>JADMLL010000012.1:6702159-6849042 GCA_016920875.1 Columbicola columbae
ATCTATTCGTGAGTGTGCAATACTTTTGAAATGAGATCTGCTCGCTACTGTGCAATACTTTTGAAATAGAACCTAGTCGCGACTGTGCAATACTTTTGAAATGGAATCTATTCGTGACTGTGCAATACTTTTGAAATGGAATCTATTCGTGAGTGTGCAATACTTTTGAAATGATGTCTACTAACTGTTGAAATGAATCAACGAATCGCAAGATCTACAACAGCGATATCGAATTGAGTCGGATTGACTCAGTACCGTAAATCTAATGTTGGAAATGAATTTTGTCAGAGATTTGAGTGGAGAAGGGGGGCCTCTCACCTGATGATACTGCAGGAAGAACTTGACTTCGTCCTTGCAAATCAGTTTCTCAGCTTTGTTCTCGGCGAAAGAAGACATTTCCGCGAACACGAATCCGTGCTTCTTGAGTCGGTCCATGTTGAACGCGACCGATCTGCAGTAGATGATCAGGTTCGACATCTCCTTCGCGATTCTCCAGGCTCTCTCCTTCTCTTTCGTCTGGTTTTCCTTGAAAACAAAAGCAAAACGGAATACTGTCGAGGTCATTCATCCCCGGACCGGTAACCACCACCCCCTCCCAAATTCCCAAACTCCCTTACCCTCATGCTGGCGTTCTTGACGGTTTCCTTGATCGCGACCGCCAAGCCAAAGCCTGTTCCTGACGGTAAATCTCAAAAGCCGACAGCATGTTCGGGTTCTGTAACGCAGCATCCTCAATCCGGGTCGGTGGGTGCAGATGAGTTCGACTACGGCTCCCATCACGTCCAAACTTCCCTTCTGAAGATTTCCCAGAAGAAGAGAATCCGCCGACTGCGAACGATCATTTTTAAATTCAATTCAATTCGTCTAATTAAATTGCAATTAAATTGAAAATGAAACTCACTGTGTCCTCTCCATTCTCCTGGGGCTCGATTTCCTCGACGTAGTTGCACGGGAACCAGTGTTGCTTCTTACCGTAATCGCCCTCCACCATCCGCCATCTTGTTTGTTGACATTCGTTATAATGGCGTGCTTGCACGAGACAGCTCGTCTTCCTGACGAGCCTGATGAATCGTACATGGCTTTGACGGACAGCTTCGATGAACTACTCGGATCCATATAACCGGGAGTTCCGTACACGTTCCGTCCTAATAAATAAATAAAACAATAAATAAATAATATATACTTAGATATACATAAAACAGACACGTGGGAAGTTATACTAATACTGAAATCCCTATACCGCAATTTCTATGCTCCAACTGGAGGTTTTGGTTGAGTGCTCAAAGTAATGGCTGCACATCCTGTCAGACCCAACAGGATTATAACTCAGCTAACATTCTAACTAACATACTATTAGTAACTCAGTTACAACAAGCAGAAGACACGACGCCATTTTATTTAAGTAAAACTCTTATTTATATATAATAAATACTTAAAATTATCAAAACACCTCAACCAATGTCATACAAAACGATTATACTAACTCATTTCAAAATAACGCACACTAGTAAGCACACCTTATTTCAAAAATATTGCACAATTCGGTACATCTCATTCCAAAGTATTGCACAGTCTCAAGTAGACCTCATTTCAAAATAATGCACACTAAGAGAGACCTCATTTCTAAAACATTGCACACCCTTGAATACCTCTCGTTTCAAAAGTATTGCACACAATTAAGTACAAATTATTCCAAAAGTATTGCACATTCTTAAGTAGAACTCATTTCAAAAGTATTGCACAGTCTAGTAGACCTCATTTCAAAAACATTGCACACTCTTGAGTAGATCTCATTTCAAAAGTATTGCACACTCTCAAGCAGACCTCATTTCAAAAATAATGCACACTCTATAGTACCTCTCGTTTCAAAAGTATTGCACACTCTAAAGTGAACCTCATTTCAAAAGTATTGCACACAATTCGGTACATCTCATTCCAAAAGTATTGCACACTCTCAAATAGACCTCATTTCAAAAATTTTGCACACTATCAAAGCAGACCTTACAATAATGCACACTCTCAAGTATACCTCATCTCAAAAGTACTGCACACAATTAAGTACATCTCATTTCAAAAATATTGCACACTCTTGAGTACGCCTCATTTTAAGCATACAAACATAAATATGGTCAGGTCTCTTTTACGCGGAGGGATTTTGCGCTGGGAGGACTAGAACACTTAGAATTCGACTTGGGGCTTCTACACCAAGTTCTGGCTGTTAACAAAAACCGAAAAGGTCCTGACCGTGACTCCTTCGGGAAGTTCATCACCTCAGATCGAATACCCATCGCCAGCTATTAATAAAAGATCATTAATCATTATACCGACACACGCACCACAAGGTGCGCGCCTTAAAAGGTGAACCTAATCATCACATTCATGTTCGTCTATATGATCTCCTCTTCTCACCACCACCACCACCCCCCCTCTCTCTCTCTAGTTTCGTAACTTCTTCGAAATGAAAAGAACCAAAATACCCTTCCAAGACATCGATCCTGACATTATTGAAGGCGCGTGGATTATTCTTAGAAATTCTCGAATCATCCATCGGGGTTCGATAAAAATTGAGACGCCATGTTAAGAGTGAGAATGACTTGCTGGCCCGAAACGATCGATTCAAAAAAAAATTGATGCAAGGACTCATCGAATTTAATCGGCTCCTACTCCATCGGAATCAAATTAATAACTTAAAAGGAAAAGAATTTTTTTAGGCGCGTTTAGCTAACCGAAAAAAAAATCTTTTGCATCTCCAAATCTCAGGGCATGGATATGCCACGGGCAATGTACGACATCGCATAAGTTCGAATCAGGTTTGATTAGTGTACCTACAATTCGGAGAACCTTATAAACTGCTTATGACTTCAATAATAATGAGATTTCCCGACCGCGCCTAAAGTAGTCACATCTTAGCCATTTCCCGAGCATGTAGCCAATCGTATTCCGATCCTCGTTATTAGGTTATCATTCCCTCGACCTTTGAATTTATGTTAGAAGTCAACAAGAACCAAACGAAAACATTAACTCATCGCTCACTAAATCGCTTGTATCAGCGAAGAAGAACTCAACGACAAAATGGTTTAAAGGTCAGCGATGGAAAGACCACTGAGAACCATACACAACCACCGTTTTACGCACACAAGGAAAATGTCCAAACGAACGAAGAGTCGTCTTCAAACGTGCGTGCAACATTAATGAAACGATTTCTTTTAACAGTGTGCATTATTTATGAAACGAGATGTGTCACGAAACTGTGCAATATTAATGAAACGATTTATACCCGTGAGTGTGCATTACTTACGAAATGAGTTCTACCTAAGAGTGTGCATCATTTGTGAAACTATTTTACGAAACAATGATGGAATCAAACCACTCCAGAGTGTGCAATATTTATGAAACGACACATTCAGTGAACCGTTCATTTTCTGCAAAATAAATCCATTATGAGTGTGCATTACTTATGAAATACTAAGAGAGCAATTCCGGCATAGGATTCTGGTTAGTTCTATTTTGTATTAAACGGACGGGATAATATCGTGTATCATCACGGTAAAAGTGATAAATCCGGCAAATATATATGTAATTCATAATCACTGACTAATCTTGGTAAATGTGACCAATAACTGAATATTTATCACATTTACCGACTAGTTTATAAAATCTCCAAATGGTACTGGGAAATTAAACAAAAATTTGCTCACATTAAGAGTTGGATTTTTCATAAAATACCCGGTAAATGTGATAAATATTCAGTAATATTTCTCATATTTCCCCAGCTTAGTCGGTAATTTCCAAATACGAGTTGTAGATTTCATGAACTAGCCGGTAAATGTGATAAATGTTCAGAAATTTGTCCCATTTACCCAGATTACTGATGATTATGAATAATCGCAGAGGAATAGTTGCCCCATTTATCACTTTTACCGTAACATACTGGCTGGTTTACTAGATCTACCCGTAATTTTATACAATTTGTTGAGATTACGATCAGTATCAGATTACGATCAGATTTATTAACTGCCCGGTAAATGTGATAAATGTTCAGGCTAACGTATATAATCACCAGCAATTACTCATAATGACCAATCACCAAAAAGTGACAAATTACTGAATATTTATCATATTTACCGGGTAGTTTATAAAATATTCTGATCGTATTCTCAACAGAACCAACCAGAATACTACATAATAGCTTAATACGACAAATTATTAAATATTTATCACATTTACCGGCTAGTTTATAAATTATCCAACACTCAATTTGAGCAATTTTTCTTCTAAGTTTCACATTGGAATTTTATAAACTAGCCATTTACGGTGAAAGTAATAAATCGCGAATATTCTCTGCGATTATTCATAATCATCAGTAATCTGGGTAAATGGGACAAATTTCGAATATTTATCACATTTACCGGCTAGTTCATAAAATCTACATTCGTGCTTGGAAATTACCGACTAAAATGTGAAGAATCAATTTATCAAATTCACCGGGTATTTTGTAAAAAATCCAACACTCAATCTGAGCAAACTTTCTCCAATTTCCCGTACCAGTTGGAGATTTTATAAACTAGCCGGTAAATGTGATAAAAATTCGGTGATTAATACGACAAATCACTGAATATTTATCACATTTACCGGGTAGTTTATAAAATTATCCAACACTCAATTTGAGTCAATTTTTTTTCTTCTAAGTTTCACATTGGTCATTTTATAAACTAGCCGGTAAATGTGATAAAAATTCGGTGATTTCTCATACACACCAATCCCAGTTGGTGATTAAAATGGTGGCGGACGATACTACTCTCCACGAGGGACCCAATTTTTTAGTCTCTCGAGTGTAACATCCCGCGCAAAAACAAAACCCGACCGAGTCGTAAAAACCCCCTCCAAAACAAAAATGAACCTGAACACCATAAAAATCCCCGCCACAATCCTCGGACCTAGTCCCTAGTAGCAAGCAGGTAGTAGTACAGGTTCCGTCGCTCTCCGTCTCATTCAGTGTTCGGCAGCGTCTCTCATCGCTCACGTCCAAGACATGACTCCTACTACAACCGCGACACTCTCGGTAAGTTATTACAAAACCAATTTACCAATAAATAAATAAATAAGACTACAATCCCGCCAAAAAATAATTAAATAAATAGAAAACGTGACACACGAGTGTGGGAACACACGTGACAATATCGCTAGAATCCATTTTCTCACTGACGTAAGAGCTTTTCCTCTCCATTTCCGGGAACCAAAACCTTGGACAGTGTCCGACGATTACGACTACAAAAATCGAGCTTTTCCAAAATCATTCTCATTTCGAACGTTTCCGATTCGCGCGCCACTTCGACTTTTTCAAAATCCGGCCTTTTTCAAATTCCCTTCTTCCTGTCTTTTGTTTCTGTTATTTTGTCCAACTATTATTATTATTTCTAATTAATCACTTTTACCAATTGGTGTTATCGATTTAACAGTGATCATGATTCAACGATTGACTTTTCAGTTCGTCTCGGTTGCTTTGATCGCGGGGATCGTCTCCGGACAGAACGCCAACAGCCAGACAAACCTCACGACGGAGATATTTAAATCTGAGGTGAGTTTATATGGACACAAATTTATAAACAAAGGTTTCAAATTCGAGACACAAAACAAAATTTGCTGATTTAGCATGTGAAGGAAACACCGAGGCTCAGGATTCCAAAATGGCAGTTAGGCATGTTGATGGCAAACATTTTTCGGGGGCGGGTGTCTTCGATCAATTTCCGGTTGAATGATTTTTGAAGAGAGTTGTGATGTCAGAGAATGAATGTCGTGATGACAATCACTATTCTCATTCATTCAATATGACAGGTACGAACCTTTCTGAGCCTTCCTCCAATTATTTTATCTCGACTATCAAATCTAACACTTTGGGGAAGGGTAGACATTTTGAAATTTGGGTTTTGGAAAGGATTTCAACCCTTCCGCACTATCAAAACACTCTAAAAGTGTGCATTATATATGAAAACAAACCACCCCCACACTGTGCGATATTTATGAAACGAATATTTCATGCCAAGCGGTTTACGGAAACCCTCAATTCAAAAATACTGCACAATTCTTCGCTTCCATTTAATACCGAATTGCCTTTTATAATATAAGATAATAACAAATCCTTAATTCGCCCCAGGACGTTAGAGAAAGAGTTTACAAGGAACTCTACATTATATTATTATAATATTATACGAATTTCCGTGATATTTATTCACGTCAGTTAATTTCTGAGAGACAGACAGACATCAAGCCCACAACTTGATCTGACTAACAATTACTCCTGCAGTGTGCAATATTTATGAAACGAATATTTCATTCAAAATGAACTAGAGAAACTCTCAATTCAAAAATACTGCACAATTTTTCGCTTCCATTTAATACCGAACTCACTTTTATAATATAATAACTCCTATTTCAGGGGCAAGTAGACAGAGGTAGTAGAAGTAGAGTTTGCAAAGGAC
Organism: Columbicola columbae; assembly: GCA_016920875.1. Taxonomy (NCBI): domain Eukaryota; kingdom Metazoa; phylum Arthropoda; class Insecta; order Psocodea; family Philopteridae; genus Columbicola; species Columbicola columbae. Next base: position 6,708,639 of record JADMLL010000012.1, read on the forward strand.
TATACTGTATTATATTATATGAATTTCCTTCACAGTGGACTACGAAAACATTCAATTCATAAATACTGCACAATTTTTCCCTTCAATTTATTACCGGACTTCTTATAATATTATAATTAACCTCTAATTCGTCCAGGGGTAGAAGTAGAGTTTGCAAGGAACTTTATATTATATTATTATTATATTACGGACCCACTGGAAAATTTATCTGAACATTTATCACATTTACCGGTTATTTTATAAAATATCCAACACTTGATTTGAGCAAATTTTTTTTAAGCTCCACACTACAAGTTGGAGATTTTATAAACTAGCCGGTAAATGTGATAAATATTCAGTAATTGGTCATTAGTGGTTGGTGATTATGAATAATCGCCGGGTATTATATTTATGTCGGCTTTCGGCAGCTATTAATTAACGTGAATACATAAAAATTCCTGTAGTATAATAATGAAGGGAAATAATAATATTTAGTATAGAAACCAAGTAAAAATTTTTCGATAATAAATTTTATTTCCTTCATTACTATACTACAGGAATTTTTATATGTATTCGGCGATTATTCATAATCACCAACTAAGCTTGGTAAATTTGACAAATTACTGAATATTTATCACATTTACCGGCTAGTTTAATCACCAACATGTAGTATGGAGCGTAAAAATTTGCTGAAATCAAGTGTTGGGTATTTTATAAAATAACCGGTAAATGTGATAAATATTCAGTAATACTTTCCACGTTTCCCAGTGATTATTGATAATCTCCGGTATTACGTATATGAAAAATTTATTACTTGGTTTCTATACTAAATATTATTTCCTTCATTATTATACTATAAAATTTTTAATGTATTCGTTAATTAATAGTTGACATAAATATAATACCCGGCGATTATTCATAATCACCAACCACTAATGACCAATTACTGAATATTTATCACATTTACCGGCTAGTTTATAAAATCTCCAACTTGTAGTGTGAAGCTTAAATAAAAATTTGCTCAAATCAAGTGTTGGATATTTTATAAAATAACCGGTAAATGTGATAAATGTTCAGATAAATTTTCTAGTGGGTCCGTAATATAATAATAATATAAAGTTCCTTGCAAACTCTACTTCTACCCCTGGACGAATTAGAGGTTAATTATAATATTATAAGAAGTCCGGTAATAAATTGAAGGGAAAAATTGTGCAGTATTTATGAATTGAATGTTTTCGTGGTCCACTTTGAAGGAAATTCATATAATATAATACAGTATTATGTAATAGCGGCCGAGAGCCGATATAAATATAATTATAATCACCGACTAAGCTTGGTAAATTTGACAAATTACTGAATATTCATCACATTTACCGGCTAATTTAATCTCCAACTTGTAGTGGAGCTTAAAAATTTTCTCAAATCAAGTGTTGGATATTTTATAAAATAACCGGTAAATGTGATAAATATTCAGTAACATTTTCCACGTTTCCCAGTGATTATTGATAATCTCCCGCCTTTTTATCATTTTTACAGTGACGTATATACGATATGATTCTCCCACCACCTCACAGACAACCTATCTCCTCCTACCCCCTCCAAAAAGCAAAAATGAGCCTGAACACCATATTCCCACCACAATTCTTCGCTTCCATTTAATATCCAAATTCCCTTTTATACATTTATATATAAATAATTTCCAAGAGACAGACGGACATACTACCCACACCTTGATCCCACCAACAAATATATTATTGCTAACTTCATCCTCTCTAACTAAACCCCCGCAACCCACCCCCGGGTTGTGATTCCCTAACTCCACCTCTTCAATTCCCATTTATATCATATGGGAACCGTAGTAGCAAACTAATTTTATAAACTACACGAAAATTAAGTCAGCAAAACAAATTTGGTATTCTTATTATATAAGCCTGGATATTACAGGACAATTAAAAGTTTTATCGCGCCTACGCAAAAAAAAAGTTTGACGGAGGTGAGATCGATAACAAACCGGGCGGCTTCTCGGAAACTGTATTGTGCACAGCTTTCAATTCAGCTTCTCAAATGATTCCACGAAATATGAACTCGTTTAGGAGTTTTCACTCTCTCTCTCCTCTTTTTCTTCTGTTTTCATTCTTTCCTCATCATCTCCTCCCTCCTCTCTCCTCCCTTTCATATTAATAACCATGAATTGACTTTTAATGGCTTCCACATGACCTTGTTCTCTTTCTTCATGGACCACAAAGTTATTATGATGGTAATAATTAGGTAGACCGGAAAATACTTTCGGTTCTGTGAGTTACACCTAAAATCTATGGCGGTAAAAGTGATAAAATGGATGAATATATATATAATTTGTACGCATTATTCATAATCGCCGACTAAACTTGGCTAATGTGATAAATTGCACATTGCCAGCTGGGGATTTTATAAACTAGCCAGTAAATGTGATAAATACAGTATATGTGACGGTGAATCAGGGGAATATATATATAATTATGAGTGATTCCACAAATACGTCATTTCAAAAGTAATGCACACTTCTACCAAGGATTCATTTCATAAATAATGCACACTTCCATCAAGATATCGTTTCAAATGTGATAAATACTCCGTAACAGCCCGATTTATTACTTTTACCGTAGCTATTATAAATAATTTTCTTTTTATAGGATACGACACCTTTTTGGTACCTGAAAAATGAAACGACGGATGATCAGACAACTCGAAAGTCGCCAAGAATATACTCAACAGTTCAGACGACACATTCGGAACCTAGAGTGGTTACCTTCGAAATAGAAACGAGTTCAAAACCGAAACCGGTCATAAAGCTACGACCTAGAAGTTCCACGACGACGACGACCGTTCCAAACGCAACAGTTTCATCAAGCGTACCCAACGAAACAGACCCAACAACAAGAGCAACAACACCGGGGATGATTACTAAAACTTCATCCGAGGGAGATACTATAACGAAATCCCATTCGAACATTTCGACCACGATCGAAAGAGTTTCGCCTACGCAAGCAAACAAACCAACAGAAATCACGAAACCAGATTCTGTAAAGGGATTCAGTCTCACGAGGGAGAGTAAACCGGAAACGACACCGACGTTTTCGACAGAGGAAACGACCTTTTTCCAAAAACCTGAAAATTCCACATTTTCAACGGAAGGTAGACACGTGAAAGAGGATATCATCGAACAGGAACTGGATGACACCATCAATTCCATGCCGAAACTACCGGAACTCATTCTCTCCGACGAAACCCATTACAAATTCCATCAAGACCCGGAAGAAGCTTCTCTCGACGAGAGGATAACTCAGATAGCGAAACAGTTAGCGGAAACGGGACTCCGGAGAGAATACGAAGAGAGAAAGCTGGGTCATTTCATTCCGATAAGCGTGAGACCGATCGACCACATCGCTCCAAACTACCACTCCAAGAGCAAATCGATTAAATTCGTCAAAACCACGCCCACCCACAACAAATCGACTCTACTCAAAGTCCTCACCAAATCCAAATCCGGTCCTGGAATCGAGAACCTGGATAAGACCGCCTACGAACTCGTCACTAATCTACCGGAAATACTAAGAAAAAACAAATCCGACAAACAGATAAGAGAGATGAATGGACTTATCAAAGTCAGCGGCAAGGGATTAATCCCCAACACCACAAGCAACATGATTTCGACCAACTTTCCGATATTCTTCCAACTCCTTCAAACGTCAGAGAAAGGAAACTGGGGAATGAAAACGAAATCGGAATCTGTATTTGGGGCTACCACCACGACAGGAAAAGATCTCACGACGAGAGGAAGACAATTTCCCGACGACACGACTTATCACTCTCACATTGAAGCAACAGACAATCCATAAACAAATCTTCCGCCATCTTGAAAAGTTTTAGTTATAACAAACCCACTTAGGAACAAATACATAAGGCTCAAGACTAAGATTGTAGTTAGATGAAAGGAGAAACAATGTTTCAGGTTAGTCAGTGAAGGATTTATAAGCTCTCTCAACCCAACGTCATTTGTACATGTTCACAAATTATTGTAACAAGTCATCGACTTCAATCGAATTGTAAACATTAACATAATAAATAAAAACAAGATGGCATCGAAACAGTAAACACTCACCGAACCCATCCTCTGAACGACTTCCTCATTCACAGGGTGACAGAGTCGAATTTTCTTGTACAGCGGATGACGTTCGTAATAATTGACCAGATCAACCAAACTTTCGAAGTGGACTGTTCCTATCGCAAACAGCCTTCCGTCTACTTTGATCCGACAGTGTTTGATTTTCTTCTCGGCCCTTCAAAACAAACAAAAAATTGTAACATCACAATAAAACCAGAATCACTAACAAGGTAAGATACTCACCGGAAGGATATGGCATAGGAATTGGCATCTTTTTCGCTTTGTCTGACTAGAAACGCGCCATCGGTGGGCACGCGTTTGAGCATCTCTTCGGCTTGAGCTCGCGTCACGTGAGGCAAATACCATTCTTTACCCTCGTGCTTATTAGGTTGGGGCACGGGCTCTTGTAACGTTATTAAAAATTCCTGAAACAAATCAATTTTGTGATGAGTTTTGGTAAGACAAACCGGTAGTCCGGTGACACAGCTCCCACCTCCAGTAAATTAATTAACTATGCCAATTTAATTAATTAAAAAATTACCTGACTCCGAAGCGGATGAGTTCGATAATATGTAATTAAACTATATAGACTATCAAAACTGATTGCATCGATCAGGTAATACCGCGTTTGACCTTTATCCTGCTTAGACTTGATCCGGCAATGACTGACTTTACCCTGTCTCCTAAAAAAGAATTTTCAATATAAACAAAAATTAGATAAAATGAAATTCAAAACCATAATCAAATCAGATTCTTCACTACAACCAACACTGTATAGTGACACATTGAATCATGAACGTCGAGATTCGGTTCACTAACCCAAACCTATGTTTCGACCGGTATTTTGATTTTGCTGAGTCCTATACATTTTCATTTCATTTTATGGATGATTACTTCCTGTATATAAAATGAATTTAGCATTGAATTGTGCATTATTTATGAAATTAACTCTTCCTACACGTGAGTATGATTTATGAGGTAAGTTCTTGAGACTTCTTTGACACTTTCTTGATTTGTTTGTGTCCAGATGTGACTTAACTATGCTCCATAAATTATTAAAATGGTTATTGGCCCTAAACTCTTCTCACATCTCAACTTCATTTCTTTTAGTTCTCCTTCAGTTTCTTTCATAAATAAATGTTTTGGCCTTGGAGCATGATTCTAAAATTTTTGTGAACCAATTTCCTGTCTACAGAATTATTCTGTGTACAATTCAACAGCGTGTTTGAGTTCGTTCTAGCTTTACCAACCTAGCTGTGCTTAACCTAGCTGTTCTAGCTGGCAATGGCTTTCCCAACCCATTGCTGTGTTGCCTTTAAAACTAAATAAACTCAGCAGAGCAGCAAAGGAAACAGTTTCCTGACCCGATAACTTGTTAATTCAAGCAAAAAGTCACACAATTCTGTTTTGAATTCGCCATTTCCTCTAATTCCACCTTGAGAACCTTCTTTCTTTCTCTCAAGTTCGTGATCCGAATCATCACAACATTCCTTCTCCTATTACATCCTCTTTAACAAAAAACAAACACAAAAATGAAATTACCAAAACGACAGAGAATAATCCCCGACAAAAGTCTCACTCTCCCTGACTAAAAACGTTCCATCTCCCAAATACGAATACTTCTTCAGTAGACTTTCCGCTTCCGCTCGTTTACCGCTCAGTTTCCCATGAAACCATGTTTCGCTGAAGTGAAGTTCATCATTGGGAACACCCTGAAAAAAAATCCAAAACCAAAAATTACAATTCGAGAACGAGGAAACATTGGAAAAAATTAAAAAACCAAAAACTCCTTCACCTCTTTATGTCTCTGAAATCCAGAGTCTTCCTCATCTTCCTCCCCATCCCTTTCATTATCCCCTTGAAATATGTCAGTGTAGAATAATTTGTTTTGGGTCAATACGAAGAAGTGTGGATTCCATTCGTTGTCGATCGGATCTTCCAGATACATGATCCCGTTCATGACTGAGTTCCTCAAATCCATTTCTTTGCCTGAAATTTTATTTTCTAGAATTAATCACTGCTGTATGATACAAATTATTGATCAAGTCAAGTGTTTTAACAACAAAAGTGTGCAATAATTATGAAATCAAACACTGCTCGTGATTTTGCATTGCTAAAGAATCAATTCCTTGTGGTACCTCACTTGTGAATTAAATTCTTCACAAGTGTGCAGTATTTATGAAATAAAATTTTTAGAATAGTGAATGAATTGCAAGTCATTTTCAGCTTCTGAGCTTGACAAATTTGAAACAAAGACATGACACTGAGTGTCATCATAACGTGTTTCTCTAACTTAAGTTAGGTGCGTGCCAAAGTTTGCCTAGTAGAGAGGATTTGTGGGTTTAGAGTAGAGGAAGTAGTAGAAGTAGAGGGTAGGAAAACGATCACAGATCTACAGATAAGTTAGTTTGATTTATTTTCCAACATATTTGCCTCTACACCCCATCCACCCTTCCTAACTTTACTAAAACCAATAAGGACGTCAGCAGCAAAAGTTGAAGGAAACCTAGAAACTAAAAGTAACAGCACTTTCGAAAACTCTTCAACTTGGGTTCAACCCAACCCATTGCAGTGTTCACATTAAAACTGAATAAACTCAGCAGACAAAAGAGACAGTTTCCTGACCTGATTGTTAATTCAAGAAAAAATCCACCAACCCCCTCATAAAGCCTTACCATCATCATTTCGAACCACGACAGCATTTTCATCCACTCCTTCGGGTAATTTTTTATGTTTTAAAATAATTTTCCGACGCAGTTGCCACGGAGAAGGAAGCTGTTTCTCATTTTCTCGACGGGTGCTACCAGCAACAATTCCGCGAACACTTCTTGCATAGCCGAAGCCATCTTACGTTGTTGAACTAGTGTACAGTTGTCTTCTATAGATAAAATCAAAGGAAACCTGTAAAAAAAATTATTTCAAGTTAACATTAAAAGAAACATCTACAAAAGAAACCCCAAAACACTGTCGAAAGCAATTTATCTTACTCCGATGTCACAAAAGCATGTTCTTTGATCGTTTTGATAGCATCCATGAATTTGATTTTAGTTGTTAACGTGTGACCGTGGAAGATTAAAGGCATTCCATCGGGACCATCCCAGCAATCAAGTTCAATGCATCTACAACCCATTCGCAGAGCTCTCACATATGCCTCGGTGGAAGATTCACTTGAAAATTGATCTCCAGTCAAGTATCTATAAATAATAACAAATCAAAATTTAGGCCAAATTTATTAAACCAACAAATTTACTAAAACTAACACCAACTCACGTGTTATGTGAAGATGCAATCCAATAATGAGAGAGCGGTCTTTTCATATCCTGAGTCACCTGATCATTAGTCTCATCCCATAAATCATTTTGTTTGGAGAATAAGAAGTCCATGAACTCCATTGTCGTGAAATATGGCTCCTCACAATTTCTTTCGGTGTCCTAATTAAACACAAAAGTGACCACATAAAATCTTAAAAATACAATTTTGGGGGGCTAATGACATTTTAATATTAGTCAATCAAACCTGTAAGAAATCTCTCATGAATTGGGAAACATTGTACTCATTATCGCCTAATGGATCCTTTTGCACTTCTAACAAAAACTGTTGAAACTCCTGAGGAGTCACAATTTTGCCATTCTTCGAATAGGCAGCATACACATCGAAACTCTCCTTAAATGCCTTTAAGAAAAATTATAATGAAATGAGAATACTAATTAACAATTTGATTACCAAATTTATCTTATCTAATTAACTTATCAAATTATGTAACCAATAATTTTGATAAACATCTCCCTACTGAACACAAAAATTTTTCCTTAAATCATATGCTTGATTATTACACAAGTAGAAATAACATAATTTTCAATTTATTAAAGTTAAGCTATTTAAATTAAAATTTAATGACTTACATTTTCATCGAATATTAAATTATTATGTAAAATTGTGAAATCATCAAAACCGATTTCATTTCTTTTCCTCGTATCAACTTCTTGAAATGCTTCCCTTAGTTTGCAAGTTGAAATCTTGTAGTTTATTCTAGGTAAAAATCCTTTGATATCTTTTAAACTGACCCTAAAAACATTTACAATGTTTGATTAAGTTGTGTACAGTTTCATGTTCGAGTTATTGAAAATTGTGTAAGCAAACTCAACCTACGTTTCTCTACTACCTTCCATTGCATAGAATTCTTTCCTCAACCACCTTTCAACCTGTAAGGGGTAGGGCGATTTGACTGTATCTGGAACCAAATGTCTGAGGCCTCTTAACCAAAGCTCACATTCCTTCTCTGATAAAGCTGAAAGAGAACAAAATCCATTTAAGTCCATGTTACAAGTAAAGACATCTGAAGGGATGTAAGAACAACAAAATACCTGCAACTGAGAGTGATTTCAATCGAAACTCTTGCCCATAGAAGACAATGAAACATTTCCCCATATCGGTTTTTTTGTTTTCATCAGGCCATCTTTCAAAATCCTTTGAACTCTTCCCCTGCCTGATTTCCTTAACTTCTCTCATATCAATGGCTCCTTCAAACTCTTTGCTAGTCGATGATCTACTCCAAACGATCTGACGAGTTTCTCGTCTGATCATCAGAGTCTTACGCTCGGGTTTTTTGCGCGGGAAGAACCTCGTTATAAGCGTTCCTCTTTCTAACTGGATGATGGTCTGCTCCATCTCCGAGATGAAACCATTTGGCATTCCTCCTAAAGCCATTGTTTCGTTTCTATTTCTACGAGAAAAAGACATAAAACGTTTTTATAACAGTAAAAACACTTAAACATGACATTTTATTTTAAAAAAGGGGAATTTTGGTCAAGACTGACTCAACATCTAGAAAATCTTTCTTGTGGTACTAGAGATCGATCACTATGTTCAATAAAAGGAGAGCCATTTATATCTGCAACTTTATGATGATCGACAAACAACAAATGTGGATTTACTCACCAGTTTTGGAAACTTTCGTTCATCAGAGAAAATGAAAATGTTTGTAAAAATTTATACAGCAGGAATTGTATGGAAAAATCGATACAACCAAAACTATTGTATAAAAAGTGAAAAGACGGAACACGTACGAATCACATCATTTAATCACTGCAAAAACGTCAAAACCACACAAAGACGTAAACACGAGAACTAAGTAAACATAATTTTAGTTAGAAAACAGATTGACATCATTTATCGTCCACTTTTTACAAAAATCTGTTTCGTTCGATTTCATACCATTTTATCCCGTTGGGTGCGCTCTAGGTCGTTCGACATTTTTTTTCTCTGTTAGGTTGGCACTGCTCTATTGGAATCGGCTGATGCAATATTTTTTGTGAAATTTCTCTCCAAACTTTTAATGTTTAAATCAAAATACTGTCGCTTTCTAAATTTTCATTCTAGAGAATAGTTCAAGTCGAACATCAGTACGTAAAAGAAACCATGGCGGAGGAGGAAACGGTACGAACTTGTGAGAATTTTTGTCACTTATTTGATTCGAGTCCATGTTTCGGTGTGTTGAGTATGTGTGCATGAGAGGAAATATGTTGATTTATTTCTTATTAAATTCTCCATTTCAAAGACTCTGGTACCCAAATCAACCCTCTAATTGGCGTTAAATTAATTAAAATCACGTACGGAAATAGCTCCTGTTAAAAATTTGAAGCTTATTCCGTGGTTTGTGTAAAATTTTTTTTTTACACTCGTGGTGACAGCAGTCATGGAGTACTTGTCCAAATATTGAAGACGTCGCTATTTCTTTAAATAAAAACAGAATCGATCATCATAATAATTATCACCTCCATGTTTTGACGTGTGAATTTTATTAAATCTCTCACTTTAAAATGATTTTTAAAACCATAACAATATTAATAGTTTCCGTTTTAAGTCACTTTATGTGTGGGATTTGTTTTTAAATATTGCGTGCCAAATTTCAGATTTTTGATCCATCATTGAAGAAGAAAAAGAAAAAGAAGAAAACTACATTCGATTTAGATGCCGCACTCGCACAAGCTGGATCTGAAGAGACAGCTCCTGATACAAATGAAAAAGAAAATCAAGAACCTGTCGATGTGGATGGAGATGGTATGTCAATGTCCTCTGAAATCGTTTTTGTCTCAATTTCCAAATTCTCACTCATGTTTGGTTATTGTACTCATAGATAATTTAGATTTGGAGACAGCTGGGAAGAAAAAGAAGAAGAAGAAAAAGCCATTCAACTTTGATGATCTGGATGGAGCTTTACCAGACAAGGAAGATGGTACGACCAATGATGCAGGAGGTCATGATGATGCTGGTGGAATCGAAGATGACTTTAACTTGGACATGGATTTCTCTAAGACTAAAAAAGAAGAAGAAGAAAAAGAAGGATCTTGATGAACTGGTAGCTGAGGAAGAGAAAGAAAAGACAGAAGATAAGGATAATGGTATTTATCTATGATTTTTCATTGAGAAAAAAAAAATTTCGTAATATTTATATCAAACTAATTTTGTATGACAAGAAATTTGAAAAAAGAATTTTTTTCTCTTTTGAATTAACATGCTGCCAAGAGGTAGAAACAACCACAGAAACTGGTAAGCCTTTTAGGATTCTAAAGTTATACACTACAACAATTACCTAATTAAAATCATTTAACAAAGCCAGCAACTGTTAAGAGTTAATAAGTTCAGTGTTGCTGATGTATAACAGACTAACACTAGAATTATGAATTCCACCAATTTGATTCATTTAGTTTCACAAAGTAGGTTCTTAAAGAATGTCCATTATGGGTGAAATAAGTTTCATGTAAAACTGTAGGTGGAGAATTCAACATAAAAGTGTGCATTACTTTTGAAATGAATTCTTTATAAACATTTTCGAAGGAAACTCAAACTCGAAAACTCAACATCATTTTATGCAATAATTGTGAAATAAATTTTATTCATTAGTTTTGGAAAGAATCCTGAGTGTGCAATACTTTTGGAAAATGTTCTAAAGTGCGCATTATTTTTTAAACACAATCTTTGGGAAATGTTGAATAGATACAATGATTTTAAAAAAGATTTATTGAATATTACTATCCATAAATCTAGTGTTAAGCTGAAATGTAAGAAGCTTAGGAATTGTTGTAGTTCGATAACTTTCAGATTAAAATTAATTTAATTAGATCAGTAATCATCAAACTGAGTAAAATTCAGAAATATTTTATAAAAGGATTATTTGCTGAGATTTGATGCAAGATCTTTGAATCCTTTTTAGATTTTGATGTAAATATTGTCTTGTATAGTGGTCATAACAAAGAGTGGTATGAGTCATTAGATTGTGTCATGCATGAGTCAGGGATGAAGAGTTCAATAGCTCTGTTGTTTACAATTTGAAATTGATAAGTGTATGCTTCACTTGCCAAATTGATTACTGTGTAAGAGTTAGAGTAAATAAGAAAGTTTTGAGTATTTATGTATATTATAATTTGTGAAATCGGTTTGGATGTTATACAGTTAAAAGTTTTTCAAGATGAAAATTTATATTTGGAGTTGGTCAGTTTGGCAAGTCAAGTACCCAGTTTATTGGAGAATGTTTTATCTGTTACTGTTGAAGTTGGAGATATATTAATATGATTATATATATGTTTTTGTTTAAACTATCATTTGGATATTTGAAGGCTTGCCAGGTAAGTAGCTGGATTTGACAACTTGAGTTTGGAAACGGAAACATAAAAATGTATGAAATTATTGTCTTACCATACTTTTCTGCATGAGATGATGTTGGTAATGTTTCCTAGGAGAAGAGACCAAAAGCACTTAACCCACTTTGATGGTTTATGATGCTCCTTTTCCTGTAGTCGAATGAGTTGTGTTGGTTATTGGTAATTCCGTCTTTAAATGACCACCTCCATTGTATCTGATGCAGAGAAGTCTGAAAACAATGGACAACATAAACTTAAACACCTCCTAGAAGTCGTGACAAAGAATTTTGTTCATGTTTGTTTGGTTTTGTTTGTTTTAGTGGAAGACGTAAACTTAACATGGTCTGGATCTGACAGAGACTACACCTATGAAGAATTGCTCACCAGGGTCTTCGATATTCTAAGAGATAAGAACCCTGACATGGTGGCCGGAAAGAAACAGAAATTCGTCATGAGACCTCCACAAGTAGTTCGAATCGGCACAAAGAAGACGTCGTTTGCGAATTTCACGGATTTTTGCAAAACGTAAGAGCGAGAGAGAATTCCGTCATGTCGGTTGTTGGGTGAATAATATGGAAATGATGGATCAAATCTGTTTTGTTGCAGGCTTCATCGTCAGCCGAAGCACATGTTAGATTTTCTCCTGGCCGAATTGGGTACAAGCGGCTCCGTCGACGGTAATAGTCAACTGATTATAAAAGGCCGTTTCCAACAAAAGCAAATAGAAAACGTTCTTAGGAGATACATTAAGGAATACGTGACCTGCCACACGTGCCGTTCCCCCGACACCATATTGAGGAAAGACACGAGATTGTTCTTCCTTCAATGCGAAACTTGTGGTTCCAGGTGTTCCGTAGCTAGTATTAAATCTGGTTTCCAGGTTCGTAACTGGAGTCTTATCAAGTTTATCTATCAGATTTATTATATTTGGCTGGTCGTATTGATTAATTGTTTTGTTAATTTATTCTCTTTCAGGCGGTCACTGGAAAGCGTGCTGCAATAAGGGCAAAAACTGCTTAAATATTATAATTATCTCTTTTTTTACAATTTTAGGAAAATACAGATAATAAAATGAAATTCAATTTTTTTGTAATGAGTATTTGATTCCTGTGTCTTAATTTAATTCCTTTTCTTGTTAATTTAATTTTCATTGTTGGATCTCAACTGCTTTCAAGTAGATCATGTTACTTTTGGCCTGATCGTTGAAAGTTCTCTGTTGTTTTTTCCTGGGGATGTCTTAAAGATTCCGCCAAATAATTTTTCAAACCGTTTACATTCGGTCTTGGATTCTTTTCGGTAGTTCTACGTCAATTCGTTGCTTTATGCTTTTATTTAATTAATTAATATGCTAAATAATATTAGGAGTGAATATTTAAAAACAATTTGGCTTAAATTTGCGTTGGAAACGAATTCGCAACGAATTGACGGGATACCCTCTTTGGTAGCTAACCTTATTTGGTTGGAGGGGTCTGTAAGATTGATTCTCGACCCCCTTGCTCATTTTGTTGAATTTCCCCGCCAAATGCTCACAACATATCGTAGACCATTTTGCTGTTGTTCTTACTACCGGGAAGGATTCTAAGCTCTCTTACCTTGGAATGATGAATTCAAAATGGTCCTGTTCTGAGCCTAAATGAATTTGTTGTCTCGGGCACAGTTTTACTTTTGTTCACTCCTACCTTGGTACTATTCGACTCCCAAACGTTTCTCTTCACAAATATCGGAGACTTTGGAAAAATTAAAAATGTAGTCACGGCACAGTATACTCATAAATATATATAAACAGTTGGTGGGCCCCACCGTGGGATATGAAAACAGTAACGTTGACATCCGGTGACCCCACGATGGAGCCATGTAATATTTCAGAAACGCTATTGGCTTTGTGCCTGTGACGTCACATTCGAAAATTATTGCGCATGCGCGTAGGCGATCTTATACTTATTTACATATGTGGACGATTACCACTAAAGTTCACATGTTGTGAATTAAAATATTGGTGCTCAGGCAACACGAGAGTCAGTTCCACCAGCACCAACAGGAGAAAATCCACACTAGACCTCCGGACGTCATATTTTAAGAAAGTCACAACAAATATTACTTAAAACAAGATTAGAATGACAAAAAAAAGCCAATAATAAAGTTTTATTAACAAAAAAAATATATTTTCTTCTTAAAAATTAATAACAACATAAAATTCTTATATAAAAATAAATAATTGCGACAATAATTAACGTCCTCTGGGTAGTTTAAAACCCACGAGGATTCAATTTAGTGTATATTCATACATAAAATATTAATTACCAATTTTAAAAGAAAAAAAATTCAGTAACAACTCAACAAACCTACTAATAAACCCATTCACAGTGTCAAAAGTAAGCAACACGCAGCAATTATTTCCATATTTCCACCACGTACGCAAATTTTATAATAAATCATCGGATACATACTATTCTCATATTATACACATCCGTCTAACATAGCAACATTCTCACTGGGGCGAAAAATAGCAGCACCAATTCTACTATTAAGGTCATCGACCCAACGGCAGTCTTCACGATTAGAATTAGAGGCTGAAACTATGACAACACAACCGATTTCAGCACTGCTGAGGGATAAAATAAATAAAAATTCTCACTTAATAACCGTAAAAGAAAATTTTGGGAAACGTCACTGCTTTCTTTTGTTCTTCTAGCCTAATAATTATGATTACAGACATTGATACCTTGATACCAGTCTTCTAAGACCATCACCAAACAATTTTATCATTAAATACTTATACTGAATATGATTAAATTAATTAAATTTGTTCTAGAATCGTCAGTTACTTGAAAATTTTTCAGTTACATTTAAGGACTCAGCCAATTTGATTGGTTGGTTGATTTATATTCAAGCAATAGTCAGTCAGTTGTTGGTTTCAAAAATAATGCACACATGTACGGTCTGTTTAATATTCAAATTCTACATACATAGTATTTAGAAGAGTCAAATTGGCTCAGTCCTTAATTTTTATATAATTCTCCCTTATGCTCGGAGGCGTTAAGGGTGTGATTTGTTTAATAAAAAGTACTCAACCTGAAAAAGGGCTCATTTCATAAGTAATGCACAGGAGTTAGAAATTAATCAAAGAAAATTCTTTGAATTAATTTTAATTGAAATTTCTGAAAGAAAATTATTTTTTAATTCTGTAATAACATTTATTAATTCTTGTGCATTATTTATGAAATGAGCTTCTTAATATGAAAATCATTCTATGGATTGATACAAGCTGGTAGAGAGATGCGACTCTTTCGCTTTAATATCAACAAGTCTAGGAACTGACTCAAACTGGATACTGTGCTGACAGGAAAACGTTTAAAAGCTCAAAACGTTTCGGAATGAACTGAAAAACCTTCCGAGTACTATTTAGACAAACTTGACGGAGGTAACTAACAACCCTAAACAGCCAAATTCATTTCTCGGGCGACAGCACTCAAATCCGGGGTTTTTTTAAAATACACCATTATCCTATATACAGCTCCAAAAGTGATCATCTTGAAGTAATCCGTCCAGAGGAATATTTCGAACATGATCCTTTGATGAAAGCCTTTCAACTTCTTAAAGTAACCAGCGTCCTTTTCGACGAAAGCTCCCTGCGCCGCGCTTCTAGCCATCACAGTGAACCTATCGACTGGATCTCCATGATCTTTGGCGATTGCCCGGATTGTGTTCATGTTTCTGTAATTAGATAAAGTTTGTTAGAGTTTGGAACGGCGAGTTTGATATAACAATCAAACCAGTGTCTTAGTCCTAGGATCAAACAAAGTAGCCAAAAGGAAACACTTACCGAATGACCAACAGCATATTCTTTGGCATTTGTCTGAGGGCCAAGATAATCCTATCAAACCTCTTTTTCGCCATGTATGTCATGTACCTCATGTCTTCTTCATTGAGTGTTAACTTTAACTGATATTTATGAAGTTTTAAAGGTCTCTGCATCAATATTTCAGCAAAGAGGTAGGGATCTAGAAGAGAAATTTAAAGGAAATCAATAAAACTTCTTGAAAAGAGTCTACAAATTGGTGTCAGGTCCTTTAACCATCCCAAAAATTATTCGCAACTCCACAAAGTAATAAGAACAACAAAAATCTAAAAATCCCTCATTACCAGTAACACCCAAAGCTGATGAGTGTTCATGCATTCCAGCCTCATCATGAAGAACAATAGACTTCCAAAGATTACACAAACTCTTTCTTTCGTTACCAGGTAAGTCCTGATATAGGCCATGATCTAATAAAACTACTTGAGCTGTGTTGCTCTTGTCCTTCTTTCTAATTAAAACTGAAATCAATAAAATCAACACACTTATTCATGTTTACTTAATAAAACCAAAACAAAAAGGTAAAACATTTAAAACTTACCATTGCCTGGATGTGGATCGGCATGAACAAAACCAGAATGAAATATTTGTTCGCTAAATGCTTTGAACAATTTCCTATCGATATCAGCCAGAGAAAGGCCTTGCTGTTTTAAAGACTCTATATCGTTGACTTTTGTACCATGAATAAATTCAGTAGTTAAGATTCTCTGTTGAGTAAATAGATAACATATCACATCTATCTACCCACTATAAATCAAGACCTTCACAAAATCCAAGAAACTAACCTGCGTACTAAGATCCCAATAGACTTTAGGTACATACACAAACTTAAAATGAGCTAACTCCGATGCACACTTCTCTGAATTCTTCCCTTCATTAATAAAATCCAACTCTTGCTCTAGTGTGTCTTTGAGCTCATCCAAAACCCATTGAAAATCGAAATTCTTATGAACCAAAGCAGCAATCTTAAGTAAAAATCGAATAGTTGTGATGTCTCCAACGAATCTATCTCTCAAATCGATATATTGCACTTTGACAGCAACTTCATCTCCTTCATAAGTTTTCGCTTTAAAAACCTGAGCCAAACTAGCAGCAGCTATGGGATTCTCATCAAATTCTGAGAATATTTCACTCGGAGGCTTTCCAAATTCTTCAATGAATATTTTATTGAGTTCATCCTTTTTTCGAACCAGGCACTTATCTTGAAGTTCCTAAAACAAAAACCCAAGAAATCATTAAAAATCAATTTATGACTCAAACAAAGGACTCAAACTGATGAAAAGAAAAGGAAAAGTCACCTTTAAAATGTCAGAGTATTCTTTGGGTAAAATATGATTCAAAGACACTAGGCCTTGTCCCAATTTAACATAAAGACCTCCATTATGTAAGCAGCCATCTCTTATTAACTCAGCAGACCTTAGATGAACTACTCGAATTTTTTCCTCATACTCTTCTGTTTCTTCAGTCAAACCTCTCAGTGACCACCAGTAGTCTAGAGTAACATAAAGACCTATATTTAACGACCTGTAAAATAAAAATTTTTGTAAGATCTACCACCACAATCAACTCTTCAAGTAAATTATTTAAAAACAAATCAATACTCCATAAAAATTACCTAAAAAACCTTGATATTCCTCCGACTGAAACTCTTACTTTCCTCTTCTCTATATCACTAAGTGTCATGTAATAAATCCCTCCACCTAAACCTGAAATACCCAAAACTAAACCAGATTTCTTCTCCCAGGTGTAAGGTGTTCTGTCCTTGTGTTGTTGCATTTTTAATGTTGAAAAATTTTCTTTTCCATTTTGAAACGGTGACTTTTTCAACTGAATAAGTCTCTTGGGAGCTGACACCAACCACCTTGCCATTTAACTTACTGAAAAATAAAAAGACTCAAAAATGAAAACTTTGGGGCTTAACAAACCTATCCAGTTGAGGTTAGGACTTATCTCTTTTGATCAAACTAGAACTACTAAATCAGCAGGTAAATAAAATCCTGGAAATCCATCTTACCGGAAGCAAAGAAACGGTTTTGAAATATAGTGAAGTGTCATATCAATGTCCGGTTGAACCGCCTAAATTCTACCAACCATAACGCTGGAGAGGTAGGTCAGTAGGTAAATGACCTCAACTCATTTGAAAAATAAAACAAATTTACAAACGAGTAAAAAGCGAATACTGAAAAAGTCTCAATCACACGACGACTGTCAACGTACTATTAAAAAATAAAAGCAAAATTAAAAAACGGTGATAAATTAATAATAGAGAACAAATAAGATTAACTAACGACTTTGAACATGGCCGACCTCCACGTAGTCTGAGGTGAAAACAACAAAACGATTTCATTTTCACAATTCGACGAATCCATTCGAAATAAATTAAAGACAATTAAAAACGAAACTCGTTATTCAATTAAACTGGAATTATTTTTAAAATCTAAAAATACGAAAGACTTTCCTTCACCTTCCATATCAAGACAAATTTTAAATCGATTTCAAAATAAATTTTAACGGTTTTTCTTGTTTCGAAAAGGACGAATAAAGGGCCTATACAAATACAAAATCGCCTTTTCTTACTTTCGGAATTACTGCTGATTAATTACTAACATTTTTACGATAAGGTTGTGTTTTGCTTTTTATTTGTTCGAAAGTGGAAAATTGACATTGATCATTTTGGCGGGAAATTCAAATTTCAGGACGTTCACCTCACAGGAAACGGAATCACGATTAAATTTTTGTTTTAAGACCTCATAAGAAGGTTGGATAAAATTATTTTTAATTTCCACACATTTGGGGACTAAAAATGGCGTTGGATACTTTTTATAAATATGTTTCAACTATTGATAGACCTGATCTAGGACTTAAAATTAAGGATCAGGGAAAAAAGAACTTAAAACTTAAATAACTTCAACAACCAAAGCTTTATTCAAATTGTAGTAAAGATAATTTTTTCATTACAATATCAAATTCTGAAACCAATGAGCTAGAGTATGGTAGTCCTCCTCTCAGTCCTCTTATCTCTATAACCTCAAGTAAAAGGATTCTCATCCAAATTTCTCAGGTGGCTTAAATCTAAGCTTTTAAGTTTTAACCCAACAATATGTCTTTAAGTTTCAAATAAATTCTCAAGTTGCTTGAATGGCTTTAACTTCACCAATTACCTCATTAAAATCAAAATTTTAAATGATTCTAGTCCCACTGGATTCCTAACTCCTCATACAACCTCTAAAGACATTTTTTGAGGAGGTTTCAATATTTCTAGACCAATAAGTTAACTGAGAGGATAATGAGACTATAGAAAAAGGGTTAGCCTTAAAAAAATTGGTTCAAACTGCTATTTGAGAGTTCTAAAATCTTATTAAAAAAAACTTGAATCTCTAACACACTTTATTTATGTAATATTAACCAGCCCTTTATGACTCAGTACCTAAATACATAAATGAGACCAGAACCAAATGAATTAAAGTAATTAAAAAATGATGTTGAAAGACCCAGGAGATAAAAGAGCAAGACATTTTTTATAGGTGAGCTAGTCTGAAAACGACAAGTTTTCTACTCAATGAATAACTCAGCCATTTTCATAACTTAATATTTTTAATTACAATAACCATTCATTTCATGTCTGAAGAGGAAATAAAGAAACCATAAAATTAATAAATAAAGGATGTTTAAAAAGAAGGGAAAAATTAGTTATTTTCGTCGATTACAAAATCTCCAACGACATTACGAACACGGCAAATTTGCCGCGTATCGATTTTTCCCAAAAACCCCCATTTCACCTCCTCCAAGCCCCATCCCAAGACTGATTCCCCGTAATTATCACCTTTCCCTAGCCCCTCATCGAAATATCTTTACGGATAAAATCCAATTTCTTTTATTACGTCGTAACCAATATTAGGTTTCCATTGAACTTGAACTCGCATAAAGGAGAGGCCCCGGAGCAACGAAAACGTTCCCATCTGACATTTCTCCCGTTTAACGATCAGCTGTCTCCCATAAGCTAAACACGAATATTCCCAACGGCCAATGAGAGAGCTCCACTTGATTCAATATCTGACAATCAGCTGAGCAAACTACTGGGCAGAAAAGTTTGTGGTAGATTTCTGGGTTTTTCTATCGGTTTTGCTTGGAGCCAATTTACATTGTTAACGAAATCTTCCTTTTTCGGGAGTTTTTACTAACACACAGACACACAAGGTAAGACGATTTTTTAAATAAAATTCTATATATTCTCGAATGCTTCGCCTCTTATCCGAAGCGCAATTTTTCTCCTTCTTTTGTGTTTTTAAAACTTGAGTCAAGGTCGTCTTTGTTTCGATATTATCCTGGCGTCCTTTCAAAGGTTACCAAATTTTTTTTTTGCAAATTTCGTTTTTCTTTGTTTCTCCAACGACTCCACCACGTATTTTCACCTGAAAACGACAAAATAACAACAAATTAATTATTTTCTCCTCGAATCAATAAATAATTACCTTCGAGCGTCACTCAACGACTTTGTTAAAAAATCATTTTCTTCTCTTCCAAAATTTTTCAAATCTTTGACAATGACAACCCAAATTTATTTTTTTAACAACCTAAAAACACAATTAGTTCAACATATAAACCCGATGATATTTTTAGAAAGAAAAATTCAGAAACAATTTTTTTGCCAATACAAGAAAAAAAACAAAAAAAACTGAATTTGGGCCAAATTTACATTGACAGGAGCAGCTGGCATTATGTAATCAAACACTTTCATACCCCTGGTATTGTTATTTATGTATCATCATCATGAATGCTTTAGCTGAAAACACTGGTTAGTCAGGAAAAAGGAAACCAAATGTCAGCTTAACGAAATCTTTTTATGTAATCTAATCTTCATATTTGGATTCAGTTCAAATTATTTTTCTTTCGATTCAAGTGGAATTTTTTTTTGCAAACAAAGCTAAATGCTCTAAACCTTCTCACCGATCCATGGAAAACTTTTTTTAACTCTTTCACCCCCAAAAATCATTTCATTTACATTCGTCAGTATAAATGAGTCCACATAATTAAAAAAACAGAGGGGGTTTCACTCGGAAAAAAAAAAATTAAAAGCTTCCAATCACACAGACCCAGGAAGGTCATCAAGTTTAAAGTAACAATAAATTATTACTCTCAAACAAAAAATTGTTGTTTTATTAATCACACGCTCTCAAAACTGAATTTATGTAATTATTTCATTTGGAAAATTTTTGGCAGCTTTATATTGATTTTCGAAAGCTCCCAAGGAAATTCCAGAGGTTGATTCTGTGTTAAATTTTGTTTAATAATGCCCCACATATTAATTATCAATTAAATATTTATTACAACTGAAATTTTCCACATTTGTTAATTTGATCAAGTGAGAATGTTTTAAGCAAACATCAACAATTTTCAGCATTGATCATTCATAGCACTTAGTTAAGGTGTGCGACAAGACATTGTGTCAGCAAAATCAAGTATAACATGACTCATTCGACAAAATCACATCTTTCTCTTGACACAACAAAGACAAGAAAATGAAAGTTTGGGTTTTTGTTTGACTAACTCAAAACATAAATCAATATTTTAGTTAACAAGCAGTTTTCAGTGGACAAAGTCAAATCCATAATCGATCCACACTTTTAGATGTGAATCATTTCTGAAGTAGCGGATAGTTTTAAAATGCTTCATTTCATAAATAACGCACACTGTAGAAAAACTCATTTCAAAGATATAAAAAGCAATTTGACATGCAACTGATTTAATTCGTTGTGAAGATAGCAATAACAATGGAAAGGGGGGGAAACCTCAACAGAAATTGCAGCACACACAAAAAATTAACCGAGGCATTTCAGCAGCCACCTTAATTACACAAAGAGGGCACTGAGTGAATGTAAGGCCAATGCCCTTAACAACACTTATATTTAGAGCATTCGACTAAAGTGTGCAATTAAAGGAAAAAAAGTTTTCATTTAAAAACTGAAAACAAAAGCATGCAGAAACCATTCAAAAAGTAGGACAGACACATCAAATAAAAACCTCAGTCTATTTCAAATATAAATCACTCAGGTTTTCAAACAAGAGAATACCTGAAGAAAGACATTTTAAAAACTCAAGGCAGGAAGAAATACCATAACAAAGACATAAAAATTTTATGGAAAAAAAAGATAAGCATAATGCTAAGATAAAGATAAAAAAGAAAGGGAACAATAAAAAGATTAAACACATAACAAAAATTCTAGACAATAGTTTGGTTGAGACTAACACCATCCAAGTTAATATCTCCCTAATTTGCTCAAAACAAATAAATAAATAACAAAACAATAAGTAAAAGGCATGGCTTCTATGGTTATGAAACAGACTCACTCAGACTTAGGTGTGTTCATTACTTATGAAAGGAATTTATGATACAAATGTGCCTTACTCTGAAGTGAATTATATATTAGTTATACAAGCAATCCTTCACAAAAGTGTGCATTACTTATGAAAAACTATCCAGAATGCACAAAAACTGAACAGGAAATCAAATTAAATTTAAAAAAACAGAAACAAAGAAATTGTTTAATGAGTCAAATTGACTCAATATCCAATGGGTTAATGGATTTTGAAGTAAAAAACATTTATACTAACACAGCATACAATTAATTCTTCACACAAGTGTGCATTACTTATGAAATAAGAATATGAAATATTTAGAATGCATTAAAAGTGAGCAGGGCATTAAATAAAATTTAAAAAATGACAACAAAAAATTGTTTGATGAGTCAAATTGACTCAAACCCTAATATCCAATGGGTTGATGGGTTTTTGAAAGAAAAAATATTTTAGAAGAGAGTGAACAGTTTCTTCGCCCCAAAAAATTCAGAATTCAAGTGAATCAAATTCTAATTAGTTACAAGATAAATTTTTCACAGAAGTGTGCATTACTTATGAAATAAGAATATAAAATATTTAGTATATATTAAAAGTGAGCAAGAAATCAAATGAAATGTAAAAAAATGGCAACAAAAAATTCATTGATGAGTCAAATTGACCCAAACTCTAATATCCAGTGGGTTGATGGGTTTGTAAAGTAAAAAATTTTTTTTAGTTGAGACTAACACAGCATACAGCTTATCCCACAAATAATTCAAAATTCAAGTGAAGCAAATTCTAATTAGTTACAGAATGAATTCTTCACAAAAGTGTGCATTACTTATGAAATGAGAATGTGAAACATTTAGAATGAACTAAAAGTGAGCAAGAAATCAAATGAAATGTAAGAAAAATGGAAACAAAAATTGTTTGATGAGTCAAATTGACTCAAACCCTAATATCCAATGGGTTGATGGGTTTCTAAAAGAAAAAATATTTCAGAAGAGAGTAAGACACCAAACAGTTTCATCCCCCTCCCAAAAATTCAAAATTCAAGTGAAACAAATTCTAATTAGAATGAATTCTTCACAAAAGTGTGCATTACTTATGAAATGAGAATGTGAAACATTTAGAATGCACTACAAGTGAGCAGATAGTTCTTCAACGAGTCAAATTGACTCAATCTCTGATATCCAACGGATTAATGGGTTTATAAAGGACAAAAAAAATACTTAAGAAGAGACTAACACAGCATACAGCTTATTCCCCAAAAATTCTAAATTCAAGTGAATTATGAAACCAAATCTTCACAAAAGTGTGCACTAGTTATGAAATAAGAATATAAAATATTTAGAATGCAGTAAAAGCGAGCAAGAAATCAAATGAAATGTATAAAAATGGAAACAAAAATTGTTTGATGGGTCAAATTGACTCAAACTCTAATATCCAGTGGGATGATGTGTTTTAGAAAGAAAAAATATTTCAGAAGAGAGTAAGACACCAAACAGTTTCATCCCCTCCCAAAAATTCAAAATTCAAGTGAAACAAATTCTAATTAGAATGAATTCTTCACAAAAGTGTGCACTAGTTATGAAATAAGAATATAAAATACTCAGAATGCACTTAAAGTGAGCAAGTCAAATGAAATTAAAAATAAATCAACCAAAAAGCTCTTTAATGAGTCAAACTGACTCAATCTCTAAAACCCAATGGTGTTTTAAAACAACAATACTTCAGTTGAGTCCAACACAGCCATACATCTTCCTGCTCAATTTTCAAAAATCATGTCTGACTCGCCCGCCATTAGCAATCAGATTCAGTCTGTCTTAATTGATTTTAAATTACTAACAAAAAACAAAAACAAAAAAGAGAGAGAGAGAGAGAAGACAATAAACAAAATAAAACCTAATCTTGACATTTTGGAAAAATCAATAAAGTTCAATAGAAACGAATCCAAAGTTTCCGTTATAAGACACCTTTTCAAAATGGAAACACCGCAATGAGCTGCGCATGAGGTGAAATTGGGTTAATGGAGTTCGCCATCATTCAAATAAAATAAATAAATAAATAAAACTTCCAATTCAATTATAAATCATTATCACTGTCGCGTATAAAAAAGCTTGTCATTTCCAGTTATTATTGACTGACTACGTCACCGATTCAGTCCACACATTTTCGAACTGGCTTTTGAGGGAAGGCTTAGAACGCGATGCCAATCAGGGACGCAAGAACCCTGGCACAATAAATCGTTTTATTTATTTTTTTATTGGCAAAAAGTAGAAAAATCATTACCATCGAAACACAATAAAACGATTGGTTAAATAAAATTAAAAAAAATTCAAACAAACAAAAAAAAATTATTTTTATAGCCCACAGGATAAATGACCAGGGTCAAAACCGATGACAGAACGTTTCAAGGTGAACAGCATTAGTATCTGTGGATGGTTACGAGTCTGAAAATTGGTGTTCGCTCTCTGGGTCCACCTACCGTAATAGCGAAAACATGCTAATTTCTGCATTTGTAATACGATGGGATTCCCCCCCTCTCACCTTCGCTGGGGGCCTACTATCCCCCGCCCCGCCCCAGTCCCATCATCTCACTATAACCAAAGTTTAGGACATAATAGGATCTTGAAAATTTTTGCTGTGAGGAGGCAAAACAAAATTATTTTGGAAGGTGTAAGAAATTATTTCTCCTTTTTGGACAGTCTGTTAATAGTCCCTAAGATGTGCATTATTTTTGAAATGAATTATTGATGAAAGTGTGCGGTATTTATGGAATAAAGCCTGGTTATTGATGAATTGGAATCATGGTAAAAGTGTCCATTATTTCTGAGATGTATTGCTAGTAAAAGTGTGCAATATTTATGAAATGAATACTCGATGCAAGTGTGCAATATTTATGAAATGAATACTCGATGCAAGTGTGCAATATTTATGAAATGAATACTCGATGCAATAATGAAATGTGCAATATTTATGAAATGAATACTCGATGCAAGTGTGCAATATTTATGAAATGAATACTCGATGCAAGTGTGCAATATTTATGAAATGAATACTCGATGCAAGTGTGCAATATTTATGAAATGAATACTCGATGAAATGCATATTTATGAAATTAATTCCTATTAAAAGTGTGCACTATTTATGAAATGAATTCATGATGACAGTGTGCATTATTTATGAAATGAATTATTGCTAATAGATATGATCCTCTCTGAGGACTCTCGTCGTCGAGATATCTCACATAAAATAGAAGGAACAGTAGTATTCGACAACAGCATCCCACCTTCCCCACAAACAAAATGGCGCGAAACTGACCGTCAAAACGATACAAAAATAATCTCTTACACCTTCAAAAATAATATTCCTTCCTATCACATTAAAAATGGCCGAATATCTTATATTTTAGATACTTAGCTTATAGAAAAACATTCAAACCACGACAAATCGCTTTGTTATGTACGATTTTTCAAAAGTGGGACCATGGGGCGCGGGGGGTTCCCCTTTACGTATTTTGCATTGTTTTCCATTTTTCCACGCTCGATTATTTCGCATGCTTCTAAAATCATTGTAATAAATAAATCTCAACCTTATGTAACATAATCCAATGTCAGTTGATGATACATAAATAAATAAATAATTAATTAATTCCTCTCATTTTTCAATTTCTCACTCCAACCATGTTTTTGAGATTTCTTTTGGCAATACGAAAACAACAGAGCTTAAGGTTATGTCCACTTCATAATCGATAAGGCTGTGGATAGGTTGAGTGGGCACTCAATTAAGTGCATTAGCGTTGAGTATACACTCCCCCCGCTTCCCATTTTTCCAAAAATCCCCATCTTTTTTAGTCCAATTATGTTCAGATATTGATTAGGATTCACGACAGCACTACATGAGATTAATTTCTGTTGTTACCAACTGTAAACGCGAAATTTTCTTGATTTGGTGTTAAACTGTTTTTTCCTTTGGATCTTTCGTGTGATTCCATTAGGCTGTCTGGTAATAGTTTGGCCTTCACCTTTCTAATTTTTACTATCCGCATCAGCTTCGACTGATTTTGTTGCATCTAAGACAACCTTGGCCCGTTAAAAAGCCTCGAGTGGTTTCTTTTTAACTGTTCACATCCCTCTCTCGTGTTCGATTCCCAAACGGGATCCTTTGTTTGAGATCCAATGGTTTCTCAGATGAGGAAAAAGAAAATTTAGGCTATCAAGTGTCTTATTATCAACGGAATGACAAGATCTACTCGAATACGACCTGACGACATATAGACACCTAATTCCGACTCCACCCTCGCACAAAAAAACAGGTTTGAGCTTCAGACGATTCAGGTATCTTCTCTCTAAATCCAAACCAGAATTTTCATCTCTCACCTTTTGAAAATCCAAAAAGTCGACCATACTTTTCCCATAACCCCCACTTGAGGAAAAACTCCACGGAAAACCTCTAAGATGACCCATTCCGACCAGGTTAAGCACACGCGAACCAACACGTTCAATTTAATCAAACGTAAACGTGCGAACGCGAATCCCTCTAAGAAGCCGACTCGCATACGACGTTTAGCAAACAATTCGACCCTTCATTCCGTCACTCCCATCCCGAAGAAATTTAAAATGAACGCGTGACCGACGTTTGAGTCCCATGTGACGCGCGATTATCTTACGCTCCGAAAACAATAAACAGCTGATTACGAATACGCTTTAACGTCGTTACTTCCAACCAAAACTTCTTTTTTTATTTAGTACCAAAGTCCTATCCTTTTTGGATAAGCTTATAAACCAGTTTTCGATTTGATTTTGTTTTAGTTTGTAAGTGTCAGTTGACAAGTGAGTAAGTTATAAACTCGAGAGACAATTAAGAAAAATTCCAGCGGGCAAGTTCACTTAACCTGCTTCTAACATAAGTTTTTTAGTTTACGTATCCGCGGTTCCTCCGCCACCGATTCATGGATAAATATTATTCCGATCCCATGAACGAGAGGATAAGATTGAGTGACAGTGTTCTGTATGCCTGTGTTAAGGCGAGACCGAGACCAAAAACAATGAAGAAAATAGAAAAATCAGAAGGCAGAAGGCAGTCGTCAAAGAAACCACCATGTAGGACGGGGTGGGGGTGAGGGGGGTTTATGGAAGGTTTTTGAAATATTCCACCTCCGATTTTTGATTCTCATTTGAAATCCAGCCCCCAAAAATTTCGTAAACCTTCAAAAGGAATCTACGTATCGGGGATTCTCAGACCGAATGCGTAATAAGGTACGTCAACAAACTCATCAGGTTCCTTGAGGCTTGAATAGAAAACAAAACGACGACGAATAAAAATCCTCAAAACTTTCATTAATTATCGTTCGACTAAATTACTGACATCTTCGACTTTTGGTTTTTGGTCCTGATTACAATGATTAACCCCCTCGCCTCCCCAGATAATTTTCTTATTCATAAAACTGAATAGACTGAATCAGGCATTATTTATTACACGTTGAGATTATGCGTGCGTTTACGATATCGCACGAGTCATATCGTAACGTCACTGGCTCGAAACGAACACAAACCGCAACAAAAGAAATGTTTCTCTTTGTTAGGCACAGGTTCAGGTTTTAGGAGAAGAAAGAACAACAAAAAAAACACCCAACCTCACGCTTATTAGTAACCGTTCCCGCGGCCATTTTACCATCACGTTAGTTCGATTACGTATTTGCGAATCGAAAACCTGATTCCTCCCTCCGTCAGGTACGAAAGGGGTGACTTTTAGGCTGGAGAATAGAGCAAAGACTATCAGACTGGGTGGACTGCCTCGGATAGGTGTCGAACCAAGAATCCTGAGATCGGTAACACATCCCCGATTAGTGTTTGTTTGTTGGATGTTGATTGTAAACTGATGGAAGTGAGCCTATTTGACTCATGTTAACACAAGTGAAGCTGAACAAAACTATCAGTATTGATTTAAATGAAAGTGTGCAACATTTTTGAAATGTATTCTCTGTAAAATTGTGAATTATTTTTGAAACGTAGTCATTATACAACTGTGCGTTATTTTTGAAATGAGTTCTTTATTCGTGTGTGCATTACTTTTGAAATGAATCCTTCATTCGAGTGTGCATTACTTTTGAAATGAATCCTTCATTCGAGTGTGCATTACTTTTGAAATGAATCCTTCATTCGAGTGTGCATTACTTTTGAAATGAATCCTTCATTCGTGTGTGCATTACTTTTGAAATGAATCCTTCATTCGAGTGTGCATTACTTTTGAAATGAATCCTTCATTCGAGTGTGCATTACTTTTGAAATGAATCCTTCATTCGTGTGTGCATTACTTTTGAAATGAATCCTTCATTCGAGTGTGCATTACTTTTGAAATGAATCCTTCATTCCTCAATATTTTTGAAATATAAATCCGAAATCAATAAAAATTTCCCAAATTCCGAATTTGAGAAAAAAAAGTTCCAAGGAGCAAAACTAACAAACAGTAAGGCCACCGTGAAAATCTTAAAGTAAAATTCGACGCTTTTCCCAGGCTCCCCCACCTGAAACCTGATCCCAGCCTAAAGTCGTCTGGACTTAAACTCGATTCCGTCGAATCATTAATACCAAGCTCGACTACTAAAAATAAAATCCTTCGGACCAATCAAAACCGTTTCTTAATGAACAGGTACTTATCACCTTGTTCACCCTTAAGGGGTAATCTTTTCGAGTAGCTTATGTTAATGCGTGTCCCTCTTATCACCGTCTTATCAAGAAACGTCCTGGTACCTGACTCCCCGCCCTCCTCCTCCTCTCTTTCTTCCTTTTCTGGCTTCGCAATAACGTCCAACACTTTATTTCCCTTATAAATTCCCCAGTGACAGTTTAAGGATTTCGTTTCGTAAGAACTGGAACTTACGATTCTCGGTCGACAGTCCTTTTTTTTTACTTCTCTCCTCCCAGGAAAATTCGAAACCTCCTCCCCTGCACCACCACCACCCAAAAACAAACAAACCGCATAAAAAAAATCAGTTTCGGACTTTGAAGCAATAACACGAGAGAGTTTATGTCAGTTTTTAAATTTTAAACTTGTTTTGAATTTTTATTTTTTTTTAAACTCGTTGAACCAAACATATTCTACGCGTATACATAAAAACTTATTTATTTATTTATTTATTTTCGTGAAATAATTTTACAAGACAACTCAGATAAATGTTTTCACAACTCCGAAGCCTAAAATTTATCTCCCGAGCAGCTCAGATGACAACTTTTCTTAAACTGCGACGTTTGAACAAAATTTTTTATTTATTAAATAAATTTTAATAACAAAATTTGTAGACTTTCAATAAATAATTATTAATAAATACTATAAACAGTTTTTGGATTTGAAGAAAAATTTTGCGGATTCACCCAGAACATCACTCTTGGAAACCGTGGTTAAGCTCCCAGCCTATCGAACAACCAATAGTCGACGCCCTCTACCCCCTAGCCCCCCGGGGGTCTAATAAGTTCATGACTTCCCAACATGACATTAAACTCTGTCTGTCCTTTTTTTATTCCATTGAGCTTATCAATTATTTAAAGAGAGAAACCAAACCCGAAAAAGAATTTTGGGGGGCGAGGCATGTGACGACTAAACCAATATCGATCGATGTCAAGGAGGGGTGGGGCTGGGGGAGTGGTAAAACCCAAAATAATCTGGGATTTTTGCCAGAATCATTTGACCTTGACAGTGAAGAGATGCTGGGGGACTCGAAAATCTGTTTGTTAGACGTGTGGGCAACTTTGTTTAAAAATTAATTACGAGAGAGAGGGGGCAAAATCTCTTCGTCGTACCTTAATGAAAATTATTTTAAAAAATCATCTCGTACCTGTTCGATAGAGAGAGGTTGCATCTATAGAAGGCGGGTTCCCTCACCCATCATCATCATCATCATCATCATTTTCACTCCGACACACGATCAGCCCATCTACATTTTTCTACGGGGTCATGCTCGGGTTATCGTTCTGACTTTTTCCCGGTCAGCCTCTAAAAATGAAAAACAGGATTTTTTATTTCTTCTGCAAAGAGAGGATATATACCGGGGGGAGGGAGGGGGCAAGGAGGAGAAGAAAAAAAAACAAAAACACAAGCATAAATCAGTCGGGACTCCTGGCAAAAAAATATATAAAAAATGTAAAAATAGTCTGTCACGATCCTGACTATTCGCGTTCGCGCTTACTTAAATAACTCTGAGAGGCTGCAATAACACAACGCACACTCACACAACTTAAGATTGACCTCTCGAAAATTCTTTCCATCTTTATTTATTTATTTATTTACTCTTTTCTTGTTTATTATTTAAAAATCTCTTCGTTCGCTTGGTCGAATTTAAGCTAAACTACCGACCGAACGCTGGATACAGATTTTAGTCCTTCGGGAAAGTTTACATTCTATTGCACGAACCGGAGAGTGATATTGTATATATATTACGGTAAAAGTGATAAATCTGACAAATAATATAATACATGATATACGGCGATTATTCATAATCACCAATTAAGCTTGGTCAATATGACAAATTATTAAATATTTATCACATTTATAATAATAATAATAATAATAATAATAATAATAATAGCTTATATTTAGATTATTAATTTTTATAACAACACAAATTAGTTATAATTTTCCACTAGGCCCATTTCGGGCAAAAGCCTCTCCCGCTACTCTCCACAGTGTTTTGTTTTGTTGCTCTTCTATGCCACTGAGAGCCAGCAAAGGTAACTACGTCGTCCTCCCATCTCCTTCTCTGTTGGCCCTTTTTTCTGTGCCCCAGAGTTGGAGACCAGAGCGTGGTCTCTTTGGTCCATCTTCCGTCGCTTTTCCTCATCCAGCCCACTTCCATTTCATATTTATCACATTTACCGGGTAGTTTATAAAATCTCCACCAAGTAACCTAAGCAAAGATTTATCAAATTATCCATTACTAGGTGGAGAGTTTACAAACTACCCGGTAAATGTGATAAATATTCATTAATTTGTCTCATTAACAAACCTTAGTGGTGATTGTGAATAATCTCCGAGAATTCGCCTGAATTATCACTTTTACCACACACACATTATCATAATTATCACATTTTCTGGTTATTTTATAAAATCTCTACTTTGTAAATGGGGAATTTGATAAAAGTTTGCTAAGATTATCGATTCGGATATTTTATAAATTAACCGGTAAACGTGATAAATATTCAGTAAATTTGCCTCATTAACCAGACTTAGTGGGTGATTATGAATAATCCCCGGGAAGTAAATATACATTCGCCTGAATTATCACTTTTACCGCTATATAAATTATCATAATTATCACATTTCCTGGTTATTTTATAAAATGTCTACTTTGTGAATGGGGAATTTGATAAAAGTTTGCTAATATTATCGAGTCGGATATTTCATAAATTAACCGGTAAATGTGATAAATACTTAGTAATTTGTTATATTAACCAAGCTAAATTGGTGATTATGAATAATCGCCTGATTTATCACTTTTACCTTTCCGATTAGCATAATAAATCCTTCAGTAAACTGTGTTGTAACTATTATATTACTAATAAGACATCCTAAGGGAGTTTTTCGTTTTAACTACAACGAGGTCTCGTTTTATGCGAAATAGAAAACACCAAAAAAGATGTCTGACTAAAACTATCTAACTTCATACTGAAAACTCAATATAACCCAATCAATAGCTACAAAACGCTTAGTCGGTAATTGTGAGTAATCGCCGGGACTTATATTCGCCAAATTTATCACTTTTACCGAAACATATATTAGGTGTAATGTACAGAACCGATATTGTCTCCTCCTTAAAATGGATTCTCTCCAAACGGGTGGAGGGATTTTGGAACGAATCCATTCTAAACGTCTCTCTTGCTGACATCAGCAAAATCGAACGGTACTGTCATCAAGGCGTTCGGTTTCCTTTCTCCCCTACTTCTTAAAAGCTTTTTCCGTTCGGATTTCGACCTGTTTATTAAATTAAAAACAAAAAAAAATCAAAATGGAAGCCAAGAAACAAAAAAACCTAGACACATTTCTAATCAGGCGGTTTTGTATGTCAGTCCACGTGCGAGGTTTTAGTCAGGGTTATCTCATTTGCACTTTCATCCAGTGGCGTTCAAAATAGAAAACACAAACAAAAACAAATCGTTTTATCAGCACTGGAAAGATAAGAAGAGAAGGGAAATCCAGAGGCGAAGACGGACGCGTGCATCCTTCGAGGCCATTTTTTATTTATAAAAATTTTCCTCCCAGGAAATTTAAAAATCAACCGCGTGAAATAGGTCAGCAATCAATTTTGGAAAGTCACGACGACGAAACGACCTCACTTTTCTTTTTTTTTAAATCCATCACATTTAATTTGATTCCTTTGAAAAGTGTGAACCAAAATGACTTTTCTATGTCATCTGCCTCTGTCAAGGTCAAACAAAAGCTTCGAAACAAAACTAAAAATACGTGAGGAGCTGGTTTTTCGGGAGCCAAAATGACTTCCTCACTGTCACTCACATTGGCTGACTTTACTAAACACCCGAACACATCTTTAATCAATAGATAAAAGACTTTCTAATCGAAGATAAGAACCGAAACATTCAAACAGAAACAAAAAATAAACTTCGCGATAACTCTATTAGCATCTGATTTACCGACTGAGTCAATCTGACTCATTTAAAATTTAACAACTTTAACACAAATATCGATTTATAGTTTGTGTATATATAATTGAAGGATGGATTTCTTCCTCTTCCCTTGTGAACAGGATTCTTCATGAGTGTGCATTACTTATGAAAGGAATCCCCTAAAAGTGTGCATTATTTATGAAATAAACTCCGAATAAATAACCATTGAACATGGTTTATTATTAAAAAAAAAAAATTTGTCACCAAATTTCTTGAGCTGATAGTCCTACTCCCATCTCAATAGACAAGCACACGAACCAACCAAACACTCATTCCATAAGTACTGCACACTTTTTGTTAAAGGTTTCTCTTACGACGTGAATTTAACACACATTCATGACTGTATGACTAAAACCCAACCACGCATTTTGAAAGTTGGGCTATTTAGTTCTCTATATACGATTTTTTGAGTCAAACTGACTCGGCGTCTTTCTAAATTTGTAAAACCTTGCGAGGGCACCAACCCCGAATCAAAATTTATTAGTTCCTGCATCCCAACGTGACCCTTGCCAACGTTTTTATTTACTAACATAAGAAGATCGTCGCGCGTTTAATTTTCGTACAGCTGCTCGCCTTTTTTCTCTTCTTTTTATTGGACCAGTTTCTTTTTAGGCCATGGTTTTAAGAGAGAGATCTGAGACAAAGGAATTAGCTCTCGGAACGCGATCTTTTACTTGATCTTTCGCTAGATCTAACAAAAACAAAAAGCTTCCGATATCGATCTGATTCCGGCGTCCATTGTTATCAATTTTTTTTTTGGTTCGGTTCCACTTCACAGAATTCCCTCTGAAAATGCGTGAAAGGTACATTATGCTTCCGCTAACTTCCCAACACAACAAATCCGCATAAAAATTTTCCTTATCGATCTCGTGGGTTATTCGGTGGGTAAAACACACACAAAAAAAAATTTTTCTCCTTAATCAAGTCACACTGTCGTAGCCATGAAGGCGGATTAAAGGGGAGGGAAAGGAGGCCCACTCCAATGACAAAATTGGTAGTCACGTCATTCACCGGTTCTGTGTTTCGAGTCCACACGGGTTTATACAGACAATCGATTTCCCTTTGATAGAAAATAAATAAAAATCGTTTGTTGATAATCGAACGCCATTTTTTTTACAAGTGACCGATAATTATTCAAAACTCTACGACTGATAACGAATTTTCCTTTTTATAAATCAACAGCCGAAACGTTCCGCCGCCTGCTTTTGTTTCGCTCGCATGTGTCACGACCGTCAAAGTCGATCAGTTTCTCCTGAAACTCTACTACGACTGAAAATATTAGTCATAAATAACTTCCCACGGAAATGCGTAAATAATACAACAAAAACACACACACACACTCGTGAAGAGCTGTCATAAATAATGCACATTTCTGCCGAGGAATAATTTTAATACGCAATCAACCGTGCAGTATTTATGAAAGAAAATCCTTTGTTTACGTTGTCAGAGTTTCTCTTAAGGAAAAGGGAAGTTATTAACGACTCGACCTAATAATTTTCTAAATCCAAGGAAATCTGCCAATGAGGAAGGAGGGGAATAACCAAACTCATGTTTAAAACGTAATAAAAATGGCTGAGTCAGTACATGGAGGATGTTGTAAAAGACAACGCTCAAGGCGATAGTGTCTGGAGAGAGAGAGAAAAGGAAGTAAAAAAAGAAAAACCAGGTTTCCGATGACATCAAAATGGAGTCATACGAGAGGCAGATGGTGTCATGAAAAGCCTAAGACTCCTTACAAGGACCGATCGTTAGGCTTAGAATATTTCAAAACCTAAACGACTGGCCTTAGCTCAAGCCAAGTGGGAAAGAACTTTGCAACTTTCCGAATCCAAAAATAATAATGATAATAGTGTAAACAGCTTATCGACTGAAGCAAAAAAAAAAAAATGAGAAAGCAAAACATAAAAAAAAAATCCAAACGGCCATGAAAGCGATTAGAGATTCTAGTGCTATATATACATGCTAAGCCCTTCCCAGACAAAGCTTCCATGACTTTGAGGGAATGGGATAAGGAGTTTACCATCGCGCGCGCGCGCGCGTGGTCCCCATCCATCCGTCCCAGTAACGGAATCCCTGGCAAAAGCAAAACTAATAACACGAGAAATCGGTTTATTTATATGCAAAGTCGAGAAGGAAACTTGAAAGCCTATTTCCAGATGACGATGGTAGAGACGTCGAAGAAGCACAAGTCTTCCTTGACACACCGCAACAATGTACAGTCTATTAAGGTCGATGAAATCTGGCGTTCATTCTAGTTTCTCGTGATCGCAAAATACGCAATTTAAAAACACTGAGCGAGTGAGAGAGAAATACAACACAAAGACGACGAGGGCTCGTCAAAAAACATCTCCAACGAATTTTCTCCAAGACTATATGATGTCTCAACCACAACCCACCTCCTTCCTCACTCTTCCAACACACGCCTGCCTTCTGCCTTCGCCTATACTAACCGACAGCAAAACCTTTGGACAAAAATTGCTGAAAGCCACAGCAATATCTCAGAGTAAACCAAAACAACATACCACCAACTTAAGTTTACAGGCTCGTTTCTGGGGGATGTTTTGGTCTTAATGTTTACGACATGGTTATCAGTTTGGGGAGGTGTGGGGGGAAGGCCACAGATACAGTCACGTATGGAAATTCAAAACAAAGAAAAAAAAGGCCCCAACAAATCAAACAAATAAAAGTTGATTACAATAATTGAGTAATAAATGTTGCAAATTCTTCATTAGCCTCAAGGACATCCACGAGCATTATCAACGCACTTCAAAGACAAAAACTTCATCTCAAATAAATAATCGAGACAATGGATTTCGATAAATCGATTTCGATGTTGACGAACAGGTGGAACTGATGTTCTACAAGAAAAACGTGACACGACGACAACTTCCAAAAACTTCCTACGGTTTCCTTTTACCATTTCAGAATCGAGCTGACAAAACAAAACGAGGAAGAGTTACTAACCGACCCGAAACCTACTATTACTACCGGATGAAACGTTCCGAATGACCCGTAACACGAACGACAGATGGTTTGGCATTTAAAAACACAAAAATTATGGCTCTTCTATTGTTAACCAAAAAGTAGGACTCGTGTTGTACGTTCGAAAATGCACCGAAATAAACATGGCAAATTAAAATTGTGCAATTTAATGTGAGTTAACTCAAAAGGGCCCCTCCCCTCCCCTCCCCCCAGCATGAATGCAACAAGGAATCATCTCGAGAAAGTTTGAAATTTTTCCTTTTGTTTGTCAACAAATCCTTTTTATTGTTATTAGCAATAACACCAATAACGATGATAATGATAACACTAAAAGAAAGGAAAACAGTAACTGCTTCGTGTTGTATCTGTACTACTTGTTTGTCGAAGGCCATTACGAATACTGTTTTTATTCTAATTAAGGAAACCGAGATAATTAGCATTCACGAGAGAGAGAGAGAGAGATACACACTTCTTTTTTGTTGTTGTTGCAATCAGTTGCAGCAATGGCTCATGCACGACGCATTAACAATAGCCAAATGAGAATGATTTTGGGGAGGAAGGGGGGACGATTACTGAATCCAAACAAAAAACAAACAAAGACAATCGACTTTGGGTGACTTTGCTCAAGAACGAGTTCAACAAGCTGCGATTAAATTACTGGTGGACACTGTCACATAATTAAAAAAATTTTTTTTTTGGTATTCTAACACTTAAAAACTAATCTCACCGTGTTATGTCGCCGTTTGAGTCCCTTATTATTCTGACGTCATGACCATCATCATCTCCGCTTTCAAAGCGTGAGCCTAGGGATTTTTGGGCCGTCGTACGCAAGGCACATTTGTCGGAAGAGTACCGTTAGACGGCACAATTAAAAAATGGTGATATCCGTTTGGAGTTTGGAAAAGATGTAAAACGCGCAGACTATGGTCTTTGGAACGGAGTTGTGAAAGTGACATCATTTCGGTCGTTTTACCATCACCTTCAAATCATATTCGTGTCTTGTGCGTTTGTGGTTTTCTATCCTGCAACACGAAAAAAAAAACATAATCGATTTGAAATCATTCCAATAAATTAACAGTTAAAGTTATCTGATAAGCTTAGACAGAACGGAAAAGTTTCCGGATAAGCTTTGTAATAATAGCAAACATTAATTTGTTTCAGAAAAATGTTCAGCAATCTTGCAAGCTACTTAGGTTACGCAACACCATCTGCCAAACCCGCCCAGGCAGAGAATTCACCAGCTGAAGTGAGGCTCCGAGCTGTTGAGGAGGACGAATGGGTCCTCGTAGAAAGGAACGAGAACGAAGGAAGCATCTCGAAGAAGGAAGTCGACGAGGATGCTGAAATGACTAGGGTAACTTTAGCAGCCAGCACTTGCCCTAGTATTTTGCCCGGTTGCTCGAAAGGATTGTCGAGATCGGCGTCCCTAGACATTCTATCCCCTCTCCAGGAATCTTGGTATCTTACCCCTCCTCCCTCCTTCACCTCCGAAGGTCCCGTTCACATGGAAACTTCGCCCCTTGAAAACCTTCTCATTGAACACCCTAGTATGTCCGTTTATGAGCATTCTCAAAGAGCTGACACCCCGAGGAAAATGAGCAATTCATCTCCCTCGAGTACGGCTGCGTCCGAAGAGGAAAAGCCCGTGCTTTTAATGCCCATCAAAGAAAGAATGTACAAACTACCCCGTAATAAGCTCACCGTCAAAATGTCGAAAAAGCAATCGACTCCTCCCTCAGCCGTACAAAAATCCGTTCATTCGGAGGCTGAGGAGACACCAGTTGAAACCAAGGAGCCTAAAATAAAAAATTTCGTCAAGTCTCCGAGGCGGTCTATCAATTCGGAGCTTCAAAGCCTTCCAAAGAAACCACTTCGAAAAAGACCCGAAACGTTGGCGGGCAGTGAAACGATCTCTGAAACCTCCTCGAGCGAAGATGTCGTCCGAGAAAAAGAGAGTCCTATACAACCAAATGTACAAACGAGGAGATTATATTCCGAAGTGCTAGCGAGCAAGCCTAAAGTACCAACCGTCCAAACGCCTCCCGCGGCGTCTTCTCCATCCCCCGCCGCCGCGAAAGCGGAAGAAAAAAACGAACCGGAACCAAAACCTTCGCCGGCGCCCATTGTGTCGGAAAACCCAACGGAACCATCGCCAGCCGTGGCAACGTCTGAAAGCGAAACTGTCATGGCCGTCGAGGAGAGTTCGGAAGAGGTCTCCGAACCACAAGAAGATCGCAGGAAGGCAGTTCAAACCCTCTCCGATCGACAACACCGTTTGCATTTTCTAACCAGGTCTGCGCAAAAGGTAAGCAATCATCACAAGACGGCGAAGTATAATAACACTTAATCCTGGTCATTTTGAGAAAATTCTAGGACGAGAGGTGGGAGGAGGAATCACAATTAACCATAACAAACCATTTCTCAAACTTTTCACTCAAACTCATGCAAAATTCTAATCAGCTCTTCAGTAATGTTCTCCTCATTGTCACACTTTCATTTCTCCAACGAACAAACGACTACAGGTGTCTTTTCCAGGCGTTTCCCGCCAAAAAACAAATCAAACCCGACATCCCAACTCGGAAGTAACAACGAAACTCCTTCTTTTTCCAGGTTGAGCAGCGTAAAACTTGCGACCTCATGAAGAAGAACCCACTGATAAGAACCAACAAGGCTCGTGAACTGAATTTTCGTAACAAACGCCAGCGTCGCTCCGACATGATGCAACGCCACAGCGGAGCCAACAACAACCGCAAATGCGCCAAAACTTCTTTGTATTGATGCGGCGACTCCGGCCCGGGATATCCTCGAACCTTAACCTCCCAAAACCCCCTCACCCCTCCATTTCCCACACATATCACACCCACATCCCAAAACCTTCCTTCTCCTCCACTACCCTTGGTGTCTCTGTTTATGGCATTTTCTATGTAAATATCAAATTTAAAACAAAAACAAAACAAACAAAAAAAGTATTTCACAAGACAAGACCTTCAAACAAAAAAGGGTTTTTAAAAATCTCAAAAAATTTAAAATTTTCTCAAAAACACAAAAAAATTTAAATAATCCGACAGAACTGTCCCCGTTTCACATTTCTGAGACGTAATGCCGGAATTAAATTTTTTTCTGTTTCACTCGAAATAGTTAATTTCAAATCTTGAAAGTAAGATAAACAAATTAACTAAATCAATTAATTTAATTAATTAATTAATTAATTAATTTTCTATTTTCATCTACTCAGTACCTGAAAAAATTTTCGAAAGAAAAAAAAGAATCTTATTTTTTGTAAATTTGACAACGCAGACAATTTATAACAGTTCTGTTATCAAAAACAAATAAAATAAATTTAAAACTAGGAGAAAAATACCAAAATTTAAAAAAAAAATTAAAATCAAAAAACCGAAATTTCTGAATTGCCAAAAATCAACGATAATGATGATCCGGTTACATTGTTTTCTGATGGAACATGCGAAACTTCCGGTTTTCTGTCGAAAAGTCAGCACTTTTGACGAAGTTGTTATGAAACCAATTTCCCGACTCTATATTTATACATAACTGACTAAACCCCCCAATGACATCCTTAAGTTAAAATTAATTAAATCGAAGGCTCATTACCCGAAGTTCATTAAACTCTTGTGACATTTACATAATTTATTTAAATGCCAATTATTTTTTTTGGAAAATCCAATTTTATTTTTTGCAATTTAATTTCTGAGTCACGAAACGAAGCCAATGTTGTTAGGCTGTAGTAAATGAACATAAATCAATGTTCTCTCATGTTTTGAAACATAAATCAGAAGCAATCAAGACACTAACTATCATCTACCTCTGAATGCTGTTTACAGTGCAGGAGACATCCCCAAATGGGTTGGAGATGATGCCAGTTGTTAGGTTTACATAACCCATAACTCTCATGTTTTAAAACATAAATCAGAAGCTATCAAGACACTAACTACATCGCAGGACCTCCGAATACTGTTTCCAGTACGAAATGGGCGTCAGAGACAAACTGGAGTAACCCAGATGGGTTATGGATGATACCAGTTGATAGGTTACATAACCCATAACCCTCATGTTTTAAAACATAATCAGAAGCTATCAAGACACTAATTACATCGCAGGACCTCCGAATACTGTTTCCAGTACGAAATGGGCGTCAGGAGACAAACTGGAGTAACCCAGATGGGTTATGGATGATACCAGTTGATAGGTTACATAACCCATAACTCTCATGTTTTAAAACATAAATCAGAAGCTATCGAGACACTATCATCTACCTCCGAATACTGTTTCCAGTACGAAATGGCGTCAGGAGACAAACTGGAGTAACCCAGATGGGTTATGGATGATACCAGTTGATAGGTTACATAACCCATAACACAACGTTGGGTTACTGATATCCATCAAAAACAAGAATCCGACTAACATTGGCTTCAAACTTTGTAAATCCAAACATGGGTAGCTGGGAAGGGTTTATAAACTACCCTCCCACCTACCCCCTCAATTATTCCTTCGACCTCAACCAAAACTAAACTGACTTTTAGGACTACAGACCAACAACAAAACCAATTTGGGTTAGAACATACCTACTACAGACTTCATCTTTAACTCACCCCAATTCCCAAAACCTACAATCACACAACTAAGAGTGCCTGAGTTTCACAAATTCGATAACAACCGGACAGTTTCACATGACCAAACCCAAAATTTATTAAAAAAAAGGTTAATAACCCACCACATTAATAAATAAATAAATAATTATCGAAACTAAGTTTCTCCTTTGGATTCGAAGAAAAATTTTTGTAAATAATTTCTCTCCATCATCGCCTCCCGGAAACAAAACTAAAAATTTATCCTTACTTTATTAATTTTAAATTTAACTTAGAAACTAAGAATAAATTTTAAAAAATTAATTTACGAAATCAAAAAAAAATTTAAATTACTTTTTTTTGGTTTGGTTTTGGTTTCTGGCGAAAATGGTGGCTAATCATTAGTTAGACAAAAAGGTTTGAATGTTGTTAATAATTTAATTAAATATTAATATTAAAAAAAAAATTAATAGATTAGTATCACTATATTATGTAAGAGTGTATTTGTGTATATAAACTGCAGCAAACGGTTTAAGTATATATATATATATAAATATATTTAAAAAACACCAAAACAAAGCAACACCCCCAGGGTTAGTTCTCATCGTAAAAATCCGGGTTGGCATTCCTGACAAGGGCTTTTACATGATTTCAGAATTCGAATGTTTTGAACTGTTTCAAAACATCCTAATTCTCACCCCCCACCCTCAAACCTGTTTCTTATATTTTAGAGAAAAAAAGGATTCAGTATAAGAATCCATATTTCTAGAAACGGGCTGACTACTCAAACGGTTCTGTCATCGGTGACAAACTGTTTCGAGTCTGTCCCAAACGCTGCTTTATTATTATTATTATTATTATAATTAGATGCGTCGATACTTTAATAAGTATATGATAAAAAAAAATTAATAAAACTATGTAAAAACAAAAAAACCAATTTAGATAAGTTAATGATGTACTTGTCGGTCATCTTATGTGATAATCTTCAGAAGTAAACTCAGCCGATTTTAGGCTGATAATTAGTCTAAATCCACATTTTTATCTGTTAAATCTCTCTCTATATTATTCGCATTATCACTGCTATCTATTTAGATATATGTAATATAGCTTGGCCGATTTTCATATATCCTCCTCTTTTTTGAATAATATAAATAATATAACGTGCTCTACACTACCGACACAACAGTATGCACCAAAACAAAACTTCTATAAGATCAAGACAACAACAACAACAAACAATTGGTCAAGTGCTCGTGAATATAAATTTTTTTATACTGTACTTAAACAAGAAATTAATTTTATAAAATTAAATCGCAGATAATATATTTCTTTTATAATTTCAAATATATAATATGTCACCGCTAAAGTGTAAAATTTTAGTTACTCTGATTGACTCCTTACTACTCAGAATCAGTTTTAGATGTGTCATTAAAGTATAAACGTTTGTTTCATTCCCCATCTTATATTAATATAATATAAATAAATAAAAGTTAATTTAAGCAAACGAAACCACAACAGCTATTCTATCAAACATCAAACAGCCCACAGTTCTTGATGAGTAATATGAGAAACTAACACACCCCCACCCAAGTTAGCTAGTCGCTGATGACAGCAACTCTTTAGCGGTGTCATATTTTCATATTATATAAATTTTATAAGAACTTAAATAAGACACATTCGAAAATCACGACGCTTAAAAAGGCTAAGAAACCATTTTGTACAAAAATTTTGGTGCCTTGATTCGTTCACAAGTGACGTCACACCAATGTGACACACAAACTTTCAATATCCACTTTATACAAATCAAAAATCACATACTGTTATCTTTATCATAATATTTAGTATTAATTCGAGTCATTTAAATTTCCGTTTAGTGCTTGAGATATATATATATACACTAGACGAAGAGTGCATTTCATAAATAATGCACACGTTAAATTTTCACGTCATCCAAACTTTTTATTAAACAAATATCTTGTCATTAATAATTGAATTATTAACATAATCATCAAAATATTCATCATTAAACACATTTCTCCTAAAATGAATTATAAAAAGACTTAGTCATCCTATTGGAATGACATAAACAAGATATGTCATCTTATATTTTATTAATAATAATTTAACTGGAAACAAGTTTTTGTGTTAAAAGAGTGTGCATCATTTATGAGAGAGGAAAAAAAAGTGTGAATGGATTCTTTATACAAGTGTGCATAATGGATGAGATGAATCCTAATAAAACTGTGCATTATTTATGAAATAAACTCTTCAAACAAAAAAGTTATAATCATTTATCAAATATACATGTCATTTATGTAGCTTTGTAGAAACTCATTAATGACAAGATTAGACCAAAATCATATTCGAAAAATTTAGTTGTCATCATTAATTTTATGTTGTTCTCCATTTTTTTTGTCTTCGCTTTGCATTTCCCCCCTCCCTTGCTTAACTATGCAGAATAATGAGTTGCAAATTAAAAATTTTTCACACATCAGGGAAAGAAAAAGATGTACAGCTTCAGATTCCAGGCAAAGTGCCATTGTGTATAGAAAACAAATCAAACCCAAGTTTGACTAATTAATATACAGCATAATTAATTGCAATATTTTCCCTTGGAGTAAGGATATAACTTATACAACAGTCCTAACTGTACAGTTAATTGTAAAATGTATAGAAAAATTTTTTTGACCTTAGTTTGGAAAGGATTTTATTTTAAAAATTTGTTTTTTTGAAATCTTTTCTTTTTATTATTATTTTTTTCTCTCTCCCTCCCTCCCCCACTCACTTTTTTTGTGTTTATGAGTAATTTAAAAGTTCAAATATATTATTAATTGTTGTAAGAATATTTATTTGAAAAAATTATTGATTAAATTAATATTTACCAAATTGTCTTCAATTAAATGTTTGATTGTGTTTTGAAAAATCAGAGTAACTGTCATGAGAATTTTGTTTTTATGCTTATGATTTTTTTTTGAATGAATAATGTGTAATAAAACCAATGAACCTAATTAGAGAAAATATTAAATTCAAGTATTGTGTGTAACTAGAAAACAAATTATAATTAAATACAAGAAAAAAAGCAAGTTTTTAAACAAATAAAACATTTGCAACACCAAATTTTGGCCTTTTTGTTCACCCTAATTACATATACACCTAACTAGAGAATGGACGTGTGGAACTTTGACGGAAATTTATTCTCAACAAAGATGTGGAGAAAACAATTGAAAGTGAGTGGACAACAGGAAAAGGGCTGAAGGGATGTTAAGCCAAAAAGAAATAATTTTATACTGAAGTGAGTACTAAAGAAAACCCTCATGAAAGTGTTTATTATATATGAAACAAAACTCCCATAAAGTGTGCATTATTTATGAAAGATGATGCCCATACATGAGTACATAATTTATCAAATGGATTCTTCCCAAAACTGTGCAATAATTATTAAACGGATTCTTGATGAAATCAGGTATTTCTGGTGCTAACTTGGATGGGTTAGATGGGTTAGATGGGGTTCTTGAGGAAGGCAGTTCTGGCTGGTGAATGGCCAAGCAGTGAGGGATGACTTTTAAAGTCACAGGGTTGACAAGATCATTATGAATTCGCTTTTAGGTCTTGCCTCTAAGCTATGAATGTCCACTCATGGGTTTTAGTCTATGAAAGCTCGACATAATTTATACTGCTGAGCCACTTTAACACTCAAAATTGTGGGTTGTTATGAGCTACCCAAAGTAGACAAGACAACCCACAATTTTGAGTCAAATTGACTCAGCATTATTAATTAATCATTAAGGAAAGTAAACTAAAATGGGTTTCAAAGGAGAGTATTAAAAAAAGATATCATAGAAGACTGTGACAAGCAAAATCTGCCAATATCTACTATCTGCCAAAGGAATTCAACAAGGGGAACAGGAGTCAAAGGAAAAGGTCAAAGATCAAAGTTCAGTTTTCAAATGAAATAACAAATTTTTTTCTGACTTCATTCAATTACTTTAATAATGTGTTTCATATTAAATATCCTCGATATTATCCTAAGCTCTTATCTCCTATTTAACTATCA
This sequence comes from Columbicola columbae, assembly GCA_016920875.1. Lineage (NCBI taxonomy): Eukaryota > Metazoa > Arthropoda > Insecta > Psocodea > Philopteridae > Columbicola > Columbicola columbae. Next base: position 6,752,892 of record JADMLL010000012.1, read on the forward strand.
CCTGGCTCCAAGTATGAAACAAGTATTTTATATATCGATGAGTAACTTTAAAGTTTCAGCCTGAGCCAGTGTTAATATACCTAAGTTTCAGCCACAGGAAGAATTGAATTAAATGATAACTGTCAAATTAAGAATTTTAATTCTCAAAATTAAACTACAATCCTTATATTAATATACTCTTAATAAATAAGTCATCAATAAATTTAATAATCATAAAATTTATTAAATACAACCTTTCATATGTATAAGTACTAAATATAGTGAAAGTGATGACAAAATGAGCAGAACTGCTGAACCTAACAGTTGATTGACTCCAACCACTGAGGAGTTGAATCATATGCCTTAGCCCCAGAAGTAGAAATTCAAAAATTGTTAAATTTTAGATATATCTTTTACTTAACCATTATTATAATATAAAAAAGAAAATGCTTTTACAATGTTTAAATTAAACTAAAGCAATATAAAGCAATTTTAAGATGAGCAAGAGGGGGAGACATTTGATAACCAATTTCTTTGATTTCCAATCACAAATTTGTAAAACTAATCTAGATATTTTTCAACCAATTTAAGACTAAATTGTTCTAGAAATGTATGAACAAATATATTATTACAACCTAAAGCATTTATCTATAATAAGAATAACATATTTGGCAATTGATAATGAGCCAGCTGGCCAAGCTCCATTTACAAAATGAAATTTACCAAAACCAATCTTGCCAACTTGAGTTAGGAATTTTAAATACCGAGGGAGTATTTAACTGTAATTTATTTTAATTTTTTTTAATCACAGACCTTTAAAAGTATTTTTTTTCATTTTTGACCGAATAATTCTCGAGTTTAACAAACCATATTTTAATAGATTAATCAGATTCCACGTTTAACATCTGCACACATGTCGCGGTTTAAAAATGTTTTAAAAAGAAACAAACCACTCATAATAGGAATGATACATGTTAATCCGTTACCAGGTAAAAACACGAAAATTATTATAAAAAAAGAAACTCTTACCTTCCGTTCGAAGTGAACATGATAATTAAATTTGGTTTTTCAAATAAAGCACGTGGCTCCACATTCCCGGTCTTGTCGGACATTTTTGAACAAGATGTCTGTAATCATGTCTCGTGTTATATGACCGATAGCAAAAGATCGAAAAACAAAATGGCGCCAACCACTTGTTACTTACCTACTTCTGCGAATTTCGTTATTTTATTTTTGATTTTAACGCTCCTGGACATTGGTCTACACCCTAGATAACATCCAATACATTAATAAAAAGAAGCACTTAATGTCTTACTAATACAAATTTTAATTTTGAGACCAAAAATTTAGGAAATTTGTCTCACACCTAGTATCAAGTATTTTGAGTTATAGAAATCTTAAATCCATCAAAATTTTAAGTAAAAAATACACCCCAACTTCACTGCAGCATTATATACTAGACTGTACTTTAAGCAATATTTCCAAACTACTTTTAACTCTTCTAGGGACACCAAAATATAATTCAACAATAAGAAGTTTAATCAATCAAGCATGTACTGAAGCCAACATTTACAAATCATGCAATGTTGACTGTGTCTTAATCGAAAACATGCATGATATACCATATGTCCAGTCACACTCAATGGGACCTGAAATAACTGCCACAATGACACGAATCTGCAATGAAGTTAGACAGAGTTTACCTTCAAGAATAAAATGTGGAGTTCAGGTAAATCATATCAATCATGTTATAATGTTTATCTTATGAACAATCAATTCAAGATTTAATTAAATTCAGATCCTAGCAGGTGGAAATAAAGAAGCTTTAGCTGTTGCTCAAGCTGCAAATTTAGATTTCATTCGAGCTGAAGGTTACATTTTCAGTCATGTTGCTGATGAGGGATTCATGAATTCGTGTGCTGGTGAATTGCTTCGATATAGAAGGTTTATAGATGCTGATAATATTTCTATCTTAACTGATATCAAAAAGAAACACTGGTAAATTCTGTCGCTTAGTTTGTTTTTGATTTTATACATGTTTGTTCACATCAATAAAAAAAAGATTATGGGGCATCAAATTTCAGTTCTCATTCGATTACAAATGATCTAAGTATTGGTGAAACTGCAAAAGCAGCTGAATTTTTCCTCTCAGATGGAGTAATTTTAACTGGAAATGTGACAGGAGATGCAGTTAAAATGGAAGACTTTCTAGAAGTTAAGAAATGTACTTCGTTACCAGTTTTGATTGGGTCAGGAGTTACACTCGACAATGTAGACGATTACTTAGAAGCTGATGCGATTATTGTTGGATCACATTTCAAAAGAAATGGAATGTGAGTTATAATGACAGTAAGCATAAATGAATGTGTAAAATTTTTTTTATTCCATTTAATTTAAAATTTACTTTCAGGTGGCAAAATGCAGTCGATAAAGAAAGAGTAGAGATGTTTATGAATAAAGTGAGAAGAAAAAGGATTGAAGACTTGAATTATAAACCCGATCATTCCAGCAGTGTTGAGGACACATTGAAATCATTAAGAATAAGACGAAACCCTTGGAACTAAAGACCTGAAAAAATAGTCTCACCATTATAAGGATTTGTTTTTAGTGACCCATTTGACTGAAGTGTGAGAAAATGATTAGTTTTTAGGTTTAGTAGAGGGTTTTGGCTGACAAATTCAAAACCAATGACAAGTTATCTAGATCAGCAATTAATTTATAAAAGATATATTCTAAATCAAGGATTTGAATCTATTTTAATTTTTTTCTAAATTGGTAATGAAGATAAATACTCATAAGAATAACTCACCTTTAAGGGTGAAACATCTGAAAGTACCAACATGTAAAAGCATCCTCAACCAAATCAAAGTCAGTCAGTGATTACCTCAAGTTGATACTGAAAGTGATCAACAAATGCTGGTATGAAAGTTCATAAGTAGTAATCATGAAGTTGTGTACTGTAATATTTATTTTTCATTAATATAATTTTATTGTAAAGATAGAAAACTGGTTAATTAGTTATTAACACTCACCAATCATGTGTTTGATATAAATAATATTTACACCGACGAAGTGGTAGCGTTCGTTTTCGAAGTGCTATTTATTAAATCTTTTCAGTCCTTCGAAAGTGTTTCCAGCTTCAGTTTAATATTATTAGCGTAACTGATGAGTCTAGGACGACACACAAGTTTAAAACTTTGGTGGAGCGTAGATTATAAATCGAAGCAAATTTTGCTACGGGTACCAGTCTATTACCATAATAAAATATTTTTGCCTTTTAACTTTACCACACACCAAATATTTTTCCCCTAAGAAATTTTTTTAAAAAAGAAACACTGAAACAAGCCATTTTGTTTACTAATAAAGTATTTTTGATCAATATTCAAAATAAAACACTACAAAAAAAATTAATACTTTAAAAAAGTAAAATATGTCGAAAGTGTTCAATACTTTTAAACATCACTTTGAAACCCGTCCTGTACTTCCAAGAATTAATTTTTGAGTGAATCTGTAAGTTTCAGCAATCAAATCTCCTCCTCTCCTCAAAAAAATTCTAAATTTATAGAAAAATAACCAAACAAGTAAACCGTTAGCTGTTTGAACAAACCAAAGTTATTTTCTTACCGCTCCCATATGAATGGACGCAAATTTTGCTACCAGCAACTGAAACACTGATATTCCAATGAATATTCGTAACGGTCTTTTTCAGAAATTGTTTACCATGTAAGTGTTCCTGCGTTTAATTTTTTAAATACCTTATTTTCACCACCATTTCAATTTTTTTTTCCTTAAAAACACTTATTCTAAATATTTCTAGATATTAAATTAATTTTAAATTTCTAAATTGTGACTACAAAAACTCAGATTCGATTTTTTATGATTTAGGTATGCAACAGGCAAAGCAGAGAATTCTGAAAAGATATATCCAGTCAAACAAGATAATGGAGGAAAAGGTATTTTCTCTCAGGTTTTAATTTTCCTAGCTCACAATAATTTGAGGGAGATAAGAATTTTATTAACAATTAATTGGGTAGTTATCTATAAATTTTGTTTTTGGTTTTTGATTCACTCTTATTTCATTTTAGCTTCTAAAAATGAGCAGGAACATGATGAAAACATTCCACCTGAGACTCAAGCTCCTAGTGTGTAAGTTTTTATTCTTCAACCATTTAATTATTATTTTATGAGTAACATGTAGTGCAGAAAAAAAATTTAAGTGATTATTTGTTTGCAGACCAAAGATGACAATAGCTGATTTTGATATAGGGAAACCACTAGGAAAAGGAAAGTTTGGAAATGTTTACTTAGCTAGAGAAAAGACTTCGAAATTCATAACTGCCCTTAAAGTGTTATTTAAATCTCAACTGGAAAAAGCAAAAGTTGTTCACCAGTTAAAAAGAGAAGTTGAAATTCAGTCACATTTACGCCATCCAAACATTCTTAGACTTTATGGTTACTTTCATGATGATGCTAGGGTTTATTTAATATTAGAATATGCTCCCAATGGTGAGCTATACAAATTATTACATTCACAACCTGAGAAAAGATTTGATGAGAAAAGGTAATATTGGGTCAAGCTGTTGATTGAACTAAACTTTGTGTTAAATTTATATTTATACAATTTTAATCATTTCAGGACTGCAACATTTATTGCTCAAATAGCAGATGCTTTGAATTACTGCCATTCTAAAAAAGTCATTCACAGAGACATAAAGGCTGAAAATTTATTAATCGGGGCAAAGGGAGAAATCAAAATAGCTGATTTCGGTTGGGCTGTACACTCTCCCTTGTCTCGTCGTGATACAATTTGTGGCACCCCTGATTATCTACCTCCTGAGATGATTTGCAACAAGCCACATGATCACTCCGTCGATATATGGAGTGTAGGTGTTCTTTGCTATGAGTGCTTAGTAGGTAGAACACCTTTCGAGGATAAACAGATTAAGGAAACTTATAAGAGGATAGTTCAAGGGAAATTTACCTTTCCACCATTTGTATCTTTAGGTGCGCAGGATTTAATACGTAAGGTAATTGATTTATTTAACATTTCAAAAATGAATTGAAAATTGAGGAGAAAAAACATTTTGTCTGACTTTATTTGTTTGTAACATAGATGCTGGTGCGAATCCAGCTGGAAGATTACCATTCGATAAAGTTATTGAACATCCTTGGATTCAAACCAATTCATCAGCTGTTACTCCATGGTTCTCTTCACGAAATCAATCCTGATGGAAGAATATCAGAAGCATGCAGAACAATGGTTTTTTAAAATATTTTTTAATCAGTCTTAGATTTTCCTCGTATCATTGGTTATTCTATATTTAATATATCTTTGTTTAATGGAAACAACCATGGGATGGATCGTTATAGTAGGAACTTAACAAAAAAATTATTTCTCGAGTTAAATGATAAGAGTGTTGGTGTAAATTTTTTTAAAGTATGAAAACGCGATTGTACGAAAATACTATATCGTTTGCGAGTCGGATAGAAACCATGATTATTGATCATGTTAATTTTTTGTTTAATTAATAACTTATATACAGAGAAATTAGCACACTGGTTACTGGTTTATGGGTTGTTTGTGTTGTTAGTGTTGTTACATGGACATGAATCACTTGTGGCCAGTCAAGACTATGTTCATATTGAGTCGAGTCATAAATAACAAAAATATTTTGTCTGATTAGTTGTGTTTAAGAAGAGTAAACGAAGAATGTGGATGCAAAAGTTGTATAAGTGTCTACTTCCAAAAATACTGCTTATCGGTTAAAGAATCTAAATTCATAAGTATCACACTTTACCAGAAATTTTCCTTCTACATTAACTGATGTTTCTGTTTCTCTTCTATTTATCAATAATTTTCTAAAATAAAGTCTAAGAAGACATTTTTACTTTGTTGAATTAATTTTATGTATCATCTTCAGTTCTGTAACATGAGTGTGCAGTATGCATAAAACAGGGTCAGTAGAAAAGTGTGCAATATTTATGAAATTGATTCTTGTTAAAGTGCCATCGTTTTTGAGGTTGAATTACGCCCTTAGAATTTTTCCAAAACTGTGCAGTATTTATGAAATGATATTTTTGATAACGCTGCGCATTATTTACGGGGGTAATACCTCATCCATTTGTATGAAACGTGTGTCTAGTTGAAACAGCAGTATCATCGAGTGTTATTTATGATTTCGACCTAATAGACAGTTACTGTCGGCTCTTCGAACCTATTCTTGAATTTACGTAATCACTTTTAGAAAGTAAATTTTTTTGTATGTATTCTTAAATTTATAAAAAATATTTTTTTGACTTTGTTTCGTTTTATCTAATTTAAAATAGAGAGAAGAAATTTTTTAGAATAGAAGTGTTTTTGAAATTTATTCTAAACAATTTCTGACTTTGAAAAATTTTTAATACAAAGTGTAGGTAAGTTTAAAAATTTTTTCTGCTGTCATTATTAATGTTTGTGATGTTATTCTGTTGGCTGTTGTGCCGCTCAAATCAAATTTTTTAGAATATGAGAAGTAAGGAGGTCAAAAATTTGGTCCCAAATCTGAACTGATTTTATTATTTGTTTAGTGCCTTGGTACTCAAGCTTTTTCCTTCCCGGGCCAAATTTCCATTATGACCATTGCGACTGGACCACACGACTTACCAAGTCCACCCTCAGAGCATCATCTGTATATACATCTGTCAGTCTGTATCTGTAAGTATTTTCTGTATATTGCTTCATAAAAATATGTTGAGACAAGCAATATTAGCAGTTTCTGAACATTTTGGTACTGGTCAGGCACTATAGTTCAGACTTAACAATACGCAATCGACAAATTTCACTCAATCGGTTTCCACTGGACCACTCAGTAGAGTTTGGTGGGCCGCATGTGGCCCGTGGGTGGCAGTTTGAGTACCAAGGGTATAGTGCCTACAATGTCTACGTTCTGAACTTTCAAAATTGCAAGCTCCTGAATATTTTCGCTCCAAGGATTAGAACCTCTACCCTAGGAGGAACAACACTCTGCCTTAAAGATGTCTAACGGTTGGTTGCTGGTGATCAAACTTATACTATCGATTAAAGTATAAACGTCTTAAAAATTAATTAAATGCTTTATTCAAAATACGGCAGAACAATCTAAAACAATTTCTAATAAAATCATAATCTCTGGTATACTTATCAAAAATCTATAAACTCTACAAGTATATGTAAATATAAAAACAAAAACCTCTAAAATTATAACATCTCGTGTTACATAGATGTGTCCTAAAACCATATTCAAATCGACTGGAGTATATCTATCTGTCTGGCTAATATTATAAAACAAAAGTAACTTCCGTATAAATAAATATTACTGAGTTCGTATAAAAAAAGGATTCGTATCTAATTATCATAATTTATGAATTTCTTTTCAGTCCGTATTATAGCCGTCTTTGATGAGTGGAGCGGATTTAACGCTGTGGCAGTGATGGTAAAACCTCCGACCGGAATGTAGAGAAAGACTCCGGCCGCACGTCTTCAGAGGTTCCGATCTGTGTTTCTCGGGAGAGTTTAAAAATGGGAAGTCATCGGATTCCGAATCCGGACTGGATGGAGGCACTTCCGGTAAAATATTTCCTGCTGATAATTCTTCTGCCATACTTGATAAATGGTAAAGACTGGACTTGGGATTCTGCGAATGGAGTGACGTCTTTGTTAGTTGTGCCATTTAAAAAAAATTTTTTTGTATTCATACTTGTAGATACTATTGTCAGTTATATTTGGGAATTTTATTTAGTATACGTCACTGCTTAGTGCAGAAAGCTGTTGATGGATTCTGACATAGTTTGCTTAATTTATGAAAGGATCTCACGACAAAAACGTGACGGAAATGATATGAGTTGTTCGTAACAAAATATTTTTGGAATGACGTGCAATATGAATATTTCTTGAGTTGTTCGTAACAGTGTGCAATATTTTTGAAATGACCTCTTACTAGTTGTGTGCAATACTTTTGAAATGATTCCTTATTGTGTGCAATACTTTTGAATTGATTTCTTACTTGTGTGCAATATTTTGAAATGATCTCCTTATTGTGTTGAAATGACCTCTTACTACTTGTGTGCAATACTTTTGAAATGACTCTTTATTGTGTGCAATACTTTTGAAATGACTGTGTGCAATATTTTGAAATGATCTCTTACTGCTTGTGTGCAATATTTTTGAAATGATCTTGTGTGCAATACTTTTGAAATGATCTCTTGCTTATTGTGTGCAATATTTTGAAATGATCTCTTACTACTTGTGTGCAATACTTTTGAAATGACCTCTTTTTAGTTGTGTGCATTACTTTTGAATTGATTTCTTACTAGTTGCGTGCAATGCTTTTGAAATGATCTCTTGCTTATTGTGTGCAATATATATGAAATGAGATCTTGATGAAAGGGGACATCAGTTGAAAGCGACATCTTCGTTAAAAGTGTGCAGTATTTATGACAGAGACGTGGAAAAATGACCGGAAATAAACCAAAATGAAAGGACAGAGGTTAAAGTGAGGATGAAACTACCCCCAAAGTTCCTGGACCGTTCACGACCTGGAATTTTTCCAGGTTCAAATAAACAGTTCCAAGATGGCGGATATAAAGACGTAAAGAAAAATTCTGAGACCTACTTGCTTCGTCTTTTTTAAGAGATTTTCAATCGCCTGCAAAACATTTATCAACTCTTCTTCAAGTTGTGTGTCACAGGAGAAGGTAAACCATCCAGGTTCGCATCCAGGAGCTCCTAAAGACAAAATTTGAACTTACTGTACATCCAATCGACAGACAAAGAACCCCCCCAAGTTTCTATCAAAGAAGATCAAAACTCAAATTCAGTTTTGTAAAATGAATTATCCGGTGTGCATGATTTATGAAATGAACACTTCGCTGTATTTATGAAATTGAGAGCTTGCCTAGTGTGCCTGTGCCTGACCGGATGGAGGAAGACACAATTTCCTGTGTCAACCTGCTTCGCTGATACGTTTCATTGACGTAATCATCGGTTAGTGTTGTCCTTCGACGCTCAGTGACGGATTAGTTCGAATCGATTTTCGAGTGGCGAACGCGTTTCTTTCAGGTTCAAATAAACAGAGAGTCGTTTCATAAGTATTGCACACATTTAGAAGAGTTTTATGGCAGGTGTACATTTTTAACGAGAAGTGGTTTCTAAAATTTTGCTTATCAGGTACACTAACTACCTCACAGCAATGCCATAAGACTAACGAATCACCTGAACCTGTCACATCCTCAGGTACGTTCAGGTGCGCACTTCCTCTGTCATTTTCATCTTCTCTTCTTTCCTCATGTTCTGACTACGTTCTGTCTTTCACTCTTTCGTCCATTTTGTGGTTGTTTTCAGCTTTGGTTCCTCCTGGGAACTGGGAACTTGAAACTGTCTCCTGACTCCTGATCCGACGGTCAGTCTTCCAGTCCATTCTCACCAGGTCAAGACCATCCTTCTCCTTCGGACCACGTTGGTACATGTTCGTGTATATTTGTTACAGGTAACATGATCATCAGTTACACCAACCTTAACCGCACTAATAAGAAACAAAATGGCGACCATCAAGGTAAGTGTTCTAAATTTTTACGACAGCAAGTCATCGGCCTATTCCGTGCAATACTTATGAAACGAATGACCGATTTAAGGGTATGTAATGAATAGGTTTGGGGGGTTGTTTCAACTCACCCTCAGTGTCCTGCACTTTGCCCCATCTGTTAAGAGCCCGCTTTACCGTTTTATAAAGCTGAACCTGTGCCGGCGAATTCCATTTCTCGACTTGACTGTCCACGTACAGTTTCTCTTCGTCGTCGAGCTTATCCCAGTTTTGAAACAATTCTTTTAGTCGTGTTACTGTAAAGTAACATCGTTAAAAAAAATTTTTTTTGTCATGAAACCTGGTTCCTGTCATGTCTGCCTAGATCGGGGAAAGCAACAGTTCAGATATTTGGCGGAGGAGGTGGGTCGGCTGGGAGTCAGAAGGTAAAAAAAAAATTTTTCGAGTCCTCTGATTGATGTTCCGGTTTGGGAAATGATTGCTTACCCTCAGGTATTAAATTGAAAATTGCGTCGCTGATTTTTTCCGCGTTGCCTTCGTCCATTTCCCTTTTTGACTTTTGAAAATGAGTGTGAAGATCGGTTTCCTGTTTTGAATTATTTGTTTAAAAGTAAACAAAGTCGATGTAAATAATTACGGACACAGGTGATACGCTGTCAATTTTGAGTTTGTTGTTTTTGTTTTTGTTTGATAGATGATTCTGGAAAGAAGTCTGAGCAAATGTAGTTAAACAGTGTCACGATAGAGGGCAGAGTAGACGAGAAATTGGTTCTGGTATGGCAGTGTTCTCTAAATGCTATCTGTCCGGTGTCTGTATATCTTTCTTTTGTATGCTTGTTTTTCTGAAGCACCAGCTTACTGTATAGTTCGAGTATACAGTATAGTGTTTGTCTGGGGTTCTAAATTGTAGTCGTTATTCCTTTTTTGCTGTTGTTCGGGTTTTGCATCTTCATATTCTCCTTCTTTGGGTAGAACGGATCAATACCCTCTACGATGGGTTAAGCTTTTGGAGAGTTTGCTGACAGATTCTGGTATGTACACGTCTTATATAATCTAGGAGTGCGTGCTGTCGTTCCACACGACACAATCTCCCTTCGTCTCGCAGACATTTTACACCGAGTTCCACGTCGGCTCTCCTCCTGGCGAGATCCGAGATTCTGGAAGTCCTCAGCTTTGCGTCGTCTTGACTTGTCCGTGGTCCTGATGTTGCATCCTTGCAAGAAAATGAGAAGGAGGATTCGCGTTATTCTGCTCGTCTTTTCCTTGGTCGTCCCTGGCGTACTCTTTCGTCGTCCTCTTTGGTTTCCAAGATTTTGCGGCAGAATGTCTGGAAACTCTGCCATTTTTCCTTGGAGTTCAGTATTCCTGTAATGATTGTTTCCATGTTAAGATCCGGGAACTTTTTCATTAATTCTCGTCGCTCCAGTGTCCATGTAGGGCATCTTTTGAGTGTGTGATCTGCGGTGTCGTCTTCTTCTCTGCAGTAGTCGCAGAAGCACCTTTCTAACAATTCCTTGAACGCAATGACCGTGAGTTCGAATCCTCCTCTTGCATCCTGTTGTACCCAGAAAAAGTGTGAAAACGGGATTAAAACCACCACCGCTGTCGTCCGCAGGCGTTCAGGTCAAATTTCAGTATGGCTCCTCACATTCTTCGGTCTCGTCTAGTCTATAGGGGTGTAAACTAAGTCAGCAGTCCCATCCTCCCTGCTTATTTGTGTTCTGGTCTTGGTCACGATAGTTACCGTTATTCCTTTGGCTGTTGCGTCGCTGATGTCAAATTTTTCGGAACTTCAGATTAAATTCTCGAACGACAGCTGTTTTCAGAATGGAGGGGGGAGAAGCTTGAACCAGGCAACAGAAAATTCCTTCATCTTTTCAAAATTTTAATTTTGAGCTGAGGAACTAACAATCATCGGTCAGTACTCTGGTTGCTGTCTCTCCTCGATGTCCAATCCCCAGGCGATCGAAAGGTATACAGAAAGTATAGGTACGTTAACAAAAACATATATTATTATCATATATATAGATATATATATTTCTTGCGGACCTATTTACAATATTATCGATTGCACGTTGTTTCCCCCCCTCCCATGCCCTCCCAATTACCCCGTCTTCCCCTATTTTAAGCAATTACATTCCTACTTAAAATACAAGAAACATGCAGAAACCTTTTGTATGTATGTATGTATGTTAGACGATTCGTACAAAGAAGAGTAAACAGAATGATTGCGACGAGGGAGACTTTTCGCTTTTTTTTCTGTAGGATGCTGTAGAAAGTTTTTTTTTGTTTTTTCTTTTTACTTTTGTTCTAAATTGTGGAAATGAGAAACAAGCTCGGAAGTCACGCGTGTTTACTATTCTTTGCTTGACAGTAATCTAGCTGTAGGTCTTCTCGATGGAAAGAAAGAAGGAAAGAAAGAAAAACGTTTCCTTGCGCTTCAATTCGATTGACTAGAATTTTCTTATGTCGGGGTTACGGCGCCCGCTACACTTCGCTCCTCATGCATGACATCATTGTCGAATCCTGCGACAATTCGTCCATCGACGACGATTGGGAGACAGCTGAAACAAACAAACAGAAAAGTTGTACAACCGGAAATAGAAAAGCACAAGAAAAAAATAATAAAAAGTCAGTTTCTACCATCAGCTAAATCACATCGGAGGGTCTTTAACCAACAGGATGTTTGGTGATGGACCCAGGATTATACAACAGGACATTTGGCTCGGTTGGAAGGGGGATATTCCGGATGAGGAGAAGAGAAGTTGCGTGAAAGTGTGCATTATTTATGAAACGAGAGGAAATTAGAAATCATTTAGAAGTTCGTGGAAGTGTGCATTACTTTTGAAAGAAGCAAAAAGATTGCGTGAACACGTGAAGGTGTTGACGTGATAGAAGACGAGCGGTTGGGAAAAGAAGTCAAATGAGGACAAGAGAACAGATCGGAACAGAAACCTGGCTAAGCTAAAGCAAAAATGAGGAAGAAGCTGTCGGGAAGAGATGAACCAAAACGGAAGTAGACGAAGAAGAACTTACGCCTTGGCACAAAAACAGGAGATTTGGCATTTTGCTGAGACTGAAACGAATACGTTAAGTGTAGATTGATATGCCTTCCAAAATTATTAGCTTCGTCCCTGGTTATCGACGCTCCTGGATGGTGCACTGAAACGAAACCAAAAATTTAGTTCAAACCGACAGACCAACAGAAATGAGACACGACATCCGGGTTACTTACTCGGAGTTTTTAGTTTTCCTGTGTGCAGATGCTTCTTCTGTCTCGCCCTCGAGTTCTGGAACCAAACCTGAGTTACCCTCTTACTGAGTCCCGTTATCTGTGCTATTCTCTCCAGGTCTTGTCCATCCGGGTTCGAATCCAACTGGAAATTCGCCTGGAGAACCTGCAGCTGTTCTTCTGTGAACGTAGTCCGAACTCTCTTCGCTTTATTCTTGTGATAACCCTCGGAGTCACCGCCCTCTGGAACGACACAACACAAGGTCAACACACGACCGTGAAATGGCGCTTTCCTCTCGAGTGGGATCGCGTTAACCATGTTACGTACGGTCTCCTAATCGCGAGTGAACAAGTTCGGACATGTTCGCATCTCATCTAATTAAATCCCCCACGAATTTAATTAACTAATTAGTGATTATGTATCCCTCGTTCGTCTCTTATTAAATAATATTCAACTTATGTACTCATTATTAGTCTTCGAGTTATTTATTGAACAATAAGTTATCAAGAGCAAAGGGAAAAATTTTTATTTATTCATTAATAAGAGGTACATAAATCATGTGAAGACAGTGGAACGATCTATGTTAGACAATAATTGCTCTTTTAATGAGTTAGCCTAATCAAATTAATAGGTCTATCGATTTATAATTTATGCGGTTGGGGTGAGGTCTCGTTTTACGCGATTTATGAACCAACACAAAGAGCGAAATTTAACCCATCGATCATCGTATCATAAATTTGTGGGAGTATAAACGGATAGATACGAAGGATTCGATTCATAAATACTGCACGCTATCATCAAGGACCCGTTTCAAAAATATTGCACACCTTCATCCAGATCCGATTTCAAAATATTGCACACTTTGGTCTTTATTTTATTTCAAAAGTATTGCACATTTTGATCTAGAATTCATTTCAAAAGTATTGCACACTGTTATCCAAAATCCCTTTCAAAAGTATTGCACACTTTGGTCTTTATTCCATTTCAAAAGTATTGCACACTTTGGTCTTTATTCCATTTCAAAATTGCACACTTTGGTCTTTATTCCATTTCAAAAGTATTGCACACTTTGGTCTTTATTCCATTTCAAAATATTGCACACTTTGGTCTTTATTCCATTTCAAAGTATTGCACATTTGTCTTTATTCATTTCAAAGTATTCATTTCATTTCAAATGCACACTTTGGTCTTTATTCCATTTCAAAAATTTGGTCTTTATTCTATTTCAAAAGTATTGCACACTTTGGTCTTTATTCCATTTCAAAAATATTGCACACTTTGGTCTTTATTCCATTTCAAAAGTATTGCACACTTTGGTCTTTATTCCATTTCAAAAGTATTGCACACTTTGGTCTTTATTCCATTTCAAAAGTATTGCACACTTTGATCCAGAATCCATTTCATAAATATTGCACAGTTTTATCGATAATTTATTCATCTTTTCAAATCCACAATTGTGTCATGGATTTGTTTCATAAATACTCTGTCACTAAGGGGACATTTCAAAAGTGTTGCACACTTTTACATAGAAAAGGTGAGTTACTCAATTAAAATTTGTATTATTTTGAAAGGAGACTTTTACACAAAAGTGTGCAGTATTTATGAAACTGGTTCGTCTTCATTGACAGCGATAATTATTAAGTCACCTGTTTAGGTTTCGGGAAATTAATTCTTCGCTAAAGTGTGCGTTATTTTTGAAATGAATGAGAGGTCAGTGATAACAAAAAAAAATTTTTGAAGCAGAGGTGTTAGGCTGGAAGAGAACCAAAACACAAAAATCGGGAGGAGAAGGGCGGCGGCAGGAAACGGGATTAAGGGAAATACACTCAAATTGAAGACTATACACCCCCACCCACCTCCACCCCTACAGGGAGAGAAATTTTCGTCTTGTTTAAATAATTTGCATTGTAGATTGGAGAGATAAGGGCGGGAAATCAATTTGAAGGCGATTTCACACCTCGTAAACACAAGGGAGGCAGGACAGGGATGGAAGGAAAAGGGAAGCGCTTTCCGGGGTTCATTAGCTCCCCTACTACCACCACCACCAGGGCTGCGAAACACACACACAGGAAAAAAGGAAAGAAAAAAAGGGAAGACGGGCTAAGGGATGAGGGCCCTCATCCAGCCCCACTCTCCCGTCGAGTCGGAAGGGCGGATGAATCCCTTCTGGGATCTGATTACCCAAGGCCTGGAGAACTTTCTAAAAAGATGGGACTAACTTTCTCCTTTTTCCTTTTCAGCACACTTCCTCCTCCCCCTCCTCCTCCTCTCCCCGTTCTTCCCTTCTCCTCTCCCGCTTTCTCTCTCTCTCTCTCTTTCTCTCTTTTTTCTTTTTGACTGGGAATTCGAAACAAACTGAATTTAAAAGGGATTTGTTTACATTCCTTGTTCTGCTTGTTTCTTTTTTTTCTGGAAGACTGACCTTTTTGTTAGAATTTTTGATTTTGTTAGATTTTAGAGAGAAAGAAAGAAATCCGGAACAAAGATAAAATAAAACGAAAGCTTTTCAAAGCTCGTTCTGCTGTCGTACGGTTTAAGGCATCTAAACAAAACTCTCTCTGGATTCGTGACGCCATTTTGATATCCCGCAACAAGGATTCCGTCTTCGATTTAGGACATCATGTTTGAAATGTGTCCTTCTTAATGGTGTGCATTATTTTTGAAATGAATTCTCTCTAATACAGAATCTTCTATCACAACGCAATATTTATGAAATCATTGTGCATTATTTTTGAAATTACTTCTGGCTATTAATAAAACAAAATTCCGTGCAGTATTTATGAAATGAACTATTATGATTGTGTGCAATATTTTTGAAATTTAGACTCCATCGTTGTGTGCAATAATTATGAAGTTTGACGCTATTATTGTCGGCAATATTGACGGTGTGCATTATTTCTGAAATGAATTCTCGGTTTAAAAAGTTTTATGACGTGAATCCTGCTTAATTGTGTGCAATATTTATGAAATATAGAGTGTATCATCGTGTGCATTAATTATGAAATTTAGTCGTTATTATTGTATGCAATTTTACCTGTGTGCATTATTTTTGAAATGAATTCTCTCTTGCTAACACAGAAATGATGATGATATGCCTTCAGCATGATTGTGTGCGGTATTTATGAAATGGACTACATCACTGTGTGCAAGAATTATGAAAGATAAACTGTGTCATCGTGTGGAATATTTATTAAATTAGTCTGCATTACTGCGTGCAATAATTATGAAATGACCTGTACGTGATTGTGTAGCAATATTAATTGAAATTAGTCTGTATCACAGTGTGCAGTATTTATGAAATTTAGACGCTATTATTGTGTGCATTACTTATGAAATTTAGTCGTTATTATTGTGTGCAATTTTACATGTGTGCATTATTTTTGAAATGAATTCTCTCTTGCTAAAACAGAATTGATGATGACATGCATTCAGCATGATTGTGTGCAGTATTTATGAAATGGACTACATCACTGTGTGCAAGAATTATGAAAGATAAACTGTGTCATCGTGTGGAATATTTATTAAATTAGTCTGTATGACTGTGTGCAACTATTATGAAATGGACTGTGTATTATTGTGTGCCATAATTATGAAGTCTTGAAGCTATTATGTCGGTAATATTGACAGTGTGCATTATTTCTGAAATGAATTCTTGCTTTTAAAAATTTTATGACGTGAATCCCGCTTAATTGTGTGCAATATTTATGAAAAATAAACTGCATCATCGTGTGCATTATTTATGAAATTTAGGCGCTATTATTGTGTGCATTATTTTTGAAATGAATTCTTTCTCGCTAACACAGGTATTGATGATGACATGCATTCAGCATGATTGTGTGCAGTATTATGGAACTACATCACTGTGTATAATTATGAAATAAACATTTTATGTTTGTGTAATGTTTATTAAAATTAGTCTGTGATTGTGTGCAATATTTATTAAATTAGTCTGTATCATCGTGTGCATTATTTATGAAATTTAGACGCTATTATTGTATGCAATTTTACCTGTGTGCATTATTTTTGAAACCAATTCCCTCTCAGAAACAGAATTTACGACATGCATCCAGCATGATCCTGTGCGGTATTTATGAAATGGACCACATCATTGTGTGCAATAATTATGAAATGAACTGGGCATGATTGTCTAGCAATATTTATTAAAATTAGTCTGTATCACCGTGTGCAGTATTTATGAAATTTAGGCGCTATTATTCTGCACAATTCCCTCTCTAAAACAGAATTTATGTCTCGCATTCATCTTGATCGTGTGCAGTATTTATGAAATGGTCTGTATCACCACGTGTAATAATTATAAAATAGGCTGTATGATCGTGCAGCAATATTAATTAAAATCAGTCCGTATCATCGTGTGCATTATTTATGAAATTTAAACTCCATCACCGCGTGCAATATTTATGAAATGAACTCTGTCAAATCTCCGTGAGCTCATTGATCAAGTTATACATCACTACACACTCAGATACAGTAAAACGATTCTACCGTCTAGCGACAAAAGTCGAGGAGATGTAGGTGGTAACAAAGACAATACTTTCGTACTAGATAATCACTAGATAATTAAAAAGACAAAAAGTTCGAGGTTCATTAAGAGAAAAATTTCCCAAATTTGTTTTTGATATGGGCTGGCGCTTAGCCAGACCAGTTAATAACCTATTTACCTCCTCCCACCATCCCTAATTAATTAATTAATTAATTATGTGCTACCATTTTTACCGCTACGAGAAATTGCTAATTAAATTAATTTAAAGGAAAGGAGAATTTTGTTTTGAGAATTTTAAATTGGTTTTTGGAAAAATTATTCGCGACTATAAAAATTATTAAATTTCCCTCCTCCTCTCTCTCATCATTAGACTCGTTAATGAGCTCCCCTTTTATTTATGTATTTATGTATTTCACTTATTTATTTATCTCCCTTTGTTAAATGATCTGTTTCAAACCGTTTTGTCTGCTACCACGTTCCGTGTTGTGAACGAGTCTATTGACCGCCGATTTGAATGAAAAATTTTTACTTGACCGGAAGTTTATTTAATTTAATTATAATTAGGATTTGAATTAATTATGTTAATGTATACCCTGACCTTGGACAAGTGTATTCGTAGAAACGTTTTTAGTGGTTTTTGGTGTTTTGGGGATTTGAAGTTGGAGGTATTGTAGTTAATTAATTAATTAGCGAGCGTTATTATTATTATCATCGTAGGTTTAGGTCGGGAGGCTTGGTGTAGTGGTTGAGGTACTCGACTGTGGGAGTTATGGTCGTGAGTTCGAATCCTCTCCCGCATCCTGTTGTAGCCAAGGATGAAGAACGGGACCCCTTTGTAAGGAGTTATAGCTCTCAGAATCAATTTCGAAACTGTTTGTGCAATTTATATTCGACATTTCATTTCAAAAATATTGCACACTCACATAGATGTCCATTCGTAAATATTGGACGAAAATTCATTCCGTAAATGAGTGCGAATGTGGCTTGTTCATTTCTAAAATGTCGTACGCTCACAAGCACTTCATTTCGTAAATACTGCACACCCAGACGAGTATCTCATTTCAAAAATATTGCACACTGAAGCAAAAATTTCATTTCATTCCTGCTGGTTTCTAATTATTGGACATTCTTATTTCCATTTAATTTCATAAATACTGCACACTCTCATGAGCTATTCATTTCATAAATATTGCACACTCAAACCAGTATCTCATTTCAAAAAATTGCACACTCTCATGTCTATCTCATTTCATAAATACTGCACACTCTCATGAGCTTTTCATTTCATAAATACTGCACACTCTCATGCCTATCTCATTTCAAAAATACTGCACACTCTCATGTCTATCTCATTTCATAAATACTGCACACTCTCATGAGCTTTTCATTTCATAAATATTGCACACTCAAACCAGTATCTCATTTCGAAAATTGCACACTGAAGCAAAAATTTCATTTCATTCCTGCGGGTTTCTAATCATTGCACGTTCTTACTGCCATTTAATTTCATAAATACTGCACACTCTCATGACCTTTTAATTTCATAAATAATGCACACTTAGGACTACTTACAAACTAAATTGTTTCGTCAAAAGTGTACTAATAATGTAGTTTAGTTTAGTTTGAATCCCGTTTTCTCAGCCTTTTGGGTATAACAGGATAGAGGAGGAGGATTTGAACTGATCACCACAATCCCTAGTCTGGCACTTAACCACTACACCACACCCCCCGCAAAATTCCTTGTGCATTACTTTTGAAATGTGGCCTCCATTTAAAAAAAAGGGCAATATAAAAAATGAGTGTGCATTATTTATGAAATGAAATCTTTCTGGGAGATCAATCAATTATATAACAAACTCTTTATAAAAGTGTGCATTACTTATGAAAGAATCGTTTGTGAAAGGTTACAGTGTTTACGAAATCAATTCTTCTAAAAACTCCTCAGACTAGATTTTTGGAAGATGCGTGCAAGAATATTTTAAGCGAGTCTTTCATGACAGTGTGCAATATTTATGAAATGAATTCCGTAAACGACTGTGCAGTATTTCTGAAACGAGTCATTCACGACAGGGTCAAAGTGTTTATGAAATGAAATCTATATACGACCCTACAATATTTATAAAATGAAGTTGGACGCTAGTGGACGTGAGAGTGTGCAATATTTATGAAATAAAATCTGTATACGGTTGTGCACTATTTTTAAAACAAATTCTTTATTCAAGTGTGCAGTTTTTATGAAATGGAATAATTTCAAATATTGTATGATGCACAGTCGTATACAGATTTTATGACATAAACACTTTGACGCTGTCGTGAATGACTCGTTTCAGAAATACTGCACGCTAACTGTCTACATAAAATTCATTTCGTAGTGATTCTTTCATAAGTAATGCACACTTTTTTAAAGACTTCGTTTTAGAAGTGATGGATCTTTCAGAGACATTTCATTTCATAAATAATGCACACTCATTTTTAAATGAAGACTATTTTTCAGAAGTAATGCACAGTTTATTTGGTGGGGGATTCATTTCATAATTGATGCACACTTTTAACCAAATCTGGTTAATTTAATGCTAATCACGTGAGAGGGTTG
This sequence comes from Columbicola columbae, assembly GCA_016920875.1. Classification (NCBI taxonomy): domain Eukaryota; kingdom Metazoa; phylum Arthropoda; class Insecta; order Psocodea; family Philopteridae; genus Columbicola; species Columbicola columbae. Next base: position 6,772,755 of record JADMLL010000012.1, read on the forward strand.
AGGGACAAATAAATAAAACGGAAGTGTACGTGTAATATGTGCCAAAATCATAACCGGAAACGTGGTCAAAACAGGAAACTCACCATCAGACGACGTGCTTCCTCCGTCTAATATTTCCAGGTAATGAGTCTTGCAGAGGACTCTGTCCTCGTGGAGTGCGAACTCTTCCCCCGTGCTCAGCTGTCTCTTGCACGAATCGCATGCGAAACAGGCCAAATGGTACACGTGTTCCCGAGCTTTTCTCACCCAATCCGATGCCGAGATCCCACGACAGCACTTGGAACATTTGGCGCCGAAACTTCTGTCAAGAAACAAGGAAAATCATGTCAGATATCCGAAACCGGAACGAATTCAACACAGCAACAACAAAAAATGGTTTCTGACGTCATTAAGTCAAATCAGATAAATTTATCTACTTGAAATCGGAGTTAAAATCCGGGTATTAGATAATGCGGGTGTCGATCGTTTTGCCCCCTGAGGAGCTTCCAGGGCGCCCGTTTTATAAGCTTCTTATCCTCAGTCATGACATTATTATCTCCGGAGTCATCGGAAGGTAGAAAGACGGGCTACCTGAGACAGATTTTAACTTTTCCGTTTCATCTTTCCACCGATGGGAGAGGAGGAGATACACGGACTTCGAAACTCTGGTTTTAGGATCATTTCGAACCAACACAGACAAAAAACAGCAGAAAAGATGAAGAAACTGAAGGGAAGAAGATAGAGTAAAATTTAAAAAAACGTAAAACGAGACGACAGAAGAGAAAGATAGCAACAGAAAAGGTATTGGTAAATAAGCGACAGAAAAGGAAGAATGAAAACGAAACGACGAAGAAGAAGAAAAAGAGAGAAAAGATAATAAAAGAAGGCAGAGATAGATAGATAAACAGAAAAGTGTTTAAATAATGTAGAAAACAGCCGACAGAAAAGATGTAGTGAAGAAAATGAGAAGACATACTTGGGGAAAGAAAGAGACAAAAGATGTCTGAAAACGAGACCACAAAAGAAACCGTAATCGTCTCTTTTCGTTTCATAAAAACTGCACACTTTGACTACCATTTCATGTCTAAAATTTTACACTCAAACGCATATCTCATTTCATAAATATTGCACACTCAAAACCGATATCCCACTTCGAAAATATCGCACACTCAAATGGTTATCTTGTTTCAAAAATATTGCACACTCGATAGCGATATTCATTTCAAAAATTATTGACACTCAATCGCATATCTCGTTTCAAAAATATTGCACACTCAAATGGTTATATGGTTTCAAATATTGCACACTCAATCAGCATATCTCATTTCAGAAATATTGCACACTCAAATAGAGTATCTCGTTTCAGAAATATTGCACACTCAAATGGTTATGTGGTTTCAAAATTATTGCACACTCAATCACATATCTCGTTTCAGAAATATTGCACACTCAACAGGGATATCTCATTTCAAAAATATTGCACACTCAAATGGTTATGTGGTTTCAAAATTATTGCACACTCAATCGCATATCTTGTTTCAAAAATTTTGCACACTAAAATGGTTATTTGGTTTCAAAAATATTGCACACTCAATCGCCTATCTCATTTCATAAATATTGCACACTGACACAAAATTTGCATGTCATAAATATTGCACACTTTCATCTCCATTTCAAAAAAAGGATCTGAAAGCAGAACGACAGAAAACAGACAGTTAATAGAAGACAAGCCGACAGAAAAGGAAAGACTGTGGAGTAACCAGACGACAGGATGGATGCAATCGCAGAAGACCAAACCATGGAGAAGAGAAGACGGACAGAAGGACAGAAAGAGATGAGCCGAAAGTATCTTAAACAACAAACGGACCTTCATTCCTAAGCTAAACATTTCTTTTAAAATTTTGAGGTCCTTGAGTCACGTGACCGAAAGACCTTACACCTTTGCCTGGTCAGACTCTCAGGTCACATTTCCGACATTTCCTTGTCACTTGTAATCGATTTTTGGCTTTTTTTTATGCGGTCAAAGAAGATGTGAGACCACACGGAAAATCCATCTTCTAGATTCTGTTCGATAACTGGAGATAACTTCAATTTCCTTTGTGAGACTTTTTGTTTAAGATACTTAAACGGACAGTTCGTTTCATAAATATTGCACACTCGTTTACTCAGTATTACTGATGTCACATTTCAAGAAAAATTTTGCGCCTCAGTGAGGGCTTTTCGTTTCAAAATATTGCTCACTGAAAAGCGATATCTCATTTCAAAAATGTTGCACTCAAAAGGGTTATCTTGTTTCAAAAATATTGCACACTGAAATGATATCCCATTTTAAAATATTGCACTAATCGCATATCTCGTTTCAAAATATTGCACACTCAAACGCATATCTCGTTTCAGAAATATTGCACATTCAATGAGTATCTCATTTCAAAAATATTGCACACTCTAAAGGAGTATCTCGTTTCAAAAATATTGCACACTGAAAAGCGATATCTCATTTCAAAAATGTTACACTCAAAAGTGTTATCTTGTTTCAAAAATATTGCACACTCGATAGCGATATCCCATTTCAAAAATATTGTACACTCAATCGCATATCTCGTTTCAAAATTATTGCACACTCAAACGCATATCTCGTTTCAGAAATATTGCACACTCAAATAGAGTATCTCATTTCAAAAATATTGCACACTCTAAAGGAGTATCTCGTTTCAAAAATATTGCACACTGAAAGGCGATATATCATTTCAAAAATATTGCACACTCAAACGCATATCTCGTTTCAGAAATATTGCACACTCAAAGGGATATCTCGTTTCAAAAATATTGCACACTCAAATGGTTATCTCATTTCAGAAATATTGCACACTCAAAGGAGTATCTCGTTTCAGAAATATTGCACACTCAAAAGGGTTATCTCATTTCAAAAATATTGCACACACAGAAGGGATATTTCGTTTCAAAAATATTGCACACTTTCAACTCTCACTATAACGAAATTCATTGTTGACAGAGTGCTGTACTATCGACGATATCTTCGATGTCTTTGATAAGCAAAACCAGGGCTGTCAACCTCTGAGACTGAAACTAATAGAAGTTGGGGGTGCGATCTTTGGCTTCCGTGCCTGATTACTTTTTCATTAAAACTTTAACCTTATTGAGGTACGAAAAGAGTTGAGAGAGAGAGAGAGAGAGGGTACCTGACAGAGATGATATAAATCTCGAAATAGGTTTTATCGATATCGTTCTAGGCGTGTGTGTGTTGTGGTGTGTGTGTGAGTGCGCAAGTGTGTATAGGTAGTATTCTGTTAATGCAACCCATGACTTTTCATTTCTTTAAATGTGTGTGGTATGGAACTTGATAATCCGTCTCCTGTCATGATCCAATACAATGCTCCCAGTGGTTTACAATGAAGAGCTCCTCAAGTCTGATCATAAGTCACTGTCTGATCGGTTTAGACTTGACCCAGGCTTACAAATACAAACACCAAATATGCTACGTAATGCAAATGGAAGGAGAGAATACCATTTTTCGTAGTCATTCGAATTCTTGTGCGGTTATCAATACTTGTCATTTTTTTTTCCACCAAAACCCTATCATCATTATCATCGAGACCTGCTATACATTCGTACCGATTGTTTTAATTTATGCCCCCCCCCATCCCCCGTATCCCGCTTCCGCTCCTGCACCCGCTTCCAATCTCCTATAATTATTGTTAACGTCGAGTTTGCGAACATGTTCCGAGGAGTTAAAGCTTTCATTAGCCGAGAGATTTTCTTTTACGCGAAATTAATTTCATAGCTATTGATCATCGTGATGTGAAGGATTCATTTCATAAATGTTGCACGCTTCTACGAAGAATGAATGATGAACACCTTCCCATTAAAAATTCATTAATTACGTCCGTTTCGTAGGCGATATTGAATTTATGAACGTTGCCCGACCCTCGTGTTCATTTCATTTCATAAATATTGCACACTCACAAAAAAATTAATTAAATATTACCGATTGACAAAAATTTATGTCGTGAATTTTGCAGACTCAAACGAATATCTCATTTCAAAAATGTTGCACATCCTCAAGACCGTTTCGTTTTTAAATTATTGCACGCATGATGAAAATTTTCATTTCATAAATACTGCACAGTCAAACGGGGTTTCTAAGTATTGCACAGTCTCACGACCCTTTCATTTCATAAATACTGCACACTCTCATGTTCATTTCAACTTTTAATTATTACACGTTCTTATGACCTCTTCATTTCATAAATACTGCACATTCTCAAGACTGTTTCATCTCAAAAATACACTCTCATTTTCATTTCATAAATGTTGCACATTCAAACAAAAGTTTCTTAAATACTGCACACCCACATAACAATTTCATTTCATAAATATTGCACACTCACTAAAAATTTGTAAATATTACCGATTGACAAGTAAATTATGTCATGAATTTTGCAGACTCAAACGAATATCTCATTTCAAAACTGTTGGCACATCCTGACTTTTTAAATTATTTGCACGATCTGATGCAAAAATTTCATAAATTCACAAAATATTCAAACGGAATTTCATTAAAACAGTCTCACGACCTTTCATTTCATAAATACTGCACACTCTCATGTTCATTTTAACTTTAATTATTACACGTTCTTATGCCTCTTCATTTCATAAATACTGCACATTCTCAAGACTGTTTCATCTCAAAACACTCTCATTTTCATTTCATAAATGTTGTGCACATTCAAACAAAAGTTTTCTAAATACTTAAGAACTTGCACATAACAATTTCATTTCATAAATATTGCACACTCACTAAAATTTTTAAATATTATCGATTGACAAGAAATTTATGTCGTGAATTTTGCAGACAAACGGGGGTTTCTAAGTATTGCGCAGTCTCGCGACCTTTTTATTTCATAAATATTGCACACTCTCAAGACTATTTCATTTCAAAAATACTGCACACTCTCATGTTCATTTCAATTTTTAATTATTCATTTTATGACCCTTCTCTCTTCATTTCTTAAATACTGCACACCCACATAACAATTTCATTTCGTAAATATTACTCACTGACAAAAAATTATTTTTCAGAAATGTTGCACTTTCAAACAGGTATCTCATTTCAAAAGTATTGCACACTCTTCATTTTTGTGAGTCTATTGTTTTGATTAAGATATTTGAATGAACAGTTCATTTCATAAATATTGGACGCTTGTTTATTATCTACTATTGTTGTCACACTTCAAGAAATATTTTACGCCTTAGTGAGGGGCTTTCGTTTCATAAATACTGCACAGTCTCATGCCTATTTTATTTCAAAAATATTGCACTTTAACATGTCTAATCGTAAATATTAACGAAAATTATTCCAAATGGGTAAATGTGGCTTGCTCATTTCTAAATTGTCGTACGCTCATAAGCACTTCATTTCGTAAATACTGCACACTCTCAAGCCTATTTCATTTCATAAATTTTGCACACTCAAAACAGTGTCTCATTTAATATTGCACACTGAAACAAAAATTTCATTTCTTCCTGCTGGTTTCTAAACATTGCACATTCTCGTTTCCATTTAATTTCAAAAATACTGCACACTCTCATGCCTATTTCATTCATAAAATTTTGCACACTCAAAACATTGTGTCATTTCAAAAATATTGCACACTCTCATGCCGATTTCATTTCATAAATACTGCACACTCAAACAAAAATTTCATTTCATTCTTGCTGGTTTCTAAACATTGCACACTCTCATGCCTATCTCATTTCATAAATATCGCACATTCGATTATTCCTTATCATAGCTCACAGCTAAAACTCACCGCCTTCTTCAAATCATAATAGATACATCTAACAGAGCGAGGTGAAATCAATCACGAATGCAAAAACGAAACTTTTCAAAGTTTTAAACAGACTGACGGGAAAGGAGAGGAGGAGGAGGGTGGCAGGGGGGATTCTATCAAAGGCAGAAACTATATTTTCCATCATGTCGGAATCGAATGTTACAAACGGGCGGTCGATATAATCGAGAAGCAACCATAACTTATAATGAGCCAGAAGATAACTCGGAGATTTTTAATTATTGCACTTTTTCATGGCGCTTGGCCTTAACGAAAAAAATACTTGACAACATAATCGTTATCGTAAATTAATGCCATCATAACTCGGTGAATTTATGTTCGTCTGGGATTGTAATGAGTTTTTGTGTGTTTTCCGGCTTACGAAACAGAAGAAGAAACCATTTTAGCTACGAATAAATAAAAACCAAAAAATGAAATCGATATCTTAAAAATCATCTTTGTCTTGTCCTCCTCCTCCTCCTTCTTCCTTTGTTCGAGGCGCTCATTTACCTTTTAAACGTTTCCATTTGAAAACAATTCCCATCGCGAAATTCGATTTTTCCTTCGGTTTACGAACACCGTGAATTGGTACCCCTGGTTTTGGTTTCAGTTATCAAACTGCTTGATTATCTGAAGACTTTCTCGTCTGTACCGTCGTTTGGGTTCCTTTCTGTCGTTTATTTACGAATCCCTCTTCCCTTGCTTATCTGTCGTCTCGTTTTATGTCTTATCTGCTTCCCATCTGTTACATCATCTTTCCTGTTGTTTCTTTGGTTTTATCCATGGTTTTTCTCCTTCGCTTTCGCCCTTTTTCATATTCTCTTTCTTATTCTGGGTAATCACACAACAGTGGATCATGGAAGGGGAGTAGCAAATTTGTCAGACCTTCCTTTACTTAAGAATGGGCCCATAGTGTATTCATACACTTTCAATAAGACTACATTTCATAAATAATGCACACCATCTGTTAGTATTCATGTCATAAATAATGCACACTTTCAATTCGGCCTTATTTCAAAAATAATGCACACTCTCAACCCGTCATTCTTTCATAAATAATGCACAATTTTATCAATGATCACTCCGAAAATAGTGTATGCTGTCACGAGGGATCTATTTCAAAAATAATGCACACATTCAACTCGCTTTGCTTTCATAAATAATCACACTCAACTTCTGTTTTATTTATATAATGCACACTCAATTCAAACATTATTCTTTTCAATAAATAATGCAATAATACCTACTAATGACCTACTCCCAAAATAGTGTCCGCTTTCACGAGGACTCTATTCCAAAAATAATGCACACACGCTCATGAACAAATCATAAACAATTCCTCTTCCGATTAATAGTCCTCACAGGAAGGAGAGTAAAAGAAGGCGGTGGAAAACCTTTTTCCTTTTAATAGAAAAATTAGACATCTATTCCCAACGATTCGACGATTTTCTGTTTCATAGAGAAAGAAAACATTTTCTAAGACCGATGCTGAAAGAAGTGCTAATTCATTCCAGGTCCTCTGTTTCTCTTCTCTCTCTCGCTCACTCACTCTCATAAACCGGTCAAAAGATGAAAGTTTTATATGTTGCGAGAGGAGGAGGCTGGGCGGATTGGGGGAAGTTCCAAAACCAAAATAAAATTCTTTCTAGGTTTTTCCTTTTTCGAGTTATGACTTTTCCCTTTTCTTTAATTTTTAATTAAGCGCACGTTTTTCAATTTAACAATAATAACATTTATAAAATATTTTCATAAGTAAAGGTATGCAGCGAGAATGCGCATCATGACTTGCGCAATTATAGTAAATTCATTTGTCATCTCGAAGTCATCCCTTGGCATTCCGCCTTCTTTCTTTAGGCCCTTTTCCCGTCTCTCTCTGATATGTTGGACCTCCTCGTGGTGACTCCACCGATTTCTGTCGGTCCGTTTTTATTAACGTTGACATTTTGTCGTTCTCTTCTCTCTCTCTCTCTCTTCCTTTTTGTTTGAAGTGGTGCCACGAGACCGAAAAATTAAAAGTCAATCGTGACCGGTGTCTTCGGTTGACCTACGGTCATTTTATGATTCTCTTCTTCCTGGAATTGTTTCGCATCAGACATTCCTCCTCGATTCACCCATTCCTGTTCTTAATCCGAATTTTAAAAATCTCCCGTGAGTTAAAGGAAAAAGACGGAGACAGAAAACGCGTTAAACCTGAAAGTAGGGAGACAAGGAGACAGGAGAGGGAAGAAAGAAAGAAACGAAGGAATCAAAGCATATACTAAGAAAAAGGGCTAGAGAGAAAGAGAGGAAGATAAGAAAAATCAATGTATGAAAGAGCAGAAAATTGAGTCTATAACGTGCAATATTTATGAAATGAAAGGAGCATGAAAGTGTGCAGTATTTTTGAAATGAAATGAACGCGAGACTGTGCAATATTTTTGAAATGAAATGAACGCGAGACTGTGCAATATTTTTGAAATGAATCGGAGATGAGGGTGTGCAATATTTTGGATTGAAGCGGACATGAGAGTGTGCAGTATTTTTGAGATGAAGTGGACGTGAGAGTGTGCAATACTTTTGAAATGAAACGGAGATGAGAGTGTGCAATATTTTGAAGTGGACGTGAGACTGTGCAATATTTATGAAATGAAATAGTCGTGTGAGTTGGCCATTTTGATTTGTTCAAATTTTTAATTACTTCAAATGGTCATATAATTGTGCAGTATTTGTGAAATAAAATGGTAATGAGACTGTGCAATATTTATGAAACCGTCACATAAAAAAATTCATAATTAGTCCAAGAATAAAAGGAAAGAAACTATGACCTGAGAAATAAACCTTAAAATTAAATTGGTAATATTTAAACAACAAGCAGAAGACAGGATCAACAAATATGCACGCTGGACACGACAGGATAGTCAAAATTAGCAGAGAAACCGAATCCATCTTCGAATAACTCGAACAAAATCGACCCGCACAATGTCAATTAAAAAGTCTAAATGCTTAAAGCGTTTCCGTTTCGATTGAACACAAATAGAAAATTCATTTCAAGGATGGCGATCATCAATCAGAACTTAGAAAAGGGACCGACAGCGAAGGAGTAACACAATAACAACAACAAAAAAAAAATCTTCGAATGTTGGCATTAATTAAAAGAAAAAGGAAACCTAATATTAAGGCATTGAATTATCAATCACAGAAATTAGGCGAGTTATCGAGATGGTCGGTCTGTTGTGCAAACTATCATTTGTTAGGACGTGACACGGTTAAGGTTGTTCACGGGTCACCGCGGATGGAATAACCGAAACACCGGCCTACCAATATATATACTATATATTGAGTGTAAATCGATGACTCATTTCCATTCCCTATATATAATATGATCTCTTTTGAGTTGGTTGTGATAATACTTCGTGATTGGGTTAGCGTTAACTAGACCTGGGTTTCCTCTTTTTGGGTTTCGTTTCCAACACCCAATCTCTCCTGCTGACTAACTTTAAGATGCATCCTTCACACGTCCTTGGAAGTAAAGGTATTGAAAGTTGTAAGCAACGTGTCATCTTAAAATGTTCGCAATCAGTGTGCATTGTTTGTGGAATGAAATACTCTTGAATGTGTGCATTACTTTTGAAATAACATGTCTTTGAATGTGTTCATTGCTTATTAGAAGAGTTCCTTGTAGAAAAAAAGAAAAATTGTGCAGTATTTATGAAATAAAGTGATCATGAGATTGTGCAGTATTTTGAAATGAAACAATCTTAAAAGTGTGCAATATTTATGAAAGGAAAAGGTCGTGAGAGTGTGCAGTATACATGAAATGAAGTGGACGTTAGACTGTGCAATATTTTTGAAATAAAAACGGACATAAGAGTGTGTAATATTTTTTAAATAAAGTGATCATGAGATTGTGCAGCATTTTTGAAAAGAAGTGGATGTCAGACTGTGCAATATTTTTGAAATGAAATGATCATGAGATTGTGCAGTATTTTTGAAAAGAAAAGGTCATGAGAGTGTGCAATATTTATGAAAAGAAACGGTGTTTAAAGTGTGCAATATTTATGAAAGGAAAAAGCATGCGAGTGTGCAGTATTTTTGAAATGAAATGATCATCTGACTGTGTAATATTTATAAAATGAAAAGGACATGAGAGTGTGCAATATTTATGAAAGGAAAAAGTCATGCGAGTGTGCAATATTTTTGAAATGAAGTGGAGGTTAGACTGTGCAATATTTTTGAAATGAAACGGACACAAGAGTGTGCAGTATTTTTGAAATGAAATGATCATCTGACTGTGTAATATTTATAAAATGAAACGTACATGAGAGTGTGCAGTATTTATGAAAAAAAGATGATCATTTGAGTGTAGAATATTTTTGAAATGAAACAAACATGAGTTTATGAAATGAAATAATCATGAGAGTGTGCAGTATTTATGAAAGGAAAAGGTCATAAGAGTGGGCAGTATTTTTGAAAACAAATAGTCTTGAGAATGTGCAGTATTATTGAAATGAAAAGGTCATGAGAGCATGTAATAATTGTAAATTGAAATGTATATGAGAGCGTGCAATATTTATGAAATGAAACGAAGATGGGAGTGTGCAGAATTTTTTAAATGATCATGAAACTGCGATATTGATGAAAGTAATGCCGCATTAAGAAGTTTTTCATTAAATAGAAGTGAAGAAACGCTCATCTTACATTTTTCGCAAAACCGTGCAATATTTATGAAATGAAATGAACGTGAGTCTGTGCAATATTTATGAAATGAAGTGGACGTGAGTCTGTGCAATATTTATGAAATGAAGTGGACGTGAGACTGTGCAATATTTTTGAAATGAAACGGAGATGAGGGTGTGCAATATTTATGAAATGAAGTGGACCTGAGAGTGTGCAATATTTATGAAATGAAGTGGACATGAGAGTGTGCAATATTTTTGAAATGAAGTGGACGTGAGAGCGTGCAGTATTTATGAAATGAAGCGGACGTGAGAGTGTGCAGTATTTATGAAATGAAAGCAAATGAGAATGCGCAATGATTAGAAACCCGCAAGAATGAAGAAACGCTCATCTTACATTTTTCGCAAAGCTGTGCAATATTTATGAAATGAAATGATCATGACTGTGCATTATGATTTTAAATTGATTTAAAAAATATCTTAGACGACAACAAACGACGTTGTTCATCAATTTTAAGTTTCCACGGATTTCCTAAACGATACCTGGCGTTATGATCCAAAAGAACCATTCCGAACAGATAACCACCCAAAAAATAAACCAAAGCGTTAGAATCATACTCTATGACCTTCAAAGTCATAGAATAGATAAAATAAATAAATATAACTCAAATCAAATCCAGACGGCAGCGTTGGGCAAACCAAAACGAACCCGAGACAAAAATCATAAAACAAAAGAATTGGTAAAAATCAGATGAGGAAAGAAGTAGATAAATTCGGAGATAAAAGGGATCGATGTCTAGATAACAAAACAAAAAGGCAGAAGAACCAAATTAACGTTTGTTTTCCATGAAAACACAATCAGGCACGACTCCAAGCTTCTTGAAATAACTCCAAAATGGAGTAGGTTCAAGGAAACGCTTGAGAATTTGCTAAAGAGATTCTCTCTAAATAAAGATGGCCGACTTTAAAAATGGAAGGAATTAAATCGGGGTAGAGGGTTGAAAGGGAAATTTCTTCTCGTGGAAATACTACCAGCGAAATCCAGGGGATTTGGGGCATCGTCTGTATCGTGCATAGATAACGAAATTTTGTGGTCTCGTTGCCACCAACTCCAGACGATTTGACTTTTGTTAATTAATGGAAATGACGTCATTAATATGACGTATGTGGCAGAAATGGCGGAACTATCTAAGATGAGGCCTGGAGGGGCACATTCCTTTTTACTTTTCTGGAAATCTTTAACGGTCATTTGTTCTGCAAGGATGGACTTGTCTGTTTACGGTTGTTACGTCCTTGAATCAGTTCTACGTTTTATGGGTCTTGTTGATCTCTGGATAAAGATAAAGATAAAGATAATTCGGGATTTTCTTCGTCTTCACGCCCTGTTGAGTTCGTCTATTTTGTTCCAACCAATTCCTCTCATCCTAGTTTAGATCGGTCGCCTCTTTATATTTATACGACTTACTTCGACTTTTTAATTAGTATATTAGCATTATACTATAATATAAATGCTGATTATTATTAATACTTTTATACTGAATTCATTTCAGAAATAATGGACACGCATTCGAAGTTCATTTATGAAATATCGAATCTCCCACTAGAATAAGTTCTTCCAGACGGTATAAAATAGGGTCCATTTCATAAATAATGCACACTCTCGACAGGAATATATTCTTTAAGTAATGAACGATTTACTAAAGACCTAAATCATCACATTCCAGAGAGAGGAATTTCGGATATAGGAAAATAAATTTTCTTAGAAGTGTGCATTACTTTTGGAATGAAATGTTCGTGTAAGTGTGCAATACTTTTGAAACAGAACGTTCGTTTAAGCGTGCAATATTTTTGAAATGGAATGTTCGAGTTAGTGTCAGATACTTTTGGAATGAAATGATCATCTAAGTGTGCAATACTTTTGGAATGAAAAGATCGTGTAAGTGTGCAATTCTTTTGAAATAAACAGTTCGTTTTAGAGTGCAATACTTTTGAGATGAAATGTTCTTGAAGTGTGCAATGCTTTTGAGATGTAATGTTTGTGTAAGTGTGCAATACTTTTGAAATGATCGTTCGTTTAAGTGTGCAATACTTTTGGAATGAAATGCTTGTGTAAGTGTGCAATACTTTTGAAATGAATGTTCGTTTAAGTGTGCAATACTTTTGAATGAAATGTTCGTTTAAGTGTGCAATACTTTTGAAATGAAATGTTCGTGTAAGTGTGCAATACTTTTGAAATGAAATGTTCGTGTAAGTGTGCAATACTTTTGAAACAGAACGTTCGTTTAAGTGTTCAATATTTTGAAATGAATGTTCGTGTTAGTGTCCGATCCAACCGATCTAATTATGTGTGATGGAGGAAATACAAATTGTTGAGTATTCGAAACAAAACCTGTATTTGAAAAGAAGCGCCAATATCGCCACACTAATTTCATGTTCTGTGTCAATGTATAAAGCCATTCAAACCGTACAGGTACGATCTTATCACTCCTCTCTTTCATGTGACACCTGATTTTAGTCAGGTCCAACAACCAACAGAAATCAATGGGCTATGTAACCAACGGCTCAGTTTATGTATCTAAAGAATTCTGTATGAAGTCGAATGGGCTCAATTCGTAGTGTTAAAATCATCAAAGGAAACTCGTAGACTGGGTGCTACCTGTCCTGAGCTAAAATCCAAACGTCAAATCCCAAATCTAAGATCTAAGGATTAAAAAGATGAAAAAACACCGGGAGATACTCACTTTGCATAATCCGCTTTGCAGTAAACAGCATCGTGCCTGATAAAGCAAGACGGATGTCGATCTAAAGCCAGTTGACAAACGCTACATCTTAAGCAATGTGAATGCCAGCTTCGCCCATTTACCTGGAGTAGATATTTGTCGGTTATGGCATCTCCGCAAGCGGCGCAAATGCTGTGCTCAGTCTGCGGAAGAGAACAATAACATTAAACACAAATTTCTACACCGATTTAAACTTCTAAAAAACTTTGGGGGTGAAAACTCTCCAAATTTAAAAAGAACAAAACACTCCACTCAAAACTCGTCCACCTAACGGCTGTTAGCAGACGATAGAAATGCAAAAGGCAGAGACATTCTGATTGGCTCTTGAAAAGATGACGTCACGATTACGGTTGGAGACACTGTCACCACCAGATGAATAAACCAATATGGCGGTAATGTTTTGCTGAAAATTTTTATAAACACTTGTGCCAAATCAAAATGACTTTAATAAATGTGACCCACTCTCCGTCTGTTGGTAAATTAAAATAACTGTGCAGTATTTATGAAATGAATATTTGTGCATTATTTATGAATATTTATTAAATAATTTATTCCAAATTTGGACTATTTATATAACGAATTTTGTCAAGGAAACGTGAAAAGTAATTTTGAAATGGGTTTATGATACTGTGCAGTATTTATGAAATGGAATCTTCATATAAGTGTGCAATACTTTTGAAACGGTAATAATATATAACAGTTATCTCAGTATCCCAAATTTGGACCATTTATGTAACGAATTTTGTCAAGGAAACGAAAAGATTGTGTTTATGAAGTATTTATGAAATGGCAATAATGAACGAATATATATAACAGTTATCTCAGTATCCCAAATTTGGACTATTTATGTAACGAATTTTGGAAACGTGAAAAGCAATTTTGAAATACGTTTATGATATATTTATGAAATGAAATCTTCATATAAGTGTGCAATACTTTTGAAACGGTAATAATATATAACAGTTATCTCAGTATCCCAAATTTGGACTATTTATGTAACGAATTTTGTCAAGAAAACGTGAAAAGTAATTTTGAAATACGTTTATGATACTGTGCAGTATTTATGAAATGAAATCTTCATATAAGTGTGCAATACTTTTGAAACGGTAATAATATATAACAGTGTGCATTACTTATGAAACGGATTTTTGTTGTTGTTGTTATCATAAGTATGAACCGAATTTTACGTGAATGTGTATTTGAAGTTTCGACCCCCAAGTCCTTAAATGGTGTGCAAAATTTTTGGAATGAGATCCCAACCATCACACTCTTCTTCTCAGTCTCCTTAAGATTTCTCCTCGAGGACTAGTCGCGTTTTATTAATTCTATTATGTAAGTCTAATTATTTGATCTTGTAATTACGTTAGTCGTGTCGTTGTCGTCGTAGAAATTAATGTCGGGTCGTTCTTTAGAAAAAAGGGGCTCTTTTAGAATTTTTAGAAATTTCTGAGCGTTTTTGATTGACGTTTGCAAGACTTTTAATCAGCCTTCGATTGTATTTTCTATTTTAGAAATGTTTTATGCGGTGTTTATGTAATAATCCTCTTTGATAAATTGACTTTTAAGGGAATTTGAAGTAGAAAGAAAAAATTTGTATCGGGTTGTGGTGGGATGGATAGAAGAAAGAAAGACCGGAAGAAAACAAACCGGAAGAGAACAAATGGAAGATAGAAAAGAAAGGAATGAGTTAGAAAAGAGAGAGAGCAACACTAAAAATAAAATGTCTTAACATCTCTCGAAAGGATTAATTACGATCTCGTTTTATGCGAATTATAGAAATATTTGTAAATTCTATATATACCGCATAAAAAAAATTTTTTACAAAACTTCACGGATAGCTATATAGTATAGTTGTCAGACACACAATTAAAAGGTTTTTTTTTAAATCGCATAAAAACAGGTTTGGGTGTACGTCACATTGTAGTTTCGTTTGGTTCAATATAGTTTGCTAAAATATAAATTACCATAAATGATATAACTAGTTTTTGTTTATATTATTATATATTATATTATTATTTATATTATTATATTGTATATATACTCCCGGAGTGGGAGGAGTAGTGTAGTGGTTAAGTTCCTGACTTGGACTCAAATGGTCGTGGGTTCGAATCCTCCTCCCGCATCCTGTTATACCCAAAATTTAAGGGTGAAAAACGGGATTAAAACCACCACCAATATTATTATATATTGTAAATAATATTACTTATACTATTATGGTATAAGCAGTATGATTTTCAATTTACTCTGTATAAATTTTCTTTTTATGAACCCGCTTATCCGTTAGGGCCGCGGGGTGAAGGAAGCAATCAAGGACTTCCAACTGGAATGGTCCTCCGCTGTCGTGGTCAGAGTACCTGGGATTATAAGACGAGGTTCGTTCAAGGCCTTCACCCCCTGACCCACCTCTACCGCGGACGGCCACGAAGCCGCTTTCCTCCCGGCACTTCGACAAACCAGGCGTTCTGGGGGGAGCCCAAACCATCGGAGGATGGATCTCTCGATCCGGAGAAGAACCGGCTCGACCTGAAGTCCCTCGCGAATGGTACCTATCACACCGGCAACTGCTCGGAGATACCTCATTTCGGCCGTCTGTACCCGGGATCTTATCCTTTCGGTATCACCCACACCTCATGAGTGAGGACAGGAACATGAACGAACCGGAAGTTGCTGATGCTGAGTAGTATGATTTATTTCATCCCAAAATCTCAGGAAGAATCTTTTAAGTAAAGCGATAGACACGTGTATTAATATTCTTCGAATTAAAAACGGAATCAAAATATAAGATGACAGTTTACGTTATGTTATTGCAATGAGATGACCTGTCTTCTTTGATGATTGTAGCTTTAAATTCGCGCGCGAAACGGAACCTGAATATATTTTTGGAAACATGAATGAATAAGACGGTACGCACGGGCCCATGAAGAGTGTCAAAAACACAAAACGGAAGTATAACACAAAGGAATTAGAGCAAAACCGGAGGAGATGAAAAATTTTGTTTGAGTGTAAACACTCCCTCGTAAGTAGACATATAAAGTTATACAGTTTGATCATAAAAGCGTGCAAAACTTTTGAAATGAATCTGTATTTTATAGGAAATGAGACCGCCTAAGACTTATGTCACGGAGCCTTGCTGGGAGTGTACATTTGTTGAGAAGACTCTCTCAGGTCAGTGCGAAGAACTCGAGTTCATAAAACGAGCTATTTATGAGAGTGGTAACCTCAAACCTTCTTTTGCAGGTTTATGAACGAAGAAAATCGGGAAATATGTGAAAATCGATTCCTTCCGGTGTCTTGGTCAAGTGTCAAGAGCTGGCGGAAATGGAATACGTGTTAGTCAAAAGAGCATAAAGTGTGAATGATCGGATGTAAAATGATAGAAGTCAGTGGCCGACTCAATACCATGAGCCTCCTGTCTCTTAACGTGAAGTGTGCAATATTTATGAAATGAAATCTTGATGATGGTATGTATTTAAAAACAATGGATTGGTACAACTGTGCATTAATTATGAAAGACGAATTATTATAGAAACTACTATACCCAAAAATTGAAGTCTTAGTCAAAGTGTGCATTATTTATGAAAGGGAAGTTGCACTACATAACCTAAGATTCAGTTAGAATTTATTTATTACAAAACGAGTCTTAATTTTTGGGGAACTTTAGTGCAGAATCCATTTCAAAAATAATGCACACCCTCACCTGAAGATGACACTTTATGATCACGTCACACTATACTCAAGAATTAATTTTGGAAATAATTCAAAACTGAAAATCCATTTATTCCGATTCATTTCATAAATACTGCACACCGACACGAACTGTTTCTTTCAAAAGTATTGCACAATTTCGCATAAAACTTTTTCACCAACTTACTCTACGCTTTTTGTTTACGAACCAATTTCAAACGGATTTGAGTGAAGGACTCATTTCATAAATATTGCACACCACATCAGATTCATCCTGTAAGTAGAGGGGATGTTTTTTCAAAAGTATTGCACACTTTGAGGGGGAGGAAGGAATTAATTTTTAAATAATTTAAAATTTGAGAGGAGAGAGGCTTCGGGAAGTTAGGTGATATATTCAGACTTGGAAGGTTGAGAGAGGGGATGAAGTGGGTAGAGAGGGAGGGAGGTAGGGCAGAATGGCAACCTTTTCTTGTTCAGGAGTGACACAAAAAGGTCGATTTTGTAAACCAGGTGACGTTAAATTTTTATCTCTCCGGTCTATTGAAAAACCCTTATTGATTTCCAATGGTGAAAATAGACAAACAGATTTTCTTTTTATTGTGTTGGCATAAGTGAATGAAGTCAAAAGTCAATGGACCGTGAAAAACCGCAAAACAGTTGAAGAATGAGAGAAAAGAAAAAAAGAAACCTCCGGGGAAGTACATTAATAACAATCCGAACAACCGCTGCAGCCCTCTCCAATTGAAGGGCCTCACCAGAAACCTTTTTTTTTTTTTGTTGTTGTCATTGTCCCACCTTTATTATGATAATGCCATCCGATTTGTTCCTCAAATTCACAGCAATTTTGTCATTTATTAAAAGTCCGTTAGAAACAAATTCCAAAGTTGTTATTATTGACAATAGGAAACACTCCAAGGAGAACAGAAAAGAAGAAGACTTGGAGGAAGAAGAAGAAGAAGAATAAAAAGAAAAAGAAAGTTTTTATTTTTATTGAAGAATGTTGATAAATGAGACAGAGGGGCCTCCATTTTTATGTGCATTGCAAAAACGGTTCGATCCGGGCCCTCTCTCTCTCTCTCAGCATCCTTCTTCTTCTTATTCTTATCTTCCGATCGAGTTTTTGTGAAATGATTTTCAGACAAGAGTCTTCACATTTTTTTTGTTATTAATCGAGTCCCACAAAACAAATTAAACTTGGCTAGAAGTCATTTCATAAATATTGCACAGCTTTATACACACTCCATTTCATTAATTATACACACTATAAGGGATATTATACTTAGGGATACTGTACTGGGATGTACAGATAGTGTACTTTACCACTGTAAGGTTACTAAGGGATTATTAAGTTAAGTTTTTCAAAAAGTGTGCATTACTTTTGAAATGAGATAAGTACACAACTGTGCATTACTTATGAAAGAAATCCTCCGCGTCAGTGTGCATTACTTTTGAAATGAGATAGGCACACAACTGTGCATTACTTATGAAAAATCTTGCGTTAGTGTGCATTACTTTGAAATGAAATCTGAAATGCGTTAGTGCATTACTTGAAAAATCCTGCATGTTAGTGTGCATTACTTTTGAAATGAGATAAGTAAACAACTGTGTATTACTTATGAAAGAAATTTTCTACATTAGTGTGCATTACTTATGGAATGAGGGCGACACGAAACTGTGCATTATTTATGAAAAGAATCCTGCGTGTTAGTGTGCATTATTTATGAAATGAGATCGACACACAACTGCGCTTTACTTATGAAAGAAATTCAGCGTGATAGTGTGCATTACTTTTGAAAAGAATCCTGCATGTTGGTGCACATTACAGTTAAAATGAGACAGACACAAAACTGTGCATGACTTCTGGAAGGAATCCTACATGATAGAGCTCATTACTCACGAAAGAAATCTTATATGCTAGTGTGCATTACTTATGAAATGAGGGTGACACGAAACTGTGCACTACTTATGAAAGAAATCCTCCACGGTAGTGTGCATTACTTTTGAAACGAATCCTGCATGTTGATGTGCATTACCCATGAAATGAGATAGAGACACACAAACTGTGCATTACTTTTGAAATGAAACAGACACACAACTTTGCATGACTTATGAAACACATCCTGCGTGTTAGCGTGCATTATTCGCGCACAAAACCATGCAAGACCAAACACCAACCCATTTCCTAAGTGACTCACGATTGATCCCGACTAATCGTTTCATAAATAATGCACAACACACGGAGCCAACCTCGTGAAAAATTCATTTCGTATGTAAAACGAAAGTGATTAATCATGTGCTCAGTCTCCTGTCAGTCATTCCGTTTGTTAGTTCAATGAGATCGGAAGAAAAGTTGAGTAAAAATTAAAAATGGGAAAGGAAGGAAAATACATAAGTCCTTGTGCCCCCGCCCGCCCTTTTTCCTTTACCCACGTTCCAAATAATCGGAGAGCCCCCCAAAAAACAAAATCAGATTGGTTTTGAGGAGAATGGGCTCCCCACGACGGTGTTAATTATTATCGACCGCACGTCAATCAAAACATCGGCTTTTCATTTTATTTTATTTTTCAAATTAATAGCTTTTAAAATTATTTTCAATTCCATAGAGTGGAATATACATAGAAACTGGGGTTTAGTCATTACAAACATAATTAATCATTTTAATATTAACTCCAGAGGTCTTTAACATAACGGCTAACCCATCCGATTCAACTCGGTGCCCAACTTTTAAATCCATTTTCAGACTCCTTTGACGCGCCTTCATCTTACACCGGTTCAATCATCCCCAGTTTTGAGATCACGTGACATACCGGAAATGCTTGTTTCTAACTCCTCACTACCATTTACTGTTATCATTAAAATGACAATTGGCCTAATTAAGAGTTAGTCTGATTATTACATTAGATTGCCTGTTAGGGAAGGAGTTCTGCTGACTAACTTTGTCGGACCATTTGCTGATGAGTATTGTTAGTTAGTGTTAGGTTTCGTCTCAGTAATGAGGAAGTGTGCATTATTTGTGAAATGAAATTCTCAAACTAGTGAAGCAGGTATGGAGGGGAATATTTGTGTTCAAGTCTTAATAGTGTGCAATATTTATGAAATGAGCTCCTCACTGAAGTGTGCAATATTTTTGAAATAGTGTCTTCGCTATTGTGTGCAACATTTAAGAAATGAATCATTCGTAGAAGTGTGCATTATTTTTGAAATGAACTTTGCACTGAAGTGTGCAATATTTATGAAATGGATCATTTGAACGAGTTTGCATCATTTATGAAATAAACCCGTCACTTAAGTGTGCAATATTTTGAAATAAACTTCACTATAGTGTGTTATTTTGAAATAAACTCACTTAAGTGTGCAATATTTTGAAATAAACCTTCAATAGTGTGCAATATTTATGAAATAAACTCTTCACTATAGTGTGCAGTATTTTTGAAATAAACTCCTCACTTAAGTGTGCAATATTTTTGAAATAAACCCTTCATTATAGTGTGCAATATTTATGAAATGAATCATTCGTAGAAGTGTGCAATATTTTTGAAATGAACTTCGCACTTAAGTGTGCAATATTTATGAAATGAATCATTCATGCAAGTGTGCATTATTTTTGAAATAAATTCCTCACTAAATTATGTACTGTCTATAGGTGGGGCGATATTTATGAAACAAACTCCAGAAGAAGTGTGCATTATTTATGAAGAAAGTTCTTGGTTTAAGTGGTCATACTAACGCTGAGTATTTTCCTAAGTACTGCACATCAAAATAAATGATTAATTGAAGTAATTAAAATTTTATTAATTTCAAAAATTTAAGACATAAACAAAAGACATTATTACAAAAAATTCATTTCATAAATAATGCACACTTACCCAACTTGACTGTGTTACTTTTAGATTAAACAACAAGTACAGTCAGTTAGGAATGTTTCGTGGTAAGTCAAAACCTTGTTTTACGCGGTTCTCGATTTATTAAGCAATTTTATGTGGCCCAATTTGAGACTTAAGCGATTTATCTTCAAATCGCTGATGAGTAAGATATGAATTTTGGGGGGTAATTAAAGTTACGTCATAGACTGGAGTATAGATTCAAGAATGTGTGTTAGTACTGGAGGTAAGGAACACAAAATCATTTGGAGGAAGAAAGGATTTGTCAGCAATAAAGGAGAAAATCCATTTTGGTGGTGGTTTGGAAAAAGGCAGGCTAGGGGGTTAGGTCTGTTGGTCGTCGAGGAAAGGGAAAAGAAAAGAAGTTTCGCGCGTGCTCCGAAACTAAGCGTGGCAAAATGCTTCAATTTGTTTCAACATGAGCGGTGCGTTTGAAAGAATAATTAATTTTGACTTTAGGTCAGTCAGATCGATTATTTTAAAGTGGCGATCGCCGCCAGAGTTCGTGATACAAAAACTCCTGCTGAGGAGTGAGCCCCGGGGGCATCCAATTTCACGTATTCATTTGCGTTAAGCCTGACTAACAAAAATAACTTTGTTTTGAACTCTTTCAATCCAAACCCGAGCCTCATTTCAAAAGTTTCTCTTCTTCATCCGATCTGGTTTCTGCTAACCATCCATCTTTCACTTCCCTTCGAACCTCTTAATCAACACCCAAACCAATCCCATGACAACTCTCCAATTTATTCCTTCTAACCCACAATGAGTTCAGAAATACTTAGAAACCCCGCTAACATTTTAAGGTCGTTGGGCTTTAATTTAAAAAAGGGCCAAATAATTTCACATTCCAACTTTAAACCCATTTTTCCTACAAATTAACAGCATCCCGCTGACAAGTATCCATTTCCGTGAACTCGACCATTAGTCAAAACTAATAGGGAAACGAATAAAATCGGGAGTCACAAATTTTTTTTTTTCGTGGGAGCACCTACTACCTTCGTTTCAGTATCAATTGCGCACGCAAAAATTAAAAATAAAATCCATTATTAGTCCATTCGGGCCGTTACCACGAATAAATCAAATTTTATTGCCATTATGTATTTACAGAATAAATCATTTTTGTGTGTCACGATATGAAGAAGGATTTTATATTTCACTAAAGAAAAAGTTATATCTAACGATAATTTATTAACGAGGGTGTATAGTGTTATATTAGAATACAATAAAATATAAATTATTCGTTTCCTTGTAAACATGTAATGAAGAAACGAACCGGAAACGGTTTTGGAAGTTGGATAAAAGTGATTTTTTAAAAAAATCTTTCTCGAAACTAAAATCATTAATATGCCGACTACACACTCGTTAATTTAAGTTTTATTTGTCGATAGAACATAAATAAAACACATACCTAACTGAAATCCACGTATTTAGTCGAAAACAAAAACAAAACTTTTTAGCAGTAAAACAAAAATTTTTTAGGATGATGCAATAATTGTTTGTTCCAATATGGCGGACTACGTAAAACAATACGCGCGAAGTTGATTATCAATGTTCAACTCGTTATTTAGATTTTTGTAAATCGTTTTTTATATTGATTTATGTTAAAAAACAATTAAAACATTTTTAGATGTTTTATTGTTGAGTTAGATTTGAAATTTTTTGAGGTAACAAGTTGTTGGATTCGGTTTTTCGTTTTTGATTTGACTTTTTCAATCCACATCCGGGTTCCATCTTGATTTTTTTTGGTGCGGTTAATTTTAATGACGCTCGTTTTGAAGTGACATTTTACAGCGGTGTTTGATTTGGTTTTTAATTTGAATTGGTTTCAGTGAATTGTTGTGAACTATTCTTTTAGTTTTTTATGTAATTTATGTAATCAGGTATTTATCTTGTCTTGTTTTATTCTTTCAAGATTAGGGGATGAGATCTTCATGTTACCATGTCTGTTCTTATTAATCTCACTCCTTGTTTTCTATTCACCTTTCACTCCGGTTACTTTTTGTTTTATTTCTTTTACTTCCTTTCACTTAGTTATCTCTGTCAAAGCTTCTGTTACTTCCTCCTTTTTTTATTTTCTGAAAATATTTCTCTCTCATTTAAATGATTAAACAATTATGGCTTCTTTTTTTGAATTCTTCATTTGTCTTTAAGCTGAAATGTTTTCATTATTAAATCTGTTGTACTAAATTATATAAGAAGGAAGAGATGATGTTGATAAAGCCATCTGCCTAAATTTTTCAAAATGAGTTTTATTACAATTTGAGTTGGTGAGTTTGTGGTTGGATGTCATTGCAATAGATTTGAAGATCCTTTGAACCTTAGGTTTTGCTGTATCTGTTTGGAATGCTTCTTGTTTGTTGCTTGAATGTCTGTTTTAACTGTTTTGTAAGTTAATTTCTGCATATTTTAACTTTTTCCTTTCTTTTGGCTTACACAGCTGGTTTTAAAAATTCATTTTTGTGTTTATTAATTCATCTCCTTTCCATGGATTTGAATAACTTGGGCATTTTCATGTATGTGTCTTATTGTATCTGTTTTAGTGGTTGAATTATTTCACTGCCTTATAAGAATTTACCTTCTTGTTGAGATTCTTTTGTTGGTTTGGTTTACTTGGTTTGACACTTTTAATAGATTTGTCTGTGGTTGTTGATTATTTTTTCTTAATTAAACCTCTTAGTTCAGATTTTTGTCATTTAATCATCCACACTTCTGTTTTAAATTCCTTCTTAAATGGTCATGGTAGTTGTATTTGAAATCAATCTTTCAAAATGAGCTTTACTGTAGTCTGTGTATGTATACTTGTGGTTGGAAGTCATTGTTGAATCTTTTTGACCTTTTCTTAGATCTTTGTTTTCTTTGTCACCTGTCCCTCTTTTAATTTAGCTAAGAGAGTTGAAGAAGAGAGTGGTGAAGTCATCTGACCAAAATGTTTAAACTGGGTTCCATTACTTAATGTACAGTTTTGCTTCTGGTCAAAGAGTAAAGTTAGTGATTTGAAAGTTTTTTTAAAGTTTTCTTTGACCTTATACTGTTGTACTTGTTGATTTCCTTGTCCTACAGCAGTTTTGATCTTCATTTTAGACCTCTTTATTGGATTGTCATGGGTTAGGATTTCCATCTACACCTCTATGACCTTTTTTAAATTAACTTGACACTGAATATACTTGAAAGAAGATATGAGTATCACTGAACCTGCATCTATTTCAAAATTCATCCACAATGATCAATCTGAATAGAACCGACCCCCTATTTCTCTAAAGGCCAACGCTCACACCATTTATTTCAGGGTGAAATAGTTAATAACAAAAATCAGGAATGATTCTGCATCTTGGAAGGGGTTGAGAGATGTTTTCTCAAGGAGTTACAAGAAAAGAAAATAAAAAAGAAATAAAAGGGAGAACCTGCGAGGGTTAGAGAGTAAGAAAAGAAAAAGGTGTTTGTGAAGAAGAAGAAGAAGTTGAATATTCTTCGACGACACCATTTATCATAAGCGTGGGAGGGAGGTTGTCAGAGTTAGCTCATATTTTTATATCATGGACAATATTATTCCTATTATGTATTTCCTTTTTTTTTTATATCTCGATTTTAAAATGCGTGGATATATCGTATTCGCCGGATTTTTTTAATCTTTTGTTACCGATTGATAAATAGTATAATCGTGTGACACCAACAAATTTAAAGAAAAATTCAGGTTTGCACCGAATCATTTCGTTTTTTTTTTTCTCACTCGAATGCATTGGTTTATTCATTTTTATATTTTATTACAATGACGCAGGATGCTGTTTCCCTCTCTCTTTTTATCTAAACACCGACACTTGACACCCCTTAAAATATATATAAATATAGAAAGGCTATTTATGACAAAAAAATCTATTATTGCTGTCTCACCCCCTTGGAGGAAGGATTTTTTTCGAGTTTTTTGTATGTTTGTCACTTTTTGATGGCGACCAAGTGAAAGTTTAGGTGGTTGTGAGTCCTTTCGGTTCCTTTTTTTGTTTCTTTTCCCTCTTGGTCCTGTGTAATTTATTTGTAAATGGTTTCCTCAATTTATTTAGTCTCTGGTATTGGAAACACTCTTAGTTGGTTGGTTTGGAATTAGGTTCCAAGAGATGGTGTCTATTTCAAAAGTAATGCACACTGTGCTGTGGATATTGTTTCATAAATAATGCACAGGTGTTTTTTAAAAATTTGTTTTCGGCTACTTCCTCGGACCACGCCGTCAATACTTCCTTCCAGTATTTTCTTTCTGCCTCCTCCAGAATTCTTTCATCAACCTGCTGTGTTGTTTCTTTCTCTCCTCTAAACCATGGTCTTCCAGTCTTCAATTTGGACGGAACCTCTGAGGCTCTAGCTTTCTATGCATCGTGTCCGTCGCTCGAGGTCTTGGATCCCCAGTTCTCCAAGATCTTTCTGGGTTTCCAGGAACCATGTTGGTCTCGTCTTTTTCTTCAGGAAGTACTGGAAGATCTTATTAGTTAGTCTTCCTGGATCCATTCTGCTCAGATGTCCATAGAAGGTTAATCTTCTCTTTCTCATGACATCTGAGATCCTGGGGAGGTACTGTATAACTCATCGGTATGTCTTCTTCTGTACTCCCCGTTTTCCTTGACCGCACCAGGATTTTCCGAAGTATTTTTCTTTCCTTGGTTTCCAGTACTTGTAGCAGTCCTCTTCGTTTCAATGGCAGGCATTAGGGCTGCCTTGAGGGCTTCAAGCCCTTAACTACTGTATATTTTCATAAATAAGTTATTTTCTCTCTCTCTCTTCTGCTCTTCTGTTTTTCTATACTTTCAGCTGAAAGGATGGAGCTCAGCAATCGGTAGGATTTTTGGGAAAATGTTGGAGGAGGGGGGGTGATTGAGTTCCCGAACTGCCAAAAGGATAATTGTAGTCATTAATTAAGTTGATTGGTGTAAATTAGTCTGATGTACCTGTACAGTTGGGTGTAGTTTTATGTGTTTGGGTTTCGGGTGGTTTGAAAATTGGAATTTGATTCCAAGAGCTGCCGTCTATTTCAAAAGTAATGCACACTGTGTTGTAGATATTGTTTCATAATAATGCAGAGGTGTGTGAGTTATTCATTTAGTTACTGTATATTTTAATAAAAAGTTCTTTTCTCTCTCTCTTCTATTTTTCTATAGTTTCAGCTGTAGTTTACATAGAGCTGAATTTTATATTAACTTTTTACTTCCTACTGGTGTTCTAGTTCTGTTTAATTAGTGTAATTAATATTTATTACTGAAATTGTAGTTGAAATTGATTTAAAACAATTATCGCGAATATTTGCTTCGGTGTTTCTTCTCCCTTGTGTTTTGTTGGATGTAGTAAAAAGGAAAAGGTTGGCGAAAACTCTCTTGGATGAGCCGGAAGGTCTTGAAAAGGATATACAAAGACAGGCATCGGAGAGGGATCACTCATTTAATCGCATTAATTATTCCTTCCCAGCATACTGAAGTCAAGATAGTCATTGTCTTTCATTAGCTGCAGTTGACCAGTCCAAAATTCGGTTGTCGTACCCATCTCGAAATAGTTCCGAACTATAGCTACAATTGTAATACTGTATCGGACTGTCCAACTTGTCTGTTTATTCGATGCCTTATAACTGTCATTCTTTTTAAAGTGTAAAATTTGAAGCCGGTTAAATATACTCACGCCCTTACTTCAGTGTTAGACTATGACCACCACACAGATTCTCGTCTGTAATGAATCCTTGGAGGGTGACAAACATAAATCTTTACACCCTTGCCGCATTAACCCACATTGACCGATCCTCCTCCATTGCCTCCCTCAGTCAACAAACCCTAAACTGTCAACGAATCTTTTTTATTTCTTAATGATTTCCCGTATTTGTACTTGTAACATGTGTGAGTTTTCCACACGCCTCCTCCTCTTTGTCTTCTCACTAATTTCAAACAAAGTCCCACGATATAGTTTAAATAAAAACAGTCGGTAATCCAGTTCGAAGGAGAACGAGTCGAGGAAGAAAACTGGACTGGAGTTTGACAGTGACGGTTCGGTGAAGCTCAATAAATTCAATTCGAAAAGCATATATGCTCGGTTACCTTTGTGTTCCCTCCTCTCTGTCATTAAATCCTTTCAATTTTTCGTTTCTATTAACTTTAAATCAGTATCATCTGAAGCGTATGAAAGTTATAAGTACATCATTAAATTTTATTATACATAAATTTGGTTTTTATGTGTTTTTCGGACGTAGATAGACAGAGATATTTGAAGGGATAATTTTCGCGGAGTTTTTGCGTGACTCACTATTATCTTTAAAGTTTTCAACCCTTGACTATTTCACGCTTTCCCTTAAATATTTGGAATCGTTAATAAGCCAAATTTATTGATTTATTAACTGAGTTATTTATGTAATGAGAATAAAATTAGAGCGTGGAATCGAATAAGTCCGAAAATGTAACGTTGAGTTTGTCAACCGCGACTTACCTTCTATGACGTCATCGTACTACAGGATTTTTTTTTGTGGTTGTCAGCATTTGTTACTGTTGGTGTGTTACAGAAAATCTGTGTATGAAAATATTGTTTCACTTCTTACTTTAACTGGGTGATGTGCATATTTCTGTTGACTAGAACAGCAGCGTTTCTGAACTCTAAAATGAGCCAAATTTGTTTTTTTCGTTTTGGTTTTCTAGGACCACGTTTATTTCAACAGCTGCTTAATTGTCTCTTCTGTCTTTGTCTTTGCCCAATATTCTTTCATTTTTCTTCTATGTTCTCTCGTTTCTCTTCGTCCACTTTAGTTTTTATTGTTGTTTGAACTGGTGTTTACTTGTTTTCTTCTTTACTCTTTCCCAATTTTCAAAGTCGTCTTCTGTCAGGTTTATATCTTTTTCAACCTGTTTAAACCAGTCTCACTTCTGTTTCTTTTTGCCGAGGAACGTGAACACCCGGTTAGTTAGTCAGCTTCTTCAGATGGGCATAGAAAGCTACGCGTCTTTTCCTCATGACATCTGTGACTCTTTGGATGTTCATGATTAAATTTGTTTTAGTTATTGGTATTCAAATACTCGAGTTGGTAGAATCAAACAGCCAGCAAATTATTTGATAAGTTCGATAATTAGTCAGCTAAACAAATTAATATCGAAAGAATCAAACGACTCGAAAAGTTGTATACAGTTTATGCAACAGACAGCGAGAATGTGTTCATCACCCAGGTAAAAGGTCTTGATTTCCGTTAATGTGCAAATTAACGTGGATCTAGCGGTAGCTTATGGATTAATAACTCACATTTCTGTAATTGGATAAAGTTAATACTTATTTATAGAGTTTGGTTTTAATTAATTGGTCTTAGTTTCGCATGATTCGGGATTTTCGCTGGTATAGTTGATTCGTACAATACGGTTCGGTGACTCGATTTGTTTTTTTTATAATCACAACCTCGTGAGTTAAAATTTCGTGGATTACTTTTCAAATGCCCCCCCGTAAAAGAAGAAACATTTTCTCATCTGATAAATGTGTTTCTTTGAAAATATTTTATCGTGTCTTAGACTCTCCAGGACTTCCATTTGGTTAGAAAATGTTTTAGAATGGAAATTATGTTACGGTTGAGTTTCTGTAAAACGCGTTTGAAAAATTTTTCTATCTCTCGTTGGTATATTCATTTCCGTTTGTCAGAATCAAGCGATGTGTGCTGATTTTATTAATAGAGGACCTGTCTCAAGTAGGTCACTGGCTGGAGTCGCTCGTTTTGGTTTTTTTTGTCTGTGCGGTTCTGTCTCTTTCTCTTCCCTTCTCCCCCGTTCCTGTTTAGACAGAAAATATTTTTTATGTATTTCACACGTGAATAACGAAAGAGCCCGACAAAAAGAAAAAGATGTCACTGGTTAAAATATTTTATTAACTGGTTAACCTCCAAGCAAAGCTCGATTAAAAAATTTTTTTTTTTGGTTTTGTATGAGACGTGTCGTTGGTCTTTTGCGGCATTTGAAAGGAGAGTACAAAGTCGCAGCGAAAGATGAAGAAATGGATGGGTTGTAGAAACTTGGCAAAAAAGATTGTTGTATAGGCTCTAAACCCTTGGCCCAGGGAGTGACCCAGTGGAAACGGACTGAGTGAAAATTGGTGGAAAGGTCGATTGCTCACTGTTAAGTCTGAACTATAGTGCCTGACCGGTACGAAAATGTTCAGAAACTGCTAATATTGCTTGTCTCAACATGTCTTTAAGGCAATATACAGAAACAGACTGACAGATGACAAATCTTTTCTTTGGTAAGTCGTGTAGCCCAGTCGGAATGGTAACAATGGAAATTTGGCCCGGGAAGGAAAAAGCTTGAGTACCAAGGCTCTAAACCCTCATGAAGGACTAATGTTAGAAATAAGCAACGCTGGCCGACAGCGGATGGAAGACAAATATTTGAATTGTGTGTAAGCGGAAGTGAAGGTTCATAAAAAGAGCTGTGCAATATTTTTGGAATGAGTTCTTACTAAAAGTGTGCATTATTTATGAATTCATTAGAAATTTTTTTTAATAAATTCTCGATTCAAATTTGATTTTCTTGTGAAACAATTACGGCAGGAAATTTAAAGGAAAATGATTTTTCCGGACTGAGTCATTATGACGTATTTAAGATTTTAATGATATTTATTGTATGAGTTGTGTTAGATTGGTTTATTTATTTGGAGAGTTGTGGGTTTGTGCTTCAAATTCGCTCACTTGGGTTGAGGAATGTTGGTAACATCTGCAAATTTAATGTTAAAATTTGTTTGAGTGCCCCATGTGAGGAGTTTTATAGAACAACAATTGAAGGAGGTGGTTTGGAGCTTGGCGGACTGAGAGAGCACCCGGCAACGTCCCTGAAGAGGAAAATAAATAATTTTTCTCCAGGCCTTTTGTCCAGTTATTCCACGTCCAGGACGGTTTTAATCATAAATTATTTTATAATTATCGTGAATATTTATGCGATTTGGAGAAGGAGGAGAGGAGGAAGAAGAGAATCAAACTTTGATTAACAGGCACACTCACACCGATGAATGTGTGTGTGTGGATCCCCTGATATACATTGTTATTCAGGTGGGTTGGACAATATTGAAAGGTGTGGCGGTCACATTGTTTTGAAAACTTCCAGACCGACTTCTGATCGTTTTCTTGACATGTCGGCAACAAAATGGAGTCTTAACGGTTATTGTGGGGGTCAAGAGTCAACGCGGAGTTTTTTTTTTCTTTTCTTCTTCTTTTATAACAGGATCTCGCCACCTAGAAATATGTCAGGCGTTAATGGTTGTTTTGAAGTGAACCAAATCGAAGGTAAAGAAAACGGTTGAAAGGGACCCGGGCGTTGTACACCTCGCTCATGATTGAATGTTTTTCTTTTGAAAGGAAAGAGAGAGAAAGAAGGGAAAAGGTAGATAGGTCCAAGGTTATTGGTATCAATAGTTTATAGGTTCCAATATGTCTTGTTATCACCCATCTGGCTTCCGATGTATAAGTTTCTTTTCCTTTCCTCTGTCGGTTTGAAGGAAACGCCAGGATTAAACAAGGCCCGGTGAAAAGACGTGTGTGCCTTAACCATATGTTTAATAATTGGAAACAATTTGAAAACCTACTGAAAGCCTCCTTGAGATAAAAGAATATGAGAGAAAGAAAAACAACGAAGATGATTCGGAATATATTATTCAAAACAGGTACAAAGGTGTAATGAAGATGTTTAGGTCCGCAGGGTACGAAGAGATTATTTCGGCGGACGGTAGACCCCCTGGTCCGAAATATTCATCTCCAGCGGCTGCAACCAAACACGACGGCTCATGATCGAGCCTCGAGGTGCCACTACGTTATTTATATATAACGAAAAAATATCTGGTAGTCGAGGCTGGCCAAAATGTTTAAAAATGGTTTGCCACGATCAATATTAGTCTGGGATACGAGTGCGGTTTTTCTTTTCCATCAAAACTCCTCCTCCTCCTCCTCGTCCTACTCTCACCGCCACCTTCTGTTGTTTTTAATTAAAGCCGAGGTTTTGTTGGATTTTTCGCACGTGGCTAACACTCCGGAGATTTTATATAATTAATCGATATTAGTTCATTAATTAGTTGTGAAAGATGAGGTTTTTCGTGGCTGTTTTCAAACAGGAAACAGGATGGCTTAAATACTTTAGTCAGCTCTCAGCAGCTTGTCTGTGACGTAATTTTTTATGCTTCGCGACGGTATTCAGATTGCTCAACTAGACTAACCCATATATTGGAACTAATTATAGTTTTATAAATTAATTTGGAGTGTGAATTGGATTTGTGCATTATTTATGAAATTGTCTTCGGAATTTGCCTGGGTAAGGTGAAGTGAACGGCTGTCGTGTGAAATTTTCAAAATTTGTTTTTCTCATTTCCATCTTTGTAATTTATTTCATAAATAATGCACAGTATTAAAGTATATTGATGTAAATAAATAATATCACGTTGATATTGTTGTATAAAAATGTTTCTGCTGTCCCAGCAAACATCGCCGTATTGCTGTTGACAAGGTGGTAATGTGCAGATTACCCAGTTGACTTGATGAAACAATTGTCTCCACCTTAACGGATCATAATTAGCTAGGTAGTGTGAACATTATTTGATGCATTTCAGTTTGTTTTAGTATATATTATAAAATTAATATTAATTCCGTGTTTGAAGATGACATGAGATAGAATTTACAAATTCGGGTACTGATATGTAAAAGGGGTCGCCGACCGTGATTCTCGGTTAATAATTCATCAATTACTCCCGTTCGACTGCTGAGGAATAAATAAAAAGAAAGAAAGAAAGAAAAAGGAAACCGTGAAGAGAGAATAACCTGGCGAAAAAAGTCAGTCAGTCAGTCGTGGACGTTAATAAAAAAAAAGCATTAAAATGTCAGGTATTACGTGATCGATTTCATTTGTAAAAAAAAAAAGAAAATAAATAAGTCAAGGATGATTAAATGCTCTCATCAGTCTGATTTTGGGATGTTTATTTACTCAGTAAAAAGAGTTCTTGTATGGTCTTTTATATAACACTTAAGTCCAGAGGGAAAAATATATTTGATATCTCTCATGACATGACCCGTCACTTTTTCCCTGTTAATCTTTTCACAGCCATGAGGAACACCGCTGTGAAAATAAACAATGATCCTTCTTATTTCATTGTGTTCTCATTTCATTTTGTGATAAAAAATTAATAAAAAGTATATAAATACCTGAAGAAAAACTAAAGGTTTTGCCCAATTGGCGGGGTGTTAGAGGGCGGTGGGCTAGAGGTGCGGGGACGGGGGCTGGAGAGTTATTTAGATGGGTATGTGGTCGGATACTTTGGTGGTGGCGATGGTGTGAAGTAGAAGTGGTAGGTTGGGTCTGGAAGATGTCTTGTCTTGTCTTGTCTGCTGGTATTTGGAGGAATTGTTAGGATTGAGACGGAGTGTGCATTAATTTTGAGATGGTGTTGTTGGTAAAAGTGTGTATTGCTTATAAAATGAATATAATTTTGCTCGAAGTTGGTTATACTTTTTTTAAAGGGGCGAAAATAGTTTGGAATAAAACGAGAGCTTGTTGCTGTGATATTTTCCATTTCATAAATTCTGCACACTTGACTATAGCTTATTTCATAAATACTACTTGACTTATTTCATAAATACTGCACACTTGACTATAGCTTATTTCATAAATACTGCACACTTGACTACAGCTTATTTCATAAATACTGCACACATGACAACAGCTTATCTCATAAATACTGCACACATGACAGCTTATTTCATAAATACTGCACACTTGACTACAACTTATTTCATAAATACTGCACACTTGACTACAGCTTATTTCATAAATACTGCACTGACACAGCTTATTTCATAAATACTGCACACTTACAGCTTATTTCATAAATACTGCACGCATGACTACAGCTTATTTCATAAATTCTGCACACATGACAACATCTTATCTCATAAATACTGCACACTTGATCACAACTTGTTTCATAAATACTGCACACTTCAATTGAGAATTTTTTTGAAGAGGAACTCTGGTGGAAGACAACATTTTACAAGCCTGAATGAAAAGTGAATAAAATGCATAAATATTGCACACCCCTTTATAAGTCCTCATTTCATAAATAATGCACAGTTTTTGAGAACTAGTTTCATAAATGAATCAGGGATTATTTAAAAAGTTATTTTTGATTTTTTGTTAAGAATTCATTTCATAATTAATGCACATTTTGATGAAGAATGTATGGAAAGGCTGGAATGCCGAAGTGTGATTGAGTATTAGTTTGGTTGTCTCTTGTCGACTGTGTCCTATATTTAATTAGGAAATCTGGTCCTACTTTAATTACACAACTCGGACTGCACACATGACCTAATTTAAAAACAATGATAGGTGGTCATAAAATTAAGATCTGGCCAAATAAATTAATAAATTGCGCAAGCGCAATAGGGTGAAGAAAAATCCGTTACAAAATAAAAATTTTTTATCAAATTAATTTCCTTTTTATGGACATTTTTGTTTTGTAATTTTTACATATATGTAATGTGATATTTATTAAATTTAATTACAAGTAATAAAAAAAAAGAAAATGATATTTGTAATGGTTTGTGATTTTCATGTGCGTAAAGGAAAATTTGACGTAATGGAAAAGGATGAACGTTTTTGATGAGCTAAGTACCTTGGTACTCAAGCTTTTTCCTTCCCGGGCCCAAGCTTCCATTGTAACCATTACGACTGGGCCACAGGACTTAGCAAAGAAAATATTTTACAAGTCCGGCTTTAAACGCATTCAGTCTACTCTCAGGGAATCATCTGTATGTATATCTGTCAGTCTGTTTCTGTATGTATTTTCTGTATATTGTCTTATAAAGATATGTTGAGGCATATAATGTTAGCAGTTTGTGAGCACAGGCCCGAACATTTTCGTACTGGTCAGGCACTATAGTTCAGACTTAATAATGGGCATTCAGCCTTTCACAAATTTTCACTCCACTGGGTGACCACTGGGCACTACTTGACTATAGATTATTTCATAAATACTGCACACATGACAACAGCTTATTTCATAAATACTGCACACATGACTACAGCTTATTTCATAAATACTGCACACATGACTACAGCTTATCTCATAAATACTGCACACATGACAACAACTTATTTCATAAATACTGCATAAATACTGCACATGACTACAGCTTATTTCATAAATACTGCACACTTGATCTACAACTTGTTTTATAACGCACACTCATTTCATAATTATTGCACATTATTAGGAATCTTTCGTTTCATAAATAGTGCACAGTTTTGATGGGAATTTTGAGCTTGGTGGGCCGCAGTTTGACTACTAAGGGTGTATTAGAAGAATGAAAATTTGGCGATAAAAGTCGATTTGTTGAAAATAAAAATTTTTGTTTCCAATAACTCGGAGCTCTTGAAGTATCTCTTAAACAGAGGGATAATGGCGAAAGTTGATCGTCTAGAGGTCTGCATAATGAACGCGCCTAAAGAAAAACAATCGTGAGGAGTAATTCAGTTTGTTAGAAATGGAAAAACAAAAATTTTTATTTCATGCATAGAAAGTTGTTTTATAAATAATTCTCAAGGGCGGCGGTGGTTGTTTAATAATTTTGAAAATTCTCATTTTATTTTTTTATTTATTTATTTTAACGTAGATTTGGGGTAGGTGGGGGCGGGCGGGGGTTTTAAAGTTTTGTAACCGAACTTCAGTAAAAAAATTTTTTTGAAATCGAAAACGATTCGGTTGGGTCGGAGGGTAGTTTTTGAAAGTGATATCCTGGTTACGTTGATGCGGTTATGGTTGTCTGAATTTTAAATAAGGGATGGGAGGGGGGGTTTCCTTCCGGACGATTATGACAACTACAAAGACGACCCTGTTTTTGAATTAGGGTTGTTTTTTACTTTAGGGATGAAGTCCGCCATTTTATTTTAGTGGTTTGGGTTTGTCGAGACAACGGTCGGAACCCGGGGAAAACCTGTCAGTTATATTCTCCCAAAGGATCAAATTTATGATCAGTATGGCGGAACGAAACCCCGGGAATATGTTCTGCAAGGAGAGTCTTAGAGAGAGGAAGGGTGGGGTAGATTTATTCAATTTTTGATTTGAGCGTGCATAAGTTTGGAAGAACACGTATTTATCAAGGCTGATTTCATAATTATTGCACGCGTTTGAGAAGAATTTGGTTGAGTAGTCAAATCGCCTGACTAGTGAAGTAATTGTGAAGAGTTTCCACTCCCTCTGCCCTTCAAGTACTGTAATAGCCATACTGAGCACATAGCTATATCCTATTTCATAAATACTGCACACTTCATCACAACCTATTTCATAAATACTGCACACTTCAGTTGAGACTGTACTTGAAAAGTAACTTTGGCGGAAAACTACATTTGACAAAGCCTAAACAAAAAAAATATTACATAAATATTGCACACTCTTTTAATAAGCCCTCATTTCATAATTATTGCACAGTATTAGGAATTTTTCTTTTCATAAATAGTGCACAGTTTTGATTGGAATCAGTTCCTTAACCTGAATCTTCACGGTTTTGACAAAGTCATTTCGTAGCAATATATTCATTTGGAAGGTTTGATGTAATTTCATCAAGAAGCCTTTTCATAAATAATGCACAGTT
Organism: Columbicola columbae; assembly: GCA_016920875.1. NCBI lineage: Eukaryota > Metazoa > Arthropoda > Insecta > Psocodea > Philopteridae > Columbicola > Columbicola columbae. Next base: position 6,808,194 of record JADMLL010000012.1, read on the forward strand.
TTAATTGGTGTTCATCCCATTAATAACGCACACTACCAGATCAATACATAAGCCATAGACTTAAAAATTTTTAACTTTAAATATTTTGGTCTACCAGAATTAATTTGACCTTATAACTCGAAATAATTTTTATTTCAGGAAATCGTTCCTCTCGGAAAAGCTTTCGAAACCGAGTGGTCAGCATTCTGTTATAAATTTTGGGTTTTGTTTCTTGTAGTAACAGGCGGTGGGTGTAGTAAACTTAAATGTGTAACAATAAATTCACCGCTCACACTTCTCAGCTTTTTTCCTTCATCAGATTTTTTTTTGCAAACAAACTGTAAAAACAGGTCCAGGGTCGGATCCAATTATTATAGCGCTATAAATACGGTTCAATATTACCGTTATTGTTTGATTTTTGTTGCGCAAGAATCCGGACCTTCCCCCTGACAAACCTCGCGCGAAAGTTGATTCACAAAAGCCTTCGTATGTGTTGTGTGATTTTCTTTGAGGTTTAAATTAATAGAATTCGAAGCGGGTTTTCTGATTTTCGAAAGGGAAAGGCTGGATGGCGGCGGGGGTGGAGAGAAAATTTAGAAATTACGCAAGAATCCCATTCTCCAAGGAAAAAAGGTTTCCCAATCGCTTTTAATTGATTTACAAAACTCAGATCATGAATGATAACAAAGGAATATACGCAAGCGTAGCTGAGAAGGCGATGTCTTAATCCTCGAAGCTCGAAAACAAGAAAAATGGCGCTCGAATTTTTTTTTTCCTCTATTTTTTTTTCTTTTTCCCTTGAAATATGTTAAGAATTTTAGGTTGGAAACGGTATTTTTCTTAAACTTTTGTCCATTTCTAAAAGAATTGCATGTCATGGTTGTGGCGCATGTCTTGTAAACTGTCCGTCAATGGTCAGACGAGTGCTTCTCTCTCTGAATTCAGATAAGACGGACGGGAGAGATTTAACGTAGGTGTTTTCATCACAAGAGTGTTTACAAACATTTCCAGAAGAAAATGGAGATAAAAAGAAATTTCTTAAATAACGAGTTGGAACCTGTGAGAAAATCCTGGTCTGACGTTTTGAGGTTAGGTTCGAGCGTTGGTTATGGGAAATGTTTTTGTTTTTTGATGCTGCTGTTGCTTCTTCTTTTTGGTTGCGTTTCTGTATCAAATATTGTTTGTACCTTTGTAATCTTCTTGTGTTGTTTTGTGTGTTTTCCTTTTTCCTACTTGCACTCAGTGCGTTTTGAGATTTGTAGGTGTCATATCATCGTGCGTATTCAGTTGGATCTTGTTTTATGCGTTTGGTTATGGTTTCAGCGATCTGTCACCTATTTCAAAACTAACAGACGCGTTTTGTAAATAATTCACGATTCAATTTAGAGGTCGTTTCATAAATCTTGCACAGCCCCTTTCGTAGGTAGTTCATACGGCACTATAGAAGTCATTTTGTGAGTGATGCACATCTCAGTTTAGATCCTATTTCACAATTAATGGACACCATCTCTGATAAAAGTTCTGTTTTGACGATAACAAATAAGCTACAGTGTTTCTTAACATCTCAGTTCGTCTTTAGAAGAATAGCTCGAAAGGAAAAAAGCTCTCGAAACAATTTTATTATCTCAGGCGCCACGTTCGTCGAAGTTAAATTCATCTCAAAACAATTATTTATGTATTTGCCACACTTGAAAAGTATTTGTTGTTACTCCATTCGTGTATTCAACACAATACCTGAGCGAGTATTCTTATTACTTTTGTAAAAAAAAAAAGAAAGGTTTCAGGTACAATGAACATAAGAATGAAAACGTCATTTAAGCACTTTGACCCTGATGCGAGAGAGACGGGATTCAGGAGTGTTGGCGAGGGTGCGGGTGCCGGGGGTAGAGACGTTTTTATTTTAATGTGCCATATAATTTTGGGCCGTTTTGTTAACAGAAGTTTGGATTTTCGGGGGTGATTAAAACGAATTAGAAGTTATGGGAAATTAAGAAGACGGTTATTTCGTGTTATCGGACTCGGAGTCAGGCTGGTTGTTGTTGTCTGACGTTTTTTTTTTGCTGTATCGGCCATCTTTTTTGGACCATAGTTTCAAAACTGTCTAATTTTTTTCGTTTTTCATTCTTTTTCTTTTTGCCTCATCCAATACTCCCTCATCTTGTTGCTGTGAGCTCTTTTCCTCTCCTCGGTTTTCGGCAAGAATCTCTGTGGCTCCAGTTTGTTTAAGGTCTTGTTGCGTGATTCTCAGTTCTTTTAGGATCTTTTTCTGTCTCTGGGAACCACGTCTGTCTCTATCTATCGTAAGATTCTATCATCCGTTTTTTTGTCCGGCGTTTATTAACCCATTAACGCCCTGCGTCCTCAAATGAAGACACTAACTTTAGGATTTTTAAAGATCCTCAGGTTCTTTTTTTGGAGGAATTTTTTTTAAACATCAAAAGCCATCTTTACTTTATATGTAGGTAAAATTTTTTTTTCATAATCAGAAGTTGTAGAATAGCAGCATGATTTCTACTAAAATGCATCGGTCTAGAAAATATTATTTTTCCTCACATCCTGTTGGAAGGATCGCTGCAGAAAAAAAATTAGCAGATACTTGAGATGTTGTAGACAAAAGCCATACAACACTTATCATTGACATTTCAACCAAAACAAAATGAGCCACAGTCAAATCTTGGCGTCCTCTTCATCAGATCCTGGTGTCGTCAAATGAGGACAGCAATTTCCCGGAAAACAGTGCAAAAATTTTAGAAAAATTTACAGAAATGTCATTTTTGATTTTCAAGACTTCAAAAGGATTTCAAAAATTTTTCACAATTTCCATACCTGGGCATTAATGGGTTAAATTAGGACACTTTAATCAGGAATTTATTTAACACGTAATATCAATATAATTCTTTTCATAAGTAATGCACAGTATTTTTCTATACTATTTTTATGAGATGTCGAAGATTCGATTCAACACTTGTAAAATTCTTTATCGAATTAATATTAATGTTATTATAAGAGCACAGCGAATTGAAATGTTGGTGGTCTGCGAGGTCACCGGTTGTCGACCTCTGATATATTCGAAGACATCACTTATGTAACTCATAAATCACGGTACAAAATAATTTAGAATTTGCTGACTCGGGTAGTTGTTTGAGGGAGAGAGAAAGAATTAAAGAAAGTAGATAATGGGGGAAAGGAAGGAAAGTCCTATGAAGATCAAATTTTACATTCTTCCACCCCAAGTAACAAAAAATGGTAATGGTTTTCATTGGACTAAACAAAGTCAAACGTGGTCGAAGACTTGGGAGGAATCCCCCCATCATCATGATCATCATCATCATCATTCAAAACAAATTCAAAAGTTGATCTTTTATCCTCTTGGAGTTATTTTTTAGATTCCTAGTGGTATTGTTTAGTTATCCCCTCCAGTGCAAGAGAGAGAGAGAGAGAGAACTAGTCTACTCCTTCTGAAAATTTTTGAGAAAAACTAACTCGATCTCGTGATGCTCGATGAAGATCCATTAAAAATGTCATTTCAATTGTGAAAGAAATCTTTTATTCGATGACTAATGAACTTTCTGGAACGATTTAACATTGTAAAAAAAATGAAGTACATACTTCTGACTTCACGATTTGGAAACTAAAAGACAACTGTTTGAGACCATCTTTTGTTATTGTACAACGAAATCGAGTAAACTGTTTTGCCAGGGGCGGATTTTCTCCGATAGCGAATGGACAAGTATTTTCATTGAAATCGATTTCCTTAATGCCCTGTCGTCGTCCTCCTCCTCCTCCTCTCCATCCTTCTCCATCACATCCTATCCAGAGATTCAGTTTTGGGAGGAACAAGTTCCCGTGGGCGGTTAAATCTATTAAAACTTTTCTGGCGCCAGCGCTTATTTATAAAACAGTTTCTATTTTTGGGTCGTTTCGATGGACACCCAGTATAGTCTGCGAATAAAGTCGATGGGATTGTTTATTATAATCGGTATGAATTTATAAATAAATTGGATCTATTGTCTTAGTGGGAGATGTGGAGATGACGTTGTAAACTGAGAATCGCATTAAAAAAGACCTGATGTCATAGGGAGTGACAAACACTCAACTTTATAAAAACGCAGAATGAGGTGTGAATGTGTGTTTAGAAAGTAAAGTCAGCAGTTAAAAGAAGGAAGAAAAGCTGAATCAAAACACAGCCGGGTCTTATTTTACGCGAATGATAGAAACGACACGATCTAATTATAAAAATCCATAGAAAAATTAAGTGTGCGTTATTTATGAAAGTATTTGTGTGTTGACTTTTTGATCATGATCATATTCCTCATAATAGTGTGCAGTATTTATGAAATGATATGGTCTAAATATGTACATATTCATCACCAAAATTGTGCGATATTTTTGAAACGAATCCTTGTTAAAAGTGAGTTGTATTTATGAAACGGTTTTTGGTAAAATTTTGAAATTGAGTACTCAGAAAAGTGTGCATTAATTATGAAATAAGCAGGGTGTTGGGGTGATAGGTTTCTGAGTCTGTAAACTCAACTCGAATTTTGCTGTTTTTTGGGAACCTGGAAAAGTTGTGAGAATCGAGTCGAAGTTGATACACCCTGTACTCTTTGCTGACGTAGTAAGTCATCGAAATGGCGTATCTTTAGATCGATACGAAGTGTCGAAATCACGGCAAAGAGGATTTGCACGCATGAGTCGGTTTCCTCGAGGGTAATTAACTCGTGGTCAAAATATACTTCAAAACACATAAGTGTCAATAACATGCCAACTGTTAATTAACGGAATTCGACTTTTTTTTACGATTAAAAATTTTTTTAATGATTCAGAAGAAGAAGAAGAAGAAGGAGGAGGAGGAGGAGGAGGGAAAAAAGGGACAATTAGATCTATAAAAAGTCAAAGGAGAAAAATTCAAAGCGTAAAATTCCTGCTTTGAAAACCAACGTCCGTCACTAATAAGAACGGAAATACGGAAATTCCGGTTTTGTATGTACTTGAAACTTTCTCTTGTTAGGTTTTCGCGCTTGAAACACTTTTCGAAACCCGAATCGGTGGCTCTCACTCGGATTTGCCCCGTTTTCTCCTAAATATTTATCTAAGTTGGAGAGTCGTTGTCGAACAGAAAAAGGAAGGAGGATTGGTGGTGGTGGTGGTGGGGGTGATGGAGTTAGTGTTCCTCAATTATCCCGCGTGGTTTTCATGGGAGGTAAACGACCATGTGGTACTGATACCGATAGAGCTTGTTGGTGGTTCCTAGTGTCCATTTCCGGTGGAGGGATTTAGAAAGCTATCAGCAAGTTTTTGAGGGCGTTTGGGGGCTAGTTTTAAATATCTGGAACCATCAACATGAATTTTATTAATATAAATATCAAATTATACGAATCAGGAGTATGATGAGTCTGTTAATAGTCGGGTCTTGTTTTATGCGTGATTTTTTTTGTGCGTTTTGAAAATTTGAAAATGCTTTGTTGTAAGTTTGGGTGAAATGCTTAAATTGCTCGACTATAGGAATTATGGTCGGGTGTTCAAATCCTTCTGCTCATATCCTGTTATATCCAAGGATGAAAAATAGGATTAAAACTAAAATTTGAATCTAATTCGGTTTATAAACAAATTTGTGCTTTACGGACTTCGTTTCATAAATAGTGCACAATTTTTTAATGACTCAAAACATTAGTAATGTTTCGTTTCATCAATCCTGAATCCTTTTATAAGAATTGGTTTGGTAATTAATATAAATTTTAAGAATCCATTTCATAAATATTGCACATTCTTAAGGAGAATTAGGTTCATAATTTGTGCACGACTAGTGCAATAATTCTAGTCTGACGTTCATAATTTGAAGTCGAATCTATTTCAGAAAATTTGCACGATCTTAAAGATTTGAGTCCGGGACACTTTAATGAAGAGTTAATTTCATAAATCCTGCACACTTATTTTTCTGTTTGTTTTAGTTAGCGGTCTCTCGGGGCCTAAATATCAATAAAAATAAATAAATTTAAACACAAATCAGGAATTTTACGGAAAAAATGAAAACATGACCTCAAGTGGTCCCATCACCCCAGGTTCAACTTATTAACAGTTATTATGGGGACATTCGGTTTTTTGTTTCTTCTTTTTTCAAGGTACCTGACACCAAAAGTGAAGAAAAATTGTGTGAGGTCATGTCACTCCTTTCTTCTGCACCGAAGGCAAACCACCCAAAAATTTTTAATACAAAGAATCGGGGATTCCTCATTGTCAAACGGCCCCCGGGGGAGGTAGAAATATGTCGACTCAATGACACCCGTATAAAGAATCATTATTTTTAATAAAATAGATGGAGACGAACCTTTAAAATTCAAAAAACATTTGTACGCGGGGACACACATTCAAATAAATAAATAAATAAATCTCTTTGTAAGGTGTTTGTATTCGATTTATTAATCCGGCGATTGAAACAAAACGCAGAAACTCTTGGAGGGAATCGGGTATGTGTTTTAAAAAAGATTTGTTTCATAAATAATGCACACTCTACTATTCATTAAAAATAACGCGCACTAAGCAATAATTTATTTCATAAGTTACACACACTTTCAGCCATACTTCATTTCATAAATAATGCACACCGTGCTACCCATTTATGAATTAACTCCCACTAAGCAGTAAATCATTTCATAAGTAATGCACTTCCATCGAGATTTAGTTTCATAATTATTGCACACTTCAAGTCGCCTTCATTTCATAAATGACGCACACTTTCAACAACATTTAGTTTCACATAACAGGAGCAGAATTTATTTCATAAATAATGCACACCGTGCTACCCACTTATGAATTAACTCTCACTAAGCACTAACTCGTTTCATAAGTAACGCATACTTTACTACTCATTTTAAAAATTTACGTACATCTAAAAAGAGTTGATTTCATAAATAATGCACACTTTACTACTCATTTAAGAAATTACGCGCATCTAAAAAGAGTTGATTTCATAAATAATGCACACCGTACTACCCATTTAAAGACTAACGCCCGCTAAACAGTAACTCATTTCATAAATAATGCACAATTTCGACTCTCCTTCATTTCATAAGTAACGCACACCTCCAACAAGATTTAGTTTCATAAATAATGCACACTTCCAAGTCGCCTTCATTTCATAAATAACGCACACTTTCAGTAAGATTTAGTTTCACATAACAAGAGCAGATTTATTTCATAAATAATGCACACAGTACTACCCATTTAAAAATTTCACAGCTCATTTCATAAATAATGCACACGACATTTAATAAATAACGCACTCTTTATAAATAATGCACACTTTCGACTCGCCTTCATTTAATAAATACTGCACACTTTCAATATGACTCCATTTCAAAAATAATGCACACATTTGTGAAAGATTTATTTCTTGCATATAATGATCAAGAATTTTTGAAAATACATAACGCATACTTTACAACAGTCCATTTCATAAGTAATGCACAACCTAATAAAGACTCATTCCATACAAACTGAATTTTTTTTTCAAACCGGAAACGGAATCTCTCCTCAGAGCGAACAAATAAAGAAATGAAGTAACGCCTTGTTGGTTAATCTAAAAAGTTCTCATGTTTTCAAAAAGCCCTCCGAACAAAAAGCAAAACCGGAAATGGATGAATTAACTAATAAAACAAAATTAAACTGTTAAATACTGAAGAAGAGGGAAAAATTAAAAGCGATTATTAAGCGATAGCAATCTAAGTAAATAAATAAACATGAAGCTCGACAGATAATAATGATAATAATAATATACATATACTGTAGGTATTTTAATAAATTCTTGGCGAAGTTTAATTTTCCCTGTAGACTGATTTGAATTTATGAAAAAAATAAATAAAAACAATGGAAATAAGTTTTTGTTTTGTATTGTTTTATGTATTTATTTATTTATTTATTTGGGTTTGAGGTTTAAACAATAACAATGTCTAGGTTGGGTTGAGGAGAGTAGGGCGCAACTGTTAATTACATATGATCACCGATTGTTATACTTTGATAATTAAAGGTGATCAGAGGTATGAGAACTGTGGTGTCTCGATGCGTTTGAGTTTCTTTGTTTTGTGATTGTTATCGTAACTGTGTTTTGAGTTACTCTTCAACCCCGGAAAGTAATTTGTAACTGTTCCATCTTTTTGTACCTTTTCTCTGGAAGTTTGGTTATTTTATACTCTTTTCCTAAGTGTCATGATTTTGTAGATCTTTTGTAGTTATTCATACTAATCTCTTTATACTTCAGCGAGTTATATCACCTTTGTCGTGTAAAATGCTGTCTAGTCTCTATGGATGCGTTCTTCTTAGATGTTCGTATGAGGTGATTCTTTTTGTTGTGACAGAGTTTTGTAAGGTTCATGGAACTAATTGTTAGTAAAAGTGTGCAGTATTTATGGAATAGATTGAGAAATGGCGGTGGGTGTGTCATTAACCTCACAACAGCATGGGTTCGGTTGGTTTTGTGTTCTTATAATTTTTATTAAAATGGATTCGATCTTGGATTTTGGACAGTCGAACGACCGGAAGTTTGAAAAAATAAAATTTTAGATCTTAGAAGAGATACGGAAAATGCTGATAAAATGAAATTTTTTACGGAAATTGATTTGGATGGGTTATCAGAAGTCGTTGGAGATTTGCAAATGGAGGCAGAGGTGGATCGGGCATATTTTGAGGAAAGACGTAAACGAGATCTGTCGTCTAACCCTGGAATAGAACTACCCCAGCCAACGACGTAGAGGAAGACCTAGGGTTTCGTGGAGAACAACGATAACTGCTGAACTCTTTAGATTAGAGATGATATATATAACAGTAGAAGACAATAATGAGGGATGACCTGCTCTTAGCTTATGCCATAAACACATTTTATTGGATATACCTGCGAACACATCCAGAGAAGACACTGTTACCTAGAGTTGACCAGGATGCAGGAAAACTTTTTATCAGAAGCTGTCTCTTGGATCCTGCAAATTCTGAAAGGACAAATGACGGAACACCAACACCACCATCATCACTTACAAAACTGGTTCTGTTTAAAAGAGCGCGGAATTTTGCAAATATTAGTATTAAAACGGATTCCTGGCACGAGTGTGCATTATTTATGACATAACAACAGAAAGAGATGGCAGTGGAGACGAAATAAGTGACAATCGGAATAATCTTGTCGGTAGAATTGCGTTGGAAAAATTTTATGTTACACAGAGAATGCACGGATATAACTTTCCAAAAACCGCGTAAAACAAGAACTGACTGTTATCTATTTATTATAACAGCTGTTGAGAGTATAGTTGGATGATTTTTGCTTATATCCTCCCCCAATCTGGCACCCTTGAAATGGTACAGATTTTGGTACTCAGCATTTTTGTTTTATACACTTATGCGACCTTGCACGGATTCGTTTCAAGCCGCCTTATAGCTGACAGCTTATACTATTGTACTATATTTTGTAATATTATGTGTTTAGTAACACTGGGAGGAGGAGAGACATTTCGCCAAGTTTTTGATGAAGTCGATTTGAATGCGGGAAAGCATTTCAAAAGTTTTTAGTGTACCCCTCCCCCCGTCTCGTCTATTTGCTCGAAATTAGAATAAAGAAAGCGATAACAGTATAATTGTATTGTTATACTGTTCTAAATGAAACGTTTCCGTCGGATTTTCTTCAGTTTTCCTTTTTTTTTTAAGTGAGGTTCTTGTAATAAATTTTTGGTTGGGAATTGTGATTCACGTCACGACTATTACTTCGTTAAGTTTAGAATGTAGGTGTTCTCTCCTCCCCTCAAAAAGTACGGTATTCGCTCTAATACGATTGGAAGTCGAGTGAAATTCGAACCGTGTTGGAGGATCTGTTTCAAAGGGTTGGATTTTGGTACCAGTGGTGTAGCATTAGTCAATTGACATGATTTGTAGTATACCATAATTTATACAAAGTCAGCAGTAGTATAAATGAAATACCTGTGAGCGGAGGATTTTGCTTGGTGACAAAAGATTTTTGAGAAAAAAGGTTTATGAAGTAAATAATTTAGAGGAGACCACTGGCAAATCTCTTAATAAATGTAAATTTATAGAAGAAATGAATTTTACGCAAAAGTGTGCATTATTTTTGAAAGCCTGTCTAATGAGAAGATTGATAGTCAAAAGGAGAGCTCCTCCCAGATTCTCATTTGTGTGTTGTACTTAGTTTTGACTGAAATCGGGTTTTGTGTTTCTACGGGATTTATTCACTTATATACATTTTTATCTACTCTGAAGATAGATAAAATATAAATTATGACCTTTTCCCGTATGATTTTGATATATTTTATATCTGTTTTGTATAGTGCGGTTTTTTTCCAGTTTCTCTACCGTGTTATGAAAGATACCGTTTTTGAGGTTTGGGGGATATAGAGTTTTAAAACCTTGAGAGAAGGTATAGTCATGGCAAAAAGGTAACAGTGACTTTGAAAAATTTGTAAAAATTGGCCGCCGTCATTTTATTTTCATTCAGATGTTGCACTTTGGCTATCTTTCCGGGCGGGCTTTTGTCATCATAAAAATTTATAGTTGGGAAAACACGAGACAACTTTCTCGGGTCATTCTCTTTCCCCGGCGCAGGTTCACCTCAAAGAAAAGCCCAAAATTTCATTCAGAAATAATTTTGAATACGCCTTCACGGCCATAATCCAATTACGGGAACAATTTGAGTCACACGAAAGGCGTAGCAAGTTATTAAATGACATTATTTATTGGTGGCACGTCTCAGGCCTAAGCTGTGCTACTCATCCTCTAAGTTATCACATAATATATTATTTTTTATTTGCTTGTATTCCGGTTATATTTATCTGGTGAAAAGGAATCCATGAATTTTAAGATGGATGGGTTAGTTATTTGGTCGCGGATGGGCGTGGATGGACTCTGACAAAAATTTAACGCGAAAGTGAATGAGAGCCAAGTAACACAGTTTGGCTAACGAGCCTGCTTCCGGTTTTCCGAACACACACGAAAATATACGCGGTATAATTTATATGTTAACGTTATCTTTATAGAACTATAATAATTATCGGGAGCTTTAGTCAAACCGGCCGTTATTCTTAGCCGTCTAAATTTAGTCACGGTTTCTAGATTCGAATTTAACAATTTTATTTATTAACGTAATCATTATAAAATGATTTTGAGAAATTTATATTAATAATGAAATTATTAAAAAATTTGAAATTTGTTTTGAACGTGAAGATTTTTGCTATCCACTCAAAAATTCTTTTAAAATTTAAATTTTGATTCGTCTAAATGTCGGTCTAAAAGGGTTTTTAGTATGATTATAGTGAAGATAAAGCAGTTAGGTCTCGTTTTACGCGAATAATTATCACCACGAAATTATGATACTGTAATAATTATGAGAGGAATGTGTTGTTTTATTGAAATTATTCGCGTAAAATCAGACCCGACTGTGTTATCACTCACTAACATCAGTTTTAACTAATATTTGTACCTGGATTTGTTTTTAAATATCGCGTAAAAAAGATTTCAGTAAAGTCGAAATGGTGTTCAACGCGCTTATAATTTTAAGGTTTAAGTATAAATAAAACGCGTAAAATGAGATCTGAGTGTGAATAAAAAGTTAAGTGAGCATGAAATGAGTTAAAAGTGTGCATTATTTATGAAAATCTATTTCTCATGGGAATGTTTATTACTTTTTATGGAATAAAGATTTTTTCTCAAGGCGTGGATAATTATTGAAATTAATTATTTATAGATTGTGCATTATTTATGAAATGAGTTTTTACTCAAAGGCTTGAAATCAAATCTGAGTGTGAAAAATATCTAAGTGTGCATAATTTATGGAACGCATTCTTCCCAAAAGTGTGTAGGATGTTTAAAGGGAGTCTTGTATGAGTGTTTGTTGAGGGATTATTTCTCATGATAGTGTGCAGAATTTATGAAATGAATGAATCGTAAAGTATTAGGATTTGGGTTTGATATTTGAAGTTGTGAGAGATGACCCCACAGTATTTACAAAAGGATTGCTTTATCTAAGCGTAGGCCTACTGTAATTATGATTAGATAGATAGGAGACATCAGCAAATACGGATACGTTCAGGTCTCTTTTTACGCGAAAGATGGAAGATTTAAAAATAAATGTCAATCACACCAAAGTTAAAATTAATTCTTCAGTTGATGATAGAGGTGAAAAGAAAATCTTTCTGATTCTTCTTATAGGCAGGTTTTGAAGGAATGGAAACGCGCAAACAGAAACCGCGTAAAATAAGCCTTGTTACAATGTTTGCAATAATTATTACATGGAATTTTTCGGAATAGGAAGAAAAATTTGAATCAAATTCGGTCTCTCTTTCTCTCAGAATTTGCATTCACGTCGAGTTGCCTTGAATCTGTCTCAGTGGGACGATAAATGGATTTTCTACTTAAGATCAGTGGGAGGGTTGATCACAGGAAGAAGAAGCGGTTGTTCCAAAACCCCAAGGGGGTAGTTGGAGGGTTTTTTTTGTGTTGTTGATGACCGTGAAAGTGGATTAACAAAACACAAAAAAAGAAAAGAAAAACCTTTCCGGTGACAAAAAAATCGTGATCGCTGCTGAAAAAATGGACAGCTGAGTGTAGAAAGCTTTCAAAGTTTTCTTTGAAGCCTGAACCTGATTCCAAATTTCCCAAAATGTGGGAGAGAGCTTTGAAACCCCTCACCGATTTCAGTTTTATTTTTATAACTTAAAACTCGTCAGCAGTTATTATTGATTACTATAATCATCGATTATGGCGGTCGTTAATCAAATTCAAAGGAGTTTTGCGCTTACCTTCATTGTGCAAAAAGCAGCCGACGTGACTGAATAATCGGTTGCTGCAGCGACGATCATGGAATCTTGTCGTATGTTATCTCCTCCTCTTCTTTTTTCTTATTTATTTATTAATTAATAACTTATTTATTTATTTTTTAATAGAAACTAACACCGTCACCTATTAAACCGCACAGTTTTGATGGTAAAATTCATATCAATCACTCAAAAGTAAAACAAAATAGAAAGAAGAAGGGAAAACCGGAAGTGAGTAGTGTTTATTAGAATAAAATTTTGAAAATCGCTGCCATTCCTGTTGCAGCCATAATTGATACCTTAATCCGTGACGCGGTTTCGTTCTTTTGTTTTTATCAAATTGAGAAAAAGCAGTAACATCATTTTGTAATAAATTATTTATTGAATTTATTAATTATAGGAATCATGGTTTAACTTCGGTTTCTTTGGCGTTTTCGGTCAAGTTTCCCTAAAACAGAAACAAAAATTGGTTTTGTTGTTTGAGGTATTTTTTCAGGTGCGGGTGTATGTTTGTGTGTTAGGTTAACATTTTGGGAGGATAGTAAAAGAGTTTTCTGGAAGAAGGAAAAATTTTTTTTTGAACCGGAAGTGGGTTATGTAGAAAGGTCTAAATTGTTGTGGATGTTTTTGAGGTGTTAGCCTAACTTGAAGGAATTTTTTTTAGGTGTTTAGTCGTGATTTAAGTGTGGAAACAGTGGTTATCGTAGGTATTACTTTAGGACGTACCTAAAAAAGGTTTGTTTTGAAGCACAACTTTCTACGCGAAGCTTTTTTTCCCCGAACTTATGAGCAGAAGACAAGAAGCCCGAAATGAAAAGAGAGAAAAAAAACTTAACACGATAGAAGTAAACGTAACAAGTGAACACGAGTAACTGTTAGAGTCTGACTATGGTTTTTCAAAAGTGGTTCTGTGTTGTCCAAAAGTAAGACTGAGACTGAGCGGGAATCGCTTCGTTTTGGTTGGTCGAAACCGACAATTGCTGGGCGTTGAGAACTCTTTTTAAGGAGGAGTCATCCACTTTGGACTATTGTTATTTTTTCGTTCTTCACCTCTCTCTCTCTTTACCTCTCACTTGCTCTCTCTCTTCGTGTGTTTGTTGTTTGTAATGTATGCACCCCACCTTTTGTTGGTGCTGTTATATTGTCTGCAATGTGTGCATTGAATACCAGGAGAAATATTGCCATTGAACGTGGAAAAGAAAATTATTTATGCGAAGAGTTAGGGTTAATTTTATTTAACATTATTTATTTATTTATTTTGGAAGGTTCGAGAACCCGTTTTCTGCCTCCTCTCATCCCTGGAAGAGTTTATGCAATTTGTTGGGAGCTTTGATGTGTCTTGAAGTCATCGAATTTCACTCAAAACTGAAGGAAGTTGGTTATACTCCGTAATTTCATATAATTAGTACAAATAGTGTTTGTAGGAGACAGTTAACATTTTCTTTGGCATGATTCTGGGTTGGTTTTGAGGCTGATTTGAAGTTATGCGAATCAAATTGGACGCATAAGAGACGGTTTGATGGTCTAGTATGCATTAGAGTTTGTAGGAGACATTTAAAGTTTTGTTTGGCACGATTCTGGGTTGGTTTTGAGCCCGATTTGAAGTTATACGAATCAAATGAGATGCGTAAGGAAAGGTTTGGTGGTCTGTATGCATTAAAGTTTGTAGGAAACATTTAAAATTTTCTTTACCGCGATTCTGAGTTGGTTTTGAGCCCGATTTGAAGTTACGCGAATCAATTGGACGCATAAGAAACGGTTTGGTGGTAGAGTGTGCATTAAAGTTTGTAGGAAACATTTAAAGTTTTGTTGGCACGATTCTGGGTTGGTTTTGAGGCTGATTTGAAGTTACGCGAATCAAATGAGATGCTTAAGGAACGGTTTGGTAGTCTGGTGTGCATTAGAGTTTGTAGAAAACATAAAATTTTTGTTGGCACGATTCTGTGTTGGTTTTGAGGCTGATTTAAAGTTACGCGAATCAAATGAAATGCGTAAGAAAAGGTTTGGTAGTCTAGTGTGCATTAAAGTTTGTAGAAAACATTTAAAATTGTCTCTGGCACGATTCTGTGTTGGTTTTGAAGTTACGCGAATAAATGGGACGCGTAAGAAAAGATCTGGTGGCATTAAAAGGGTGTGCATTATTTATGAAATGAGTTATTTTTTCATATGTCTTATTTATTTATTAGAGTTCATACCGAAATGATTTTCAACACGGCTTCTTCGATGCTTCTATTCCCACGATTCGATGACCGAAACGATTCGAAAATGAAATCGATTAAAATGTGGCAGGGTCACATCGTAATTAGATAAAATTATCTATCTTTCGGAGAGATATCAGGTACGTGGTTAACAAACCGCAGAATGACTCTCTTGCCTTGCTGACCGTGGAAGTTTTTAATTGTGTTAAGAAAGTCGTAACCAGAAAGTTTGAAGAGGAAGGGCGGGGGCGGGGGTTAGGAAAATTTTGGTGTTTAGCACATCTCCGGTTTCGATAACTCGTCACAACACCTTTCCTCTCGGGTGCGATGTCGACCTTTTTTGGGTTTACTCTTGTTCAACCTTTTCTTTGTTTAATAAAAATCAAAGAGAACTTAATTTACGCGAAGGGTGGGAATATAGGGCGAAGGAAATCAGATTAAGATTGAAATGATGAGAGTGATTATGCGTTGATCAGAATCGCTCAACTCCAAATATATTGACTAAGAAGTATGAAAGCTTGAAATAGTAGTTTACTCAACTTTGATTTATTTATTTATTTATACACCCTGTATATATGGGTTATGTTTTTGAAGTCTTCCAGTTATGCGAATTTCCTAAGCTTCATTCCTGTTTTAGTGCGAATGACAATGGGAGTTGTATTTTTAGAGTTGGTGATAAGAAGTTAAATCTCGAATTTATGCGATGTCGGAAGTGCTCATTTCATAAGTAATGCACACTTTGTAGGGGTATTGTTTTATAACCCCCTCAAACCTTCAGGAAGAATTCATGACAAAATTAAAGCTATTGTTTCATAAATCTTGCACAGTTTTGTGGAGTGCTGATTTAATGATTTAGGGGTGGGTGTCATTTCATAAATACTGCACACTGTTTTGGTGGATTTATTTCACTTTTAGGATGTTATAAGTTTGTGATTAAGTTCTTGAACACTTTCCATGAGGTTGTTATTCATTTTGGGAACAATGAGTTTCATTTCAAAAGGTATTTGTACCCAAATAGTGCGGTTTTTATTAAAATAATGTTTTGGGAGTTTGGTTATATGATTAGAGTAGAGTGACGTAATATATATTGTATATACAGAAATATATTTTGACGAATTTTTGTATTAGGGTGTCCTCTTTCGTAGATTTCAGGAAAATGGAAAATTTATTTGGGAAAATAGCAAAAAGTAGGCTGTGGTGGCGAAATGGGTGCTAAATTTCTCCGACCTTCAGTTCACGTTTTCCGTGACTTTTCCGAAGATTTCCTCACCGAAGTGAGAGGCGGTGTGTGAAAGCTTTTTTCCACTGAAAGAAAGAAGACGGAGGAGAAAGACAGGAAAAGTGTGAAGAGAAAGATTAATGAGTTATTGAAGAACTTTTTAACAAGTTTTAGAAAATCGGCTTAAAGTGCGCCTGCGCCGCATTTTACCTTTTCCCTCTTCCTTCATTACCACAAAATCATCATCCTTCAGGATTTTGAACAATTATTTTGAAATATCGCTCGTGCCTGACATTATACCTGAAAGATTTTTTTATTTTTAAATCTCTCCTCGTCCTCCTACCTCAACCGTTACCGATTAAATAACGTTACGTGTATATAAGGAACAGTTTGGATTTTTATGTACAATAATTTTTGGGAAGTGTATTGTCAAGTGGAGAATGTCCTTTTCACACACACAATGTGACACGGCTGTGCCACCCTGTCCTTTTCACGCCTCAGCGCCGACACACAATCAAAAGAAGTCAATTCTAAACCCATGACGTCCTTTTTTTTCTTCTCGTTTCCTTCGTTTGTTTTGTTACCCTTCATCGAAAGCTAAACGTGGACGCTTATTTTATCATTCTTCTTAGGTGTCTGGTCGTAAACAGTTGTTGGTTGTCTTGACTTCATGAAATACAAATAACAAAGTAACGTATCCGATGAAATTTTTCTCCTTTTTGGTGTGAACGGTCAATTACATTTTCAATTTACCGTAAAAAATATTTTTGGGTTTCGTGCCATATGTAATTTTTCTTGGTCGATTTATGGATTTCCCGGGAAACGCCGGGAGAGACGTGGTTTATGAATATAATGGCGTCGGTGAGTTTGTAAATTAGGTCGCCGACGTTTTAAATGTTTTAGTATTTTGTTGCTAGTTTCCTTTATTGTTTTTGTTTTGGTTTTTGGCACGGTTCCGAGTTAACTCGCATTCATGTACGGTGTCTTAAAATGGCGGATACCGACGATCGACTTTGACTGTTTTGCATAAAAGATGACATGGTTGTAAAAACTGAGAGTGCAATATTTATGAAATAACAGTTTGTAATACACATATGTAATGAACTCTACTCTCTGTATCTCTTAACGTGTGCATTATTTATGAAACAAACAGGAGAATAATACTTAACATTTAAAAGTAATCAGGTCTAATTTTACGCGAAACGATTTAGCGATAAAAGTGTGCAATATTTATGAAATAAGCAGTCATTACGCATATGTAATGAACTCTACTCTCTATATCTCTTAACGTGCAGTACTTATGAAACAAACATGACAATAATATAAAAACCTTTTCAAGTAATCAGGTCTAACTTTTCCCCGATACGATTTTGCGGTGAAGGTGTGCAATATTTATGAAATAAGCAGTTTGTAATACACATATGTAATAAACTCTCTCTATATCTCTTAGTGTGTGCAGTACTTATGAAACAAACAGGAGAACAATATTAACATTTAAAAGTAATCATGTCTAATTTTACGCGAAACGATTTAGCTATAAAAGTGTGCAATATTTATGAAATAACAGTTTGTAATATATATGGAATGAACTCCCGTTTCTATATCTCTTAATGTGTGCAGTACTTATGAAACAAACAGGAAAATAATATTAAACGTTTAAAAGTAATCAGGTCGAATTTTACGCGAAACGATTTAGCGGTAGAAGTGTGCATTATTTATGAAATAAGCAGTTTGTAATACACATATGGAATGAACTCTACTCTCTATATCTCTTAACTTGTGCATTATTTATGAAACGAACAGGAGAACAATGTTAAACGTTTAATAGTAATCAGGTCTATTTTTACGCGAATTAGAGGGCTATAAAAATTGTAATAATAAACTAAGGGGCGTGTTAAGAAAAATCTTTTTTAAATCCAAGGTTGTAAGGACAGGTTTCGAATTTTCAAAACTTTCAGCTCTTAAACAGAAACGCGTAATGCGAAACATGATCATATTTACCCTCATGAGATGAACAGCGGATTGTAACCCAAGTACACTTCCCATAGAAACGCATAATTTGGGTCGGAACCGAGTTCACGATCGTTTATTGAAAAGTGTGGTAATCAATTAATAACTATTTGTTAGTTTAATAGATTTATTAAAACTAACCCCGACGAAGTTAATAACTTAATATCGATAACAATAAATCAAAAATGTTAAATTAGAGGAAGGTTGGTTGGTGTTACCTAGGGGCAGTCGAACATTTTTCTTTTCGTTTTGACTCATTTCAGGTGTTAGTAACGGATACAAAGAAACACTCAAAGGTTGGTAAGAACATATGTCGATGTTGTAGACGTTCAGGAGGTTTATAAAATGGAGGATGATAGTAGGTCAGTACCATTACTTGGGATTTATGTCAACGATGGAGGGGCGGGGCGGGGGTCGTAACTAACGGGATGTAACGGTTGACCGGTGACCGAAGAAAATGAGAGAGAGACATCTGTAGATGTTGACCCCTGTGGAAAGTTAGCAGAATGAAACAATCAAAACTCATGAAGTTCTAAGGGAAATATCTCGCGGAGGGTTGCTACGAAAGTCGGATTAGGAGGCTGGGGGATGATGAGGGTGGGTGAGGGTCTAACCGCAAATTAATTCACATGAATGATCTCTTGAAGCTGCAGCCGGCTGGATAATCCGATGATGATGACGGGCGCCAAGATTCAGAGCGTAACTCCTGCCTACTTTAATATGATTTTCCGTCAAATAGAAGGGTGACCACACCGACTAACTTTTTTTTTTCTTTCCTCCACTCTCTCTCTTTTATTTGTTGCTTAATGTTGTTATTTTAACTTTTTTTTAAATAGACAGCACAAAATTTTGGGTTGCTGAAGGTGCCTGCAACCGTCAGATGATAGAAAGAAGAAGGCGTGACTCTGTTTCATTCAAATTTGATTTTTTGTTGAGTCCTCCTCAGTATAGACAATGCGGATGGTTATCAGGAAGTTTCGAGTTAGCTTTCAGAACCGGAAACAGGAAAAAAATTTGTTAGGCCAAGCCATCAACATTTCGGTTAGATATTATTAGCTATAACAAGGTTGTATTTCATAAATAATGCACACTTTTTGTTAATAATTGGAAATAGGTTCGATTTGGTTGTTAGAGTTGAGCTGACTTCCTTGACAAAAGTGTGCACGAATTATGAAATGAGGTCTTCAAATGTTGCGTAATTACTTTGAAATGGATTCCAAATGAAAGAAAAAATTTTTTAAGGAAAAAAGTGTGCAGTATTTTTGAAACGAATCACTTACTCAAATTCTTTCTTAAATTGTTGGGTGTTTATAAATAAATTTCATATAAAGTTGTGCATTATTTATGAAATGGAAGTTTGCTTAAAGGTGTCTAGAAAAGGAAGTAGACAAATGGAAAACTCTGAACCCAACATGAAAACTACCCTTATGAAATGGGAAAGCAGGTGGGGGGTGGTATTTGTTCAAAATCATTGTGAAAATGAGACGTTTTATTACCCCTTTCACCCCCACCCCGCAGCTTCGAAAAGACGTAAAATAAGGATTTTTTGACGAATGGAAACAGAAAAGAAAAAAAAATTGGCGTAGTTTTACAGGGAAATTATTTAACCCCCTGAGGGTGTGCAACTATTCACCCTGTGTTCACAAGATCATCCCCTTTGATCCCTTTCTCCCCCGTACGGAGTCGGGGAACTTTTGAACGAATGATTACAGAATATGAATCAAGCCCTGAGGGCAGAATAAATAAAACACTTTTTTCTTCTGAATTTTTTTTTGGGCCTTTTTCGGGGCCCTTTTTTTTGTTTATCCGCTGTATTAGAGTATCAGTGAATTCTTAGATGACATTGAAAAGTGTTTTATTATTTTTTTTTTGGTCGAGTTAGTTTAAAATTGGGATCTATAAATCCATGCAGACTTTTTGGAGGAATTCGTTTCAAAAGTAGTGCACACGTTGACGAAGAAGTTATTTCATAAATAACGCACAGTCTGAAGAGCTAATTTGTAAGCATTTTAGTGAGTAATTCATTTCAGACATTTTTATTTATTTGATTAACTCCTCTCGTTATCTACCCCTGTCTGCTAGCATGAGCCACCCTGTCGGTTTTCTGATTGGTTCTGGGGAGTTATTTCTTGGGAGCACCTCCACGAACATTTTGGATAGAGTCAGAGAGAGGCTGGAGCTAGAAGAGGAGGTAGGAATAAGAAAAAGGAAATCAGGAGAGGAGTTGGGAGGTTTGAGTTATATATGCGTATTTGTGTGTCAAGAGGTCTGTGTTTCAATTCATTTCATAAGTAATGCACATCTTATATATATATAATAAGTCAAATTGGGTCAGTCGTTAAATTTAATGTTGAAAACTAAAAATAAATTTGATGGACGCCATTTCTATATCGGGGAAGGATATTCACTTCTGTTGTTCCGTTCGTGAAAAGAAGTGTAGTGACACAAAATGTAATTAGTTAGGAGGCTGAATTATGAACTCATCAAAGTCGGTTCTCAGAGAGAGAGGATGCGTGATCTTTTGAGCCAAGAAGAATTAGCATCACCTGATTAGGTTCTGAAGGGGTGTGGAGCTCATAGGAAGCACCTCAGGCGAGTTGATTCATATCAAACGACGCCGACGACCGGATTAACCTCATCCTAAGTCTATTAATTGACACAATATTTTCGTTTGATTCCCATTGAATTATCGGAGAGGAAAAGTCAGGACACGCGTCTCCATTCATTCGAAGGAGGGACACATCGAGTGTCGTGTGTGTTGTGTGAGTGTGAACAGTTCGTTCGTTCCTCTTGTTAATTCAAGGCCTCCGATTATGAAAATGCATTTGAACGAAGAAAGAGGGAAAGAGATGGGAAGGAGGAAAACTGTGGGAATGGAAGAAAGTGAGATGAGTGACTTCCTTTAGAGGATTACGAGGAGTTAGGAGCAGCGAACAAGAAATCTCTTGTTTACTGTCGGATTGGGTGGGGAGAAGGTAAAAAGAAACTGTCTAATCGTGCGCTTGCTCCGCGGATCTTCTTTTTCCTTTTATCTGAAAGCCTTAAAACGAGATTTCCTTAAATTCTGTAGTTCTGACTTTTATTGATTTTAAAAAGACCTTTTTTCTCTCGAAATGGGAAGAGAGGACAAAAAATTTTTTCCTTCTGCTGCGGGTACAACAAAGAATTGAGAAATATACAGAAGTGTTTGAAATGTGATAATGCAGACCTTCTCACTAAGATGTTTAACTCAGTACCCCCCAAATCGCAGAATGAATTCTTAGACAAATATTAGTTAAAGCAAGAAACTACAAAGTGAGGTATGGTGTAAGTAAAAAATGCAAAACTTGATCAGAATGCAGTCGGGTCTTATTTTATGCGAAATACGAAAACCTAAAAACTGACAGAACCGCGTAAGAAAAATTTTTATGAGCCAAATTACGCCAATTTGCATCATGAGTTGAGTTACTAACATTACTAAGTGAAAGCTTGATTAAAGTGTGCAATACTTATGAAATGAGTTCCAAAAATAGGATAAATTTTTTATAGAGTGTGCTTAATTTTTGAAATGAAGTTCGTATTTCAAAAATAATGCACATTTCAAGTAGAGTTGTGCATTATTTATGAAATGAATTTGTCATGAGTGTGCATTACTTCTGAAATTTTCGGAATTAGGTGTATGAATGAGACAAAGAAGAGGATTTATTTATTGAAGCAAAAAAATATTAAAATAGCCTTTCGAGTTACTTCGCTGAGTCGTCCTACAGCAATGACTGCCAGTTGGTCATGTGTTTTATCATTCGTGTTGGCCAGTGATTCTCAAAGTGGTCTATATCGACCCCCAGGGATCTATGACAACCTGTAAGGGGTCTACGTCAGCGAAAATAAATTTAGGGTTCCACGATAGTGAATACTGATAGTACCTATTTACGTAAATTGTACTAATTTATAATATAAAAGCATATACGTTATTTATAAAAGTACCTACGAAGTAAAAAATTTACTTGACTACAGTGAGAAATTTACAAAAATCATTATCATTATACATGTATTTGTATATTATACAGTTACATTGTGTATATGTGTTGTATGGGTATATCTGTAATATACAGCACTGCGCGTATATCAACTTTCTATAATAATTTCCAAGACAACACTCTCAGACTTGTAGGAAAGAGTCTACACCAGAGGTTCCCAAACTTTTTTGTGTCGTAGACCTGTTGCCATGTTTTTCGGTTTTGGGTGGACCCCCTACTTACCTGATTTTGGTAAATTTCGCACTTTACTCAAGCAAATTTTTTGTTTCATAGATACTTTTATAAATAATGTATATCTTCTTATATTATAGAATAGTATAATGTAAGTAAATAGGTTCTATCAGTGTCGTGGACCCCCATTTCATTTCATGGACCCTGGGGCTCGACATAGAACCGTTTGGGACTCAATAATGTATATCATCTACAGCAATTTCTTTAGCGAGCTTAGAAACTTTTTATCAGATAACATATACGAACGAGCTCGTTCTTATTTCATAAGTAATGCACACTTGACGAGCGAATTTTGAAAAATGAATTTTTTGAAACTAGCGCACACTGGGATGATTTTGCAAACATAAATAGTATAAACCTTTATGGACAATGTGTTTAAATATAACAAAGTTTTAAGATGAACTCCTTTCAAAAATATTGCACACTTTAGTGACGAATTAGTATATGTCTTTATATTATAAAATAGTGAAATTTAAGTAAATAGGTACTATCAGTGTATGTTGAGGACCCCATTCTCATTTCATGGACTCCTAAATTTTTCGCTGACGTAGACCCCTTGTAGGTTGTCATAGACCCCTGGAGGTCGATATAGACCACTTTGGAATCACTGGCTTATTGCCAAAGCAAAATTCAGATAACTTTTGAGTCCGAAGTTAGCTTTTAGTTAGGTAAAAAAAGTCAAATTGACTCAAGTTAAAATCGGTTTGTGGTTAAAATCCTTAAATTCAGTATTGGTAAGAGATGCCTGGTCGTCTTTTGTAACAAAATTGAGTGAAAGATGCTGTGGGCTGATGGGAAGAATGTTAACAGAAGTTTTTTCAGAAAGTAGAAATGAAGATGGAGTGTGTGTGTGGGTGAGAGTGAGTGAGTCAAAAGTTTGTAAATTACAAGGTAACATTCTGTCAGATTTTCACACAATTTGAGAGTTTTCATCTTGTGCGTCGGAATTTCCATGGAGTTTTTAGAAAGTTGAGGGAGAGAGAGAGAGAAAGTATCATTTAAACGTAAATAAACTTGGAAAGTGTCTTTGTGTAGCCACGCCTCCCTGTATTCTCGTCCGTTTCCATGGATACAGCCTTACTTCCGTTTACATATCGTCGATAAAAGTCTAACTAAAAAATCCGGGACTGAATTACCTTGGTTCGGCTTTTTTTTCAAAAGACTCGTTTCCAGTGAAAATGGCTTGTTTCTCCCTCGTGAAAATGGCGGGAGCCATGGGGGATGGGGTTGCAATGGAAGCTGCAACGAATGCTCTTTGTTTTCACCTAAATAACAAAAACCGAGGTTAGGAGCGGTTTTAGGATTTCTATGTTAGGAACTTCGAAACCCAGAAATGTTTTAACACCAAATTTATGTTTGCTGACTGTATAGCCGTTTTATTTCTTACCAAAGACAGCCAATTTGACCGATTTATAAAAGTTATAAACTTTGTGTTTGTGTTGGTAACACATTTTAAATTTGCCTGATTGTTGGGAAACTAGATCTAAATTTCTAGGCCTGGTAGTTTCATAATTACTTTCAAACTTCCATGAATTAGTTTCATAAGTAATGCACACTTTTAACCGGGTTGTATTTGTCATACCTTTAAAGTGGCTTGTTTCAAAAGTACTGCACACTTTTTTGAAAAATATTCCTTATAAAATTTTTCATTCTGGGAGTATTGTCCGCTTTTGTGAGGATCTCATTTCATAAATAATGCACACTTTTAACCGGTATTTATGTAAAAGACTAATTTCTAGGGTTCAATGATTTTTTTAAGTGGCTCGTTTCAAAAGTAATGCACACTTTTTTGAAAAATATTTATTGTAAACATTTTTTTTTCGTTGAGGAAGTGGTGTTCAGTTGTGTGAGGATCTTATTTCATAAATAATGCACACTTTTAAC
Source organism: Columbicola columbae (assembly GCA_016920875.1). Classification (NCBI taxonomy): domain Eukaryota; kingdom Metazoa; phylum Arthropoda; class Insecta; order Psocodea; family Philopteridae; genus Columbicola; species Columbicola columbae. The sequence goes on from JADMLL010000012.1 coordinate 6,832,537, forward strand.
CGGTACTTATTTGAAATATTCTGATTTTTAGGGGTCAATAATTTTTTTTAAGTGTTTTGTTTCAAAAGTAATGCACACTTTTGAAAATATTTATTTAAAAAAATTTCTTTTTCGTTTTGGAAGTAGTGTTTACTTTTGTGAAGGTCTTATTTCATAAGTAATGCACACTTTTGTCGAGAATTTTTTTTGGTATAGTGAAAAGTTTGACTTACATCAAAATCAAGAATTCTATGGAATTATTAATTAATAAAGTCATCGCAGTGTGGGCAATGAGACTGTCACTCCTCATAAGCAATTTAAGATTCTGTGAGCGATTTTACATATCAGTGCCGTATTGAGTACATAATGAAAGTTGCTCTGAGGGACAATTTTATGTTCATCCTTGCTTCGTTTCTACTTTCTACCAGTCATTAATCCCCTCTTCTTAAAATAGTTTCAAGATTCATCCTCAGCCAATGTCTTTTCTTCTTTCTTCAAATCCATTCCTCTATCCCTCCCCCATGTGCCTGAAGGGAACGAAGACAAAAAAAGTTAAAAAACAAGAACAACAAGTGTTCAATTTAACTCTTTAAATAATAAGATGACACAAATTATTACGCATTTATGTAACTCCACTGGAGTGGAATATACACGACACGTGTTCGTTCCGTCGTCTCGTTTTCATCTCATAAGAGATACGTACGGTTCACTTGAGTCAACAAGTAAACGTAACAACCGTCGATGACATCTAATGCGAGTGTTGTCATCATCGTCGTTCCTCTTCCGATGAATAAAAATTATTTTTATTTGTTCTTTCATGTTTTCCCTCATATCCGTTCCCTTCTCCGCTCTCCTTTCTCTTTTATCTATTGGTAGATGTGTTGAGGAGATAGTGAATTGATTAGGTGAAAAGCTAAAGTCTGATTGTTATGATCTTGATTATAGCGGAAGGAGGAAGTTTTTGGTGGTTTTGAGGCTGTCAGGTGTGCGTTTAGGGCTTTTTTGGGAAGTTTGCTTGCGTGTCGTGATGAATTAGTGGGTGGTAAGTGGATGAATTGTCAGCGTCTTTGTTGGTGTCAACTGTGGTGACCTTGTTAAGTGCAGTTATTAGTGTTAAAAGGAGTTAAAGATGAAGCTAAGAGAGGTGTACCTGAGTTAGTTTGGAAATGTGACTGCTGTTGGGTTTAGAGTTGGCGGGAGATGTCTTTCTTGACATAATAAAAGTTTGAACTATGTTCTACTAGTCAGTCTCATTTTACCGAACGTTTCCTGCAGAACAAATTCCTGCCGAAGGTGTGCATTATTTATGGAATGAGTTTGTCATTTGTAAAATAATTTTTTTAGGTGTGCAGTATTTACGAAATGAATTTTATATCGCATAAGACGGTTGAAGCGACGAATGATTCCGGGGAGTGATGATAAAGAAGTAAGCCCCGAGTTGACGTTTTGAAACAATTGATTTCGAAACAGTGTTGTCGGTTTCCACTCACCTCGTTTCCCATCTCCCACTCCTCCTCCTCCTCCGTGTCTTTCCAGTTTCTTCCCCGTTTCCACTGGAAATCCCCGTGACGTAATATTCAGCAATCAGCGTTCACTTATCCTCTGATTAAATCTCATTCATCGTTTTGATATTTCTTGTTCAACAAACCATAAGTGATTAATTTTCAAGGTCTTTAAATTTCTCTGGAAATTGGAAGGAGAGAGAGAGAGAGAGAGAGAGAGAGAGAGAAGAGAGAGTCATTAGCGTTTTGTGTGTATGATTTTTGAGAGGAGGAGGAGGAGGATGGGGGGCGGGAAGAAGAAGAAAAAGAGTAACAGTTGGAAAATCTAGAATTGTCGGAGCTCTTTAATTTTCCCAATAAGTTTGCCGTCCCCCTTTTCATAATCCGGATTGTTGTTCTGTTATTAACTTGGTTCCAGCAAAACACAAACAGTTGTCGGTTTTATAGCTGGTTGAGTGGTGAGTTTGATGCAAGGAGGTGATGGGAGAGGAGGAGGAGAGAGATGGGGATGAGTGGCGGTGACTGCTGTCGATGTTCATTTTCAGCCGTGTGTTCTGTTTTCGTGGTAGACTAGAATAATGTCCATCACTTATGAATGAGTTATTCCTTAAAATGTTCGTCATTTGCGGAATGATTTCTTTGCCAACCTGTGCAATACTTATGAAATGAGTTCTTCCCAAAATATGAATTACTTAAAGGTCTCTTTTTGGTATAGTGTGTAATATTTATGAAATGAATTCTTCCGGAGTGTGTGTAATATTTTTGAAACAGATTCTTCAGGAGTGCGTACAATATTTATGAAATAAGTTCTTCACAAGATTGTGCAATATTTATGAAATGAATTCTTCAGGAATGTGTGTAATATTTTTGAAACAGATTCTTCAGAAATGTGTGCAATATTTATGAAAGGGATTGTTCAGGAGTGAGTGCAATACTTTTGAAATGAATTCTTCACGAGTGTGTGCAATACTTTTGAAATGAATTCTTCACGAGTGTGTGTAATACTTTTTAAATGGATTCTTCCGGAGTCTGTGTAATATTTTTGAAACAGATTGTTCAGGAATGTGTGCAATATTTATGAAATAAGTTCTTCACAAGATTGTGCAATATTTATGAAATGAATTCTTCCGGAGTGTGTGTAATGTTTTTGAAACCGATTCTTCAGGAATGTGTGCAATATTTATGAAAGGGATTGTTCAGGAGTGTGTGCAATACTTTTGAAATGAATTCTTCACGAGGGTGTGCAGTATTTATGAAACGAATTTTTCAGAGTGTGTGCAATATTTATGAAATGAGTTCTTTAGGAGTGTGTGCAGTATTTATGAAATAAATTCTTCCTGAAACAGAAATTACTTTGAATTATTATTATTATTGTTTTGGTTGTAGCGTGCAATATTTATGAAATGAATTTCTCGTAAGAGTGAGCATCATTTAATAAATGAGAACGTATTATAAGTGTGCAGTACTTATGAAGTGGAATATACCCCTTTTGAATCGATCGGTAACTAATCACGTTTCCTCAGTTTTGAAAATGATTTTGCTGGAAGAGGTAAAAAGTCATCGTCTCTCTTCTTCCTCCTCCTTCCTCCTCAACTAAGTTTCTCTGTAGAATGGAGAAAATTCTCGGATGGCGAAAACCCGAAAAGAGAGAGAGAGAGAGAGAGATGGAGGATGGGGTGGAAATGGGCTAATCTAATATTCGCTCAGAAGCGCACCAAGTCTTTATCCTTGTAATTACAATGTTTAAGCGATGATTCATGTAAACAAAGTTTGTTCAGTCAATCATTCGAGTATTGGCTTAGTGTCATGCCCGTCTCTCTCGGGAGAGATGTTCACGGGATTTCCGTTTCTCCCTCCCTCCGAGGGAGGGAAGAGGGAACTGCGTCCTGTCCTTTTCGAATTTGGAGTTTTTCTCCTACTTTTCGGGCGACTGGAAACGAGTTAATAGATTCAGCGATTGATTGTAGTTGGTGTCTAGCCATTTCCTCCAGACGAAGAAACCTCTAAAATAAAATATTAACGTCAGTGAGCATGTGTATGTAGCCACGTCTTCTTCGTCTTCCAGACAAAGTAATAAATTAGCCTGTATATCCCGACCAACCCCTCCCGAAATGCCTTATTTTAAAATGATTTCCGTCGGAAGGAGATGAAAAACGAAGGGAAGGAAGGAATAAACAACAAAAAGGATGAAAATGAAATTTTAATTAGGCGACGGAACAAAAAAAGGAGGTGGTAGCCTGTTCAAACTTGTTAAATCGGTCCTCGGAGGCATTCGGTGGATAACAAAAAACTCGCATAAATCCTCCGTAATAACCAATTAGTTCGATACGGACAGGATATAGTCGTTCATTTTTGAGTGGATTCAGTTGTGGTTTCGGTTGTAGTTATATGCGGTCGGAGTCCTCACTACAAAAACCTTTTCTTCCCCCTCCTCCCCCACCCGGTACCTTTTGATAATAAAGAAATAACGATGGAATATTTTGTTATTAATTTATGGTTTCGGTTCTCTGGTCGGTCATGTGAGCCGGTTGTTTTGTTTTGCGAGGCGGGTATCAGTTTTTTGTTCTTTTAGTACCTATTAGTGGTTTTGAGGCGAGGGGGGTTGGAGTGGAGTAAGGGTGGACGGTGGTGGAAGAGAGGCGTGTCGGTTTTACTACCGGTTGTTGGGCTTGGTCGTTGAAAGGGAACTCGGTTGTGGTCATCTTAATGTCAGGTCTTCGTAAGCATGTCGGTTTGGTGGATGTTGGGATGAATTCTTTCAAAAGTAATGCACACTTGTATGAAATATTAATTCAACATAAACTTTACCTGATGTAATTGAAATCGCGGGGTTTTGTTTCTTTCATAAATACCGCACACTTGTAGGAGAGGGTTATTTCATAAGTATTGCACAGTTTGAGAATGTCGTAATATTGGAAAATTCGTGCACGTTTTTATAAAGATCTCATTTCAGAAATTCTGCACATAGTCACGAAGAATTCATTGCATGATAATAAACATGTTTTAGGTTTCATTTCAAAAGTAATGCACAGTTTATTGTAGGATTACTTTTTATTGGGGAAATTAAAAAATATTGCCGGTTCTATGCGTTAGACCTAAAAAATATATGTTACGGTAAAAGTGATAAATCAGACGGATATATATAATTCCCGACGATTCTTCAAATTACGGCAAAAGTGATTAATCGAGCGAATATTGCCGCCATTTATTCATAATCACCAACTAAGCTTGACAAACATGATAAATTCTTGAATATTTATCACATTTACCGGCTAGTTTATGAAATATCCTAATCGTTATCTCAACTAACTTTTATTAAACTCCACATTGCAAGTGGAAGATTTTATAAACTAGCCAGTATCTTAGGGTAAAAGTGATAAATCGGGCGAATATTCATAATCACCAACTAAGCTTTAAACATGATAAATTACTGAATATTTATCACATTTACCGGTTAGTTTATATAATATTCAACGTGTAAGAGACAATTTAATAAAAGGAGCTTAGATTAGGAGTTTGATATTTTACAAACTATCCGGTAAATGTGAGAAATATTCAGTAATTTGTCCCATTTATTAAGATTGATTGGTGATTATGAATAATCGCCGGGAATTATATGTGTATTCGCTCGATTTATCACTTTTACCACATACGATATGACTTTCCGGTTTATCGTTATACTGTGTTGTAATTATTATATAATAATAAAATGACGTAAGGGAGTTCGTTGTTAATTACAATCAGATCTCGTTTTATACGAAGTAGAAAATAGCAAAAACGAGGTCGCACTAAACGATAAACTAATTTTATCATATTTACCGGCTACTTTATAAAATCTCGAACTGTGGAGTTGCATAAAACTTTGCTCTTACGAGTTGAAGACTTTATAAACTAGCCGGTGAATGTGATAATTTTTCAGTTATTTGTCATATTAACTAAGCTTAGTTGGTGATTGTGATTAATTACAGGGAATTATATATATTCGTGTGATTTATCACTTTTACCGTAGCATATTTACGATGTTACTTTCTGGTTCTCATAATAATTTGCCACTCAGTCAGGTCTGAATTAAGGAAATGGTATTAGTCAGCTGTGGTGTGTTGGGATTGGACGTTAAAAATTAAAAAATTTTGAGTTATGCGAACACAAAATTAACAAAGGACACCAGGTGACCTTTCGTTGTCGTCATGACTACAGAAATTTCAAAATCAAAAATGAGATTTGGACAAAGGTAAGCAACTCAGAGGTCGAGCTCAAAAGGTCAGGAAAAATTTTTGTATCGAATAGTTTTAAAATTTGCGTGCTGTTGTCGAGAGCCAGTGGGCGTGTCGTTTCCCTTTTGCTTCTACCCTTTCATCTCTCCATGTGTACACAAACTGACGTTTACAATTCGATTTTCCTTTGTTCAGCTCCGACCCGCGTCTCGATCTTTTCTAATCTGAACACTCATCGGAATATTCATGGGCGACGTAACAAAACAGAAAGCGAAATCCAATTTGGACATTTTTTTCTTCACTTCCTTTATTTATTTATTTATTTTTTGACATCATGTACTACAAACAGATGTATGTTCGTTTTATTCCTCTTTATTTTATGCCATAGAGAGTCAATCTGACTCATAAAAATTTGAAATTTTTCCACGGAAAGTTGGAAAATTATTTGAATGAATGGTTTATTACTAAAAATGAATTATTATGTAGATGTTTAGAAATGGTTTTATTGAGTCAAATTGACTCAGTTTTTATATGTCGTATGAATGAAATTTTTTGGAGAAGGATGGTGTCAGGAAAGCGATTTTCTAATACCACCCAAATGGTTTTGATTTTTCAACTGGGATCTCTGCATCGTTCTTGGGATTAATCACTCTTGAGTGTGCATTATTTATGAAATGAGTTTGGTCTTTTATATAAATGAGTAAGGTTTGTGAAAAAAATTAGCAGTAAGTGTGCAATATTTTTGAAATGAATTATTCACAAAAGTGTGCAATATTTATGAAATGGATTCTTCATGAGAGTGTGCAATATTTATGAAATGGATTCTTCATGAGAGTGTGCAATATTTTGAAATGAATTCTTCAGAAGTGTGTGCAATATTTATGAAATGGATTGTTCGGGAGTGTGTGCAATATTTTTGAAATAAATTTTCACAAGAGTGTGCAATATTTTAGAAATGAATTCTTCAGAAGTGTGCAATATTTATGAAATGAGTTCTTCATGAGATTGTGCAATATTTATGAAATGAATTCTTCAGGAGTGTGTGCAATATTTAGAAAGGAATTATTCACCAGAGTGTGCAAAATTTATGGAATGAGTTCTTCATGATATTGTTCAATATTTATGAAACCAATTCTTCACGAGATTGTGCAATATTTTTTAAATGAATTCCTCACAATAGGCTGTGCATTACTTTTGAAATCAGTATAATTAACACATGAAGGAGATAAGATATTCAGATTTTGAGTTTTAGCGATACGGAAGCCGTTAATGTGGACATCACCCAACTAAAACTCGGAAAAGTTTTGATTCGACAGTTTAACTCAGCAAATCAGTTAATCTGTATATTATCTAGGTAGTGTGCATATTAACGGTTTTTGGAAATGTAGCAATAACGTGTTCATTAAGTAAAAAAAATAAATAAAAACCGGAGCGAGACAGTAAACCTGTAACACAAGACGAGGAGAGTGTAAAACAATTTTTTCGCTCTCGTCATTAGTCAAAATTGGAGAAAATATTTTTGTGCAGCTGCTACCATTTTTAATTATCAGTATATTCTCTCTGTAATAATAATAAAAACGGTAAATAAATAAAATAAATAAAAATGTTATAAAAAACGGGACTTTAGGTATGTCGTTTCCGGTTTACAGCAATTCGTGTTGAGAGCAATAACCGACAAGGAAGTGGGAAAGGGATTTAAGGGCCTTGTTTCCCTTTATAATTATAACTTATGTATATTATTCATGGGTAAATAAAGTTGTATTTTTATTGTAGTTGGTTATATTATAATAATTAATATTATTTTCTTAACTGTAATCATACTTGGGAAACAAGTTATTCAAATACTTTCCGTTTCCGGTTGAGGGAAATTACTAAGTTTTGTGGAAAGTAGGTTTGAAAATTTTTTTGTATAAGATTTTGGGTATATATTTTCCCTTTTTTGGTTAATTTATTTATTTATTTATTGTCTCGATTAGTTGATGGGTTTATAAGGTTATACATAATTAGTTTGTCATCCGAATCTTAAATGCCAATCATGACGAAGGGTTTGGATTATTTGTTTTGAAATATTCTCTCCAAATTTGTGTTCTTCATTTGTAAAGTGAATGAAATTGTTGTTGATAATGTGCAGTATTTTTGGAATGGGTTTGATTTATTCAATAGAGTGTGCATTATTTATGGAATGAATTCATCAGAAAAATGTACAGTTGTGGAGAAGGTAGTGTCGTGTTATGGGTTGATGAGTTCTTTATAAAAGTGTGCATTATTTATGATTTGGATTGTCTAGAGACAGTGTGCGTTATTTTTGAGCTGGATTATCTAGAGACAGTGTGTATTGTTTTTGAACTGAATTATCTAGAGACAGTGTGCGTTATTTTTGAGCTGGATTATCTAGAGACAGTGTGTATTGTTTTTGAACTGAATTATCTAGAGACAATGTGCGTTATTTTTGAGCTGGATTATCTGGGGACAGTGTGCGTTATATTTGAGCTGGATTATCTAGGGACAGTGTGCGTTATTTTTGAGCTGGATTATCTAGAGACAGTGTGTATTGTTTTTGAACTGAATTATCTAGAGACAATGTGCGTTATTTTTGAGCTGGATTATCTGGGGACAGTGTGCGTTATATTTGAGCTGGATTATGTAGAGACAGGGCGCATTATTTTTGAATTGGATTTTTTTGAGACATTGTGCTCTATTTTTAAACTGATTTGTTTGAAAGCTGTGTGCATTATTTTTGAAATGGATTATCTAGAGAAAGTGTGCATTATTTTTGAGTTGGATTATCTAGACACAGTGTGCGTTATTTTTGAGTTGGATTATCTAGAGACAGTGTGCGTTTTTTTTGAGCTGGATTATCTAGAGACAATGTACATTATTTTTGAAATGGATTCTCTGAAGGCTGTGTGCATTATCTATGAATAAGTTTTAACTTATTCGCATTATTTATAAAACTTAATTGAAGTTTATAGTACTTCTTTCTATAAGTCTGGAGCTGTGATTTCGTCATAAAACTGTGCGGTATTTTTGAAATGAATTATCAAGTCAATTGTGCATGATTTATGAAATTTTCGTAAACGACATTCAGATGCCGGATACTTAGAAGTATAAAGCTCCCGGTTTAGAGGACCCTTCTAAGTTGAGGGAGGGAAAAGGAAATTTGTCGATAGAAAGGCCCAAAGCCATTTATGGATTGTTTAGAGGGTAGGAAACATAAAAGGATGACGAGAAGTAGAATTTCAAATTGGGAAAATTCAAATCCCATTGTATAACATTTATTCTTGTAATTGCATTGCGTTCCTCCGCATCAGACTGGCTCTTAGTTAATCTAATCCTATTTTGGGGGATTATCCATCAAAGGAAAAGGGCGCACCAGGCTGGGAACCCCTCGATTTTAGAAAAGAGGATTTCGCGAACATTGCCTGAAGGGAAAAAATCGTTTGAGCTTTAACACTCCAAATGATGTCGCCTGAAGATTGATCACTTCTATTTTGCTGTGGTGCGCTATCGCCAAACTTTTATTTCATAATTACTGCACAAATGTATGAATAAATTGTGTCGTCAGTGCTATCCTTTCCCCTAATTCTTGTTTTCTGTTTGATAATGTATGTCTTTGGCTTTAACAGTTAAGTTGGTACCACTGAGATAAAGGTAGTTGGTGTTTGCTATATATAACATCCTTGAGGTAGCTGAAGAAACTCCGTTCTTAAGAGCACGTGAATGAAATCTAATCTCAGGATCCATGTCCAGGTGTATCTGTTTCCTGTTGATTGAGTTTCCTTGGTTACTTTCTCTCCCAATGGAAGGTAGCAGAGATCATGATTTGCAATACCTGGTTAACCACGTGACCAACTGACTTCCTGTCGTCTTAACACTTGGCTTTGTTATTAGGACTATGTTGGTCTGTTGAGTAGATAAATGGCCCAGTGTGGGTAGTAGAGAGGTAGCATTTAATGGGGAGTTAAAAAGATAAGAAATTCTTTCTCTTGACCGATGTTTCGTTAAGGATTTTCTCTCTGTCATGGCGACGAGTTTGGAAATTCCTTCCCCCTCCTTTCCTTCGCCAATAAAAAATCGAAAATCGAATTTCGTCGGAAAGGGACTAAAAGCTTCCCGAATCCGAAGAGGAAAAGATTTGAAAGTTCAAAAGTTAAACGGATCGAGGTTTCGGATTTTTACGATGGGTCCCTCGGATAAAGAGCACCGAATCGCAAAATTCAGCCGAGAGAAAGTAATCTAATTTTTGAATTTTCCAGGAAAAACTCTTGAAATGTGAGTTTGAAAGAGGAGGAGGAGGAGGAGTTGGTGGAAAAGAGAAAAAAGAAAATTTTTCCTCCCTCCTTTCTTTCACTTTCTTTTTATCATTTTTATAAAAAGTAAAATGGTTCCTATTCTCTTCTCTTTCGTCGTCGTCGTCGTCGTCTTTCATTTTTCCTTTTTTGAATGTTGGCAGTTCTGACGAAAGAAATAAAAAGCGGAATTTTTTTTTTGCCGTTTCTTTTGCCGCTAGTGACGCTGAATTGGGAGTCGTGAATTAAATCAAACGAAAGCCTCGTTTTAATTTCCTTTTTTTCCTCTCCTTTGTCTTTTCTTTCCTTTGTCTTCCTTCTTCCTACTTCCTGAGTTGATGGATTTGTCTTTTGTTTTCGTCTGTCTTTCCTTTTGCTTTCCCCTGCCTTCCGCTTTATTTTCTCGTTATGGTTTTATTAGATTTTCAGAATCGGGGGGTGTTTGTTTCGCGCTTCCTCTCGCTTTGAGTTTCTTCTTTTAGACGAGATCTTATTTATTTATTTATTTGTTTTTATTTTTTCTTCAAGTTTTGGGTTTCGGTTTGTGTTCTGCTTGGTTTTGTTCCCGTTTGTTGATTTTGTTTTTTTTTTTATATTCGAGTCTTTTCTGTTCTTCGGGTTTTATTTATTTTTAATAATAATTCCTAGTCAACTGTCTATCTTTGAGTGGAAGGTAATAAGTAGCTGGTGTACTAGTGTGCAGTATTTATGAAATAAACTCCTTCAGTAAGTCTGTAGTTGTGATTCCTTCATGATTGTGTGTAGTCCTACTATTTCTGAATTGAATTGTTTACTCAGTTGTGCATTATTTATGAAATGTGTTTGTTGTTGTTGACGTCTGCACTATTTGTGAAATTAATTCTTGAGTGATGTGTGGTATACAAGTTGAAGCAAAGATGTGGGCTAAGACGAAAAGAAGGTTTGGAGTCTGTGAGATATACATGAAAGTGTGGTACTGCTAACAAACAGACCAACTGAGAGCCGGTCAGTTCAAAAACAGCGACGCAACTCGAACGGCTATCGAGAAGTTTTTTGTAGATATTCTTGTAAATATTTTTTGATTTCATTAAATCTATTTTCATTGGGAGATTGTGTTTTGACTCATCAATACACCTGATTCTGACTGTGTGCATTATTTATGAAATAACTTTCCCGTTTCAGCTAAACTTAATATATGTTGGAATTTGTGACTCGATCTGATAAACATTATATTGTTATGATTTGTTCTATTAAAAAAGGCGACGAACATTAAAACAGCGGCAATGAACTGTAGGCATTTGATTCTCCCGTGAGGGGTGAAAAGCTTTAAAAGAAAAAAAAGGAAAATTCGGGGTTCATTTCCTGTCACGTGTTCATTAATCATATTTTAGAATGTTCAAAGAGAAATTTTATTTGTCGCTGATTAGAGGAAAGCCGTGATAGAATGACAATCTCTCTCTCTCTCTCTCTTTCAGTCTATTACCATATTTGTTGATTACAGAACTTGAGTTTCCTCTTCCTCCCCGCGATTACAAGCCTACGAGCCGTATTTTCTTCCGGTGGTAATTACCGAGTCTTCCGCCTTAAAAAAATGATTTCCTTTGAAAAACTCCAAGAAAAGTTTCTTTAATTTACGACGTTTCTCTGTCTCTTTTTGTCCCTTTCTTCCCCTCTTCCTATTGAGGAAACTGTTTTGTAAAAATCATGGTTGTAGTGAATCGTTTTCGTGGATTGGTGTACTACAACTTATTTTAATTTAAAGAAATGGAAGAACGTGTATGTAGGGGGTATAACAGTTGTGAGTATTAAATGATTTTAAAGATGAAGCTAATAGATTGCACGCTCATCTCATCGCGTTTGAGGATGTGACACGTACTAGGTATTCGTATGAGTCGTAGGTGGTGTACCCTGATTAGTATGACTTTGGTGTGATGATTTGGTTGGATATAAATGTTCGTGTGATTGTGATTGTTATTATAATATTAGATTATATTAGTATGGATGTAGCAATGTTTTATTACCGCATTCTCGGGTCACGGGTGTATCAACCTGCTGAAGGGGGTGAAGTTCGTAAAAAGCTTTTATAAAGAAAGTTTAAAAAATTTTATTATTTCATACTTTGAGCCGAAAAGTAATAAAGAAGAAGATGAAAGAGAAAGATGAGGAAATGGTAAAAGACAGAAGTTAACAATGTTCAGAAGCCATAGCCTCTTTTCCTTGACCTTTTATGGGTTTTCTGGGTTATGTAGAATTTGTAAGCTTCTTCAGACAATGTTTTGATTCCTTCGAAAGCTTCCCTAACGATTTTTTCAATTTTCTTTGCAGGCACTATGAAACTTCCTTCTTTGTCAGCAGATAGCTCCATGGTGAGAGATATCTCAACGCCTAGAACTCCTTTAAAGTAGTCGTCGGAACCACCGGGTGAGTCATCTAAAATATAAACGATAATAATTCTTAGGTTGAAAAGGGGGTTTTGAGAAAATTCTTTTCGAGTTTTTCTTTCTTACACATGAGTATCGCTGAATTTCCAACAGTGTACTTTGTACCGCTGTATGATTCGATTGCGTCGGCTGCTGCCAATGCCGCATTTTCCTGAAAGTTAAAATTATATTGAGTATGAATTGCGCGCATTTTAATCAAAATTTATTTTGTAAGTAGTTTGTACAGTGTTTTGTAGTCAAAAGTAGTGCACTCTGCTGTGGAACTAGTTTCATAAATAATGCACACTCTTGTTTGGGCTTCATTTCCTACTAAAGGACATTTCTTTGGGGCAGTTCTTCTTTCAAATAGTTCACGCTTACATGGAGAATGTTTGATATTGCCGTTTCAAAAGTAATGCACACTTTCAAGAGTCATTCCATTCCATTTGTGGCGACCACCAGTGGTTCTTGATTATTTCAAAAGTATTGCACGTTACCATCGAAAATTGTTTCTTTCTCTCTCCTTCTTTTTAAGTGTCCTGATGATATCTTACCATTTCCTTTGTGTATGGTGCCTTTACACGCGTTCTCGCATAACTCCCAAGGATAAACGAACAAAGCGCCGTAGGCATGGATAGACAGAAACAGAATTATTCTGTCTTTATACTTGATTCCGACGTCTCGAATGTTTCTCGTTTCCGATTCCGAGAAAGCGTGAGGACCCCCAAAGGTCTCACTCTGGGGATCGTCACTCGAGCCATGTTCACCCCAGTGGAAATCGAAATTCCTGTTGCCGTCCGTACCGTAGCCGTTCCGATACACAGATCTAGTTTTCCGCCAGATTCTATCCTAAAATGGTAATTATTGGTGTTATCATAGTTATCAGATCAAGAAGAAGTTAATATGTAGTAATGAAGGATTACTGTTGTTCTGGAGTATTCGTATCCGTCTGGATTCGATACTGGAATTATGTAGAAGTCGACGGATTCGAGAACGTGCTGATTAGCTGTGTAGTTTTCTACTAATTCGTAAATCATGTGGAGAGCTGTGGCCGGTGCCAGCCATTCCCTGGCATGGATGCCCGCTTCGAATAGGGCAATCGGTTTCATGGCCTCATGGTTGGACGATATCTTCACCACGTACATGGTTCTGTTTTCGTAGGTCTGTCCGATACTCTCGACAATGGCTAACGGTTGCTTACTCACAGGATGGACTTTCTTAGATAATTCTTTAATCTGATTTATTATCTGAAAGTACGGAACAGTCAGAGAGTAAACAAACTGGTTCCTGTGCTCTAGCATGTATTGGGTCGAATCGTGGCTAACTGAAGATGTGAACTTCATTTCATAAATAATGCACACTGACAAGACTAATTTCTAACAAATGGTGTATAGTAAAGATTTCAATTCATAAGCATTTATTAAGGAAATCATTTCATAAGTATTGCACACTTGTGAAGTTGTTTCATAAATACTGCATAATGTTGAACACGAACATATAACAAATTAGTGAGCATGAAAGTCTCTTAAGTTGTGCATTACTTATGGAATGAATTCTTTGTTCAAGGGTCTTTAAAAATCTGAAAATAACGGAAGTTATTTATGATTCTATGTAATGTATGAATATGTATATTGCTCACCTCGTCATATGAGAAGTAGGCATCTGTATGAGAAGGTGTCAATCCTGATCTTCTAGAGTTCTCGCTACTATGCTTTTCTTCATCGATGAGCCTGAATAGAAAGAGAAGAAAATTTAGGAGAAAGGTGAGAGATGAGTGGATCTTTGTTCGAAGTACTCACTTCCCCAGATCTTTAACCGCGATGCTGTAGTTAGCCCCGGTACTCTTCAAACCATCGACAAATTCGTACTCGTCATCCTTCCGGACCAAGTAACTCCTCACGACGCGAGTGTCACATTTTTTGTTGCTCATTCTCTTCGTCTTAAGAATGACTGGTCCGTCTTCGTAATCGCTTGACCTCCTCATGGGCTTATCCTTTAAATCCTCGACGACATCATACACACGGTAGCTACAGAAGGGAATTAAATATTGTCAGAATCAATATGGCTGCCATGGGGGATGAATCAGGCTGTCGGTGGTGCTTACTGTGAATAAGAAACGGGTCGGTGGGCCATCACGCAGAGAATCTGCACCAGAACCAGAAGGATCATGGCCAGTTGTTTCCTTGAAAGCAACATGGCGCGAAGTCACCTTGTCACAACCTGAAATCAAAAATGGCGATTTGGGCTTATTGAAGTTCTTTCAAACACGTCGCTTGGGCTTAAGGTCGTATCAGCGGTTTTGCTTCACTTGCTGAGGCTAATAAGCTGTAAAACGTAAGTCATTCTAAGGAAGCATAATTTTTTCTGGTAAATAAAATTTAAGTTTTTGTTATTCAAAGTTCAATTCATCATTTTTATAATCTAGCTACGTCACTGATTCCACTTTGCTGAAATCAATTTAACGCAACGCGTATTTTATTAACGTATTAACATTTAATGTTAGGTCAGCTCTTTAACTAACGTGACCTTTTTCAAAAGATATTTGTTTTGCCTCACTGAAACTAAGTACTCATTTCATAAATAATGCACAGTCGGACGTTGGATTCGTTTTAAAACTAATGCACACTTGTGCCTTCTTAAATATATATAATCGATATTTCGGCATCGCCGTTTTAGTTGTTTCAATTGATTATGCTTAATTTTGGTTTTTCTAAAATGAGCTCTAAGAAGGCACCGTTAAGTCTTTTGATAGTGTTCTCAAATCCATCTTCTTAAATTCTGTAATATGTAAGTGTGCACTATTTATGAAAAGACTTTGTGGTACGAGGTTTTCATTAAACTGTGTGCAAAATTTAGAAAATTAATTGTATCTGCATATTGTGCATTATTTTTGAAATGAAATCTTTGTTCAAGTGTGCATTACTTTTGAAATGAAATCTTTGTTCAAGTGTGCGTTACTTATGAAATGGAATCTTTGTTCAAGTGTGCATTACTTATGAAATGGAATCTTTGTTTATAGAATCCTTCTTCAAGTGTGCATTAATTATGAAATGGAATATTCATTTGATTGTTCAATATTTTTTTTGTAACGAACCGGTCACAAAATATGTGCGTTCCTCAGAATTAGAATTGTATAAAATAAAACTATAGCGTATATTCTATAAGATATAAAAATAGAATTGTATAACAAGTGAAGACAAGTGTGACTGAAGATTTTTAGCAGGGCCTAATGTCAAAGTTTAGGGAGATCTGTGGTGTAGTGGTTAAAACGTCCGACTATAGAAGTTATGGTCGTGAGTTCGAATCCTCTCCCGTATCCTATGATACTAGAAAGGAGTTGAAACTATAATGAATATATGAATTTTAGAGTTTAGAGCAATACTACAATTTACTATAAATTCTATTTACGCAGATTCAGATCCCTATAGCTGACACAACTCCCAGTCTAGAAATTTGAGCTAAAATAATGTCAATTGAAAGTCAGTGAAAGCAAGGTTTATAAGCTAATAGGTTGACAGATAAAATAAATAATAATAATAATAACAAATCTGTTAGTTAAACAGGTTCTGTACCTTTAAATCGGAATCTCAGTACCTTCTGCCGAAACCTTACACAGCAGCAAAGAGATCAAAAGCTCTCGAGTGACGAACCTACTACAGAACAAAGCACGAGAGTGAGACCGTGGCCAAAGTCGTGAGATTAATTAAAAAGTCATTCGAAGCGTTTCATTTCCTTATCTTCACGCATAATTTGGTTCAAGTCGTAGCGACAGAGGCTGTTTTGGGAAGATGGAGATGGAAGGGGGTGGGGGTAAGGGGACGTGGAGGCTGTATCGGCGAAGTCAAAGTAATGTAACCACCTTAGAGCTCAGGTAGTAGCCTTAGAAAATCCCTCCGATTTAATAATAAGTTTTAGGAAGGAATTGTGAGTGATTGAATGACTGATTGATTGTTTCGTTTGTTTGTGTTTAGTAATTGATCGGTCGCCTTTGATGACCCGTTTTTACAAATGGACTTAAGTTCTTAATTGATTTTTTATTAAAAGGGTTGTTGAGCTCTTTTCAATTTCAAAATCGAATCATAAAACAGCGTAATTGTGATTATGGTAGTGAGATTTTGTACTG
>JADMLL010000012.1:6849142-6862622 GCA_016920875.1 Columbicola columbae
AGTCTGTATGACACTTTAGAAATTTTGTTCCCATTAATACCCAAAACTTGTAAGTGTGCATTACTTATGAAATTGAATATTTCATACAAAACACGTCCGAATCCATGTTTTGTAGAAAAGCATTGTTTATGACCCAACCTAATAACAAAATAAACAAAATATTAATTAATGAATAACTAATTAATTATTCTAAATAATAAAGTAATAACAAGTACCAAGACTGTAATAAAAATAATGATAATAATAATATTATACTAATAACTTTGGGGGCTTTAACAAATTACGCCCCACTATAACATTATTCTTTTGATTTTGTTCGGCGGTCTTCGCACGAGGCATCATCATCATTATTATTATTATATATAAATCATATATTCTTTTTAATATAAAAATATAACTTTCATTTATGAGTAAAAAGAAATAAACAGAGTATAAAAAATATCAATCGAGTACTGAACATAACGGTTAGTTAATTAATTCTTGGACAGTTTACTTTCGTTTGCTAATTCAGCAGCTTTTGAGAGTATGATGTGGACATCCGTCGGCGGGAAATTCTGAAGAATTTTCACGTTTGCTGAGAATTCGTTTTGTAAAATTTGATCGCGCAACAGTCTGGAAGAGAAAACCCAAACAGAAAATTAGTCCGAAGGTGTAGAGTTTGGTAAGTTGTTTTGTTAATGGTGATGTCGTGTAAATGTGCCAGGTATATTGGAAAATTATTTCATAATTAATGCACACTTCTGTGAGACAGTCGTTTCTCAAATACTGAACAGTTTCTCCATAAAGGATTAACCTTAGACATTTGTGCAATGCCGTGAGGAAATTTATTTCTTTCACTTTTTTATTTTATCTCTTTTTAATTATTTGTTCATAATTAATATAAAAGACTTAACTGAATATTAATATCAGAGCTCAACTCTAAATTTTCACGACGTCCGAGCTTGGGAAATTGCAACCAGAGCTCACATCAACATATCCACTCGATTGGAGCTCGGAATGTTTCAATGAGAGGTCACTTCGAATTTTTCACGCGATCAGAGCTCATAAAAATACAATAAGGGCAGACAACAAAATATTCACGTGATCAAAGCTCGGAAGATTGGTGGAGGTCACCTCAAATTTTTCACACCATCCAAGCTCTGACTACATCATCCCGAGCTTCGATCGTGAGAAATTTTGTAAATTTGCTCTATTTCGTGCTCTAATCGTGTGAACTTTTTGTTGTTGTTGGTCTTATTGTATTTTTATGAGCTCTGATTGCGTGAAAAACTTGATGTGACCTCTCATTGAAATATTCCGAGCTCAGATCGTGTGGGGGTATGTTGAAGTGAGCTTCGGTTGCCATTTTCCGAGTTCAAACGGTGTGAAAATTTAAAGGTGACTTCCCATACAATTATTCTTTTTAAACCTGAGTAAATAAATAAAACTAAATAAATAGAAAGAAGTAAAATAAAGACAAAGTAAAAGAGATAAAAATTAGAGAGAAGTAAAAATAGAAAATTTTTATATCTTTTTTTTATTTTTTAATCTCTTTTTGTGTCTTTTATTTATTTTTGTTTCATTTTTCTCTTTTTTTTACTTTTCATTATTACTTTTGATCTCTTTTTTATTTTCTCTCTTTTACTTCTTTTCTTTTCTTTCATTTATTTTTATTTCTTTTCTATTATTTATTTTATTTATTTATTTCATTCACTTCTTTTTGTTTCTTTTATTTATTTATTTTTAATCCATTTATTTGTGGATTTGTCTGTGCTTTTGTTCTTTTTATTTGTTTTATATCAGAAATAATGCACACTTGCATTTAAAAAATTTTATGAAGAATCTTACTTTAATCCCAAATTCATTTCATAAATTTTGTACACCCTTGTGAAAAATTAATTTGACAATTCATAGCCCTTTTATGAGGGTTCATTATATGTAGCCATGAAAATTTTATGAGTCATATTGACTCAGTCTTTTAATGGAGTGTTAAAAGCTGAGTAAAATTTAAGTGAAACTTTCAAACTTACATTATCATTGAGCAGCATATATGTATTAAAAAACTAAAACGATTATAATCTGAAAATAGAGAGTCCCATATGCGGAGGACATCTGGAAGTGGGAATTCTTGAGATAAGAGAAGAGTTATCCACCTGAAAATAGAATTCAGATTAGTTTTCTCAGCTTAAACCTTAATAACTCAATTTTATTTTTTAATAGTAAGTTTACCTGAAGCTATAATACTCTGGGCAAAGTTCTTGCTGATTCAGTTTTGACCAAACTTGATAGTCATTTTTCTTAAGCTCAGCCGAGAGTTTAATCATCATTCCTTTGATTCCACATTCGGCATCATCCAAAGATTTGATGAAAAAGTCTCGAATTTCTGCCATCAAGTTTGTAAAACAGAAGAAACAATCTGCTTCTGCATGCTCTGAAAGTAAAACTTTGATGGAAGTGATGTCTTAAAATAATTAAATTCGAGAATTTTGGAATGATGATTACCTCTCCAACTAGTGTCAGGATCTGATGCGAATGCATAGTAAATTGGACCTATGATTTCATTCATTCCTTGGACGTATCCCTGGCCAGGATTTAATTTAGCATATAAAAATAAAATCCTTTCGACTACTTCCCAATGAGCTTCTGAACCTTCATCTAAAGGAGCATAATCTTCAACAGCTTTTTTCACAGACAGTGCTATCTAAAAGAGATTTTTCAGTTTGATGTCACTGAGAGATAGGTGTAATGTGGGGTTGAGTAGTGCAGTGCTGAGGCTAAAAACGGTTTTTAGTTTTTGTGTAAATTCAATAGCTCCTAGAAATGCTGAGAGAGTAATTTGATATGCACAATGTGACATGGAACAAGCCAGCTACTTTAAAATGCTGTTAATAGGTCAGGATTTAAATGAACTTACCTGCTGCTAGTACCAATTGTTGCACAACAGAAAAACAAGAATTATGACTTGAGTCAGGCAATGAAAAAATTAAAATCATCATAATTCAAATCTTTGAATTACCTTAGTCACTCCTAAGCCTTTCCTCTCGACATTGGCAGATTTTAAAACAGTTCTCTGAACTCTCTTGTGCAGTCTCTTTATTCCTTTACTCCTAACGACTACCTCACATGGGAAGTCACATTCTTGTTGGAAAAATGATATGTCTGGACAAAGTCTTCTCACATCTTTATCAATTTGTGATAAGACTTCATTGTCCTTGAAAAATGCTTGCCACTGGCTGTCAGGATTGAAACTTAATGGATGATCCACCAAACTTTCTTCTTTACATGATGAATCTGATAATCCTGGAGTGACAATCATTTCCTCTGAAAATGACAAATAAAATTTGAATCTTTTGGATAAGAAGTTTCATGTTAAGATAGAATGTGAATTACCTATAAACTGTTTATATAGGCCCCTGGATTGATTGAGAGTGGTACTCCATTGCTCTTTATTTAATGGTAAATAGTTTAACAAGAGTTTCCAACATAAAGCCCTTCTTCCTTGAGAGTCAGGGATGCCTGTTGGGAGTTAAAATGTTTAATAATGATTATATATAAATATAATAACGAGAAATGGGGTAAACCTCAAAGAATTACCATGGAAACAAAGTTTTCTCAACTCCTGCAAATCGATTTCATTTTTACTTAATACTGTATCTAATTCTTTAATTCTGAAACAGAGAAAAATACATATTAATTAATTATAACAAGCAGTATTTTAAAATTTGGTTTTACTAAATTTTGATAATGTGACCTTTGAAATGTGACACCAGAGACTCAAAAATTTAACTCCCATGGGTACAAGTTAAAATTTTCCAAGACATAATTTATGGATTTATTAATTATTTAAGTTTCCCAAATGTCTACTTAATTATATGAATAGTTGTTTGAAATTAATAATAACACGTGTGTTGTTATGTATAAAAATTTTTTAAAATATTTCTTACTTTGCTCTGTAAAAAGACATTGTCACTTCATTGCAATAACTGAATTATCTAAATATTTAGGAGCGTCACTATTTATTTGCATACTCTTAAATAATAAAAAAGAAATGATTTCAAATAGTTTTATAAATAACTATAAATATTTAGTGTAAATTGTTCATATTCTTTTTAAAAAGGATTGAAAACAAGTTCAACGACCAACGTTCACCATAATTTAGAAATTCCTCGTATCCCGGATGGATTGACCGCGCTAAATTGCCGGATCGAAAGATTTTATAGCGTAAAAATTGATTGCGCAGACGTAAATATGTCATATTCGTTTGAAAACAGCTGAATGGTGTTTTATTTTTATTGTTTCACTTAACAATTTTTTTATATTCACAGTGTGGGGAAAAAGGTTTGAATTGGATCGATTTTAACGTTTAAATTTGTCATCAAAGACTTGTTTTGTTGGTTAAACAGTGTTTTTACGGTTTATGGTGTATGAATCCATAAACGTATAAAGATTAAAACGTCAAAAGCGTGGGCTCGAGCCCTAAACAGTATCTGTATTTGAAAAGTCCATTTTTGAAAATGTCAGACGAAGAAAAAACGTCGGATTCGTCCGACGATTTCTCACCCGATACATTATACGAACAGTGCATGAGGTTTATTGTGAAACATCTGCACGTTTTGGGAATTCCCGACAAGGATGGCCATCTAGAATTGAAAGCTGAAATCAATCTGCCAAGTGTTGTTTGTGAAAATTTGTTAGATGCTTATCAAAACCTTGGATTCCAAGTGGACGAAAAGTTCTGCAACATGTTTCAAAATTCGGATCTGACTCCGTTAAGACGAATCAGGTTAAAGGACGGGACTTTAGGGAATGAAGGATTTCGAATGATCGT
Source organism: Columbicola columbae (assembly GCA_016920875.1). Taxonomy (NCBI): domain Eukaryota; kingdom Metazoa; phylum Arthropoda; class Insecta; order Psocodea; family Philopteridae; genus Columbicola; species Columbicola columbae. Next base: position 6,853,950 of record JADMLL010000012.1, read on the forward strand.
CAATACAAATCCGACAGAAATTGAATTAATAAGGTGCCCTCACCTGACCGATGAGGCTTTGCATCATCTGAATCTAAGAGCGAATCAGTTGGTTTCTTTTACGGTAGAGGCGCCGACGAATTTATTCTCGGAATCGATGAAAAGTGTGTTGAAGAATAAAGGTCATCAATATACAGAGCAAAGGGGTTACATATTGAATGCCCCAAATTTGAAGAAGCTCACTCTGAAGAGTGTTTATTTACTCGATCCTAAAAAATACTTTCCAATATTGTTTAAGAAATTGACGAAACTAACTCATTTGGATTTGTCTTGCTGCTGTGACGTTTTAGACCTCTCTTATTTACACCAACTAGAACATCTGACATCACTCACCTTGTTCAATGTTAAAGAACTTAGAAAACCACAAGTTCTGACAGATCTGATGAAACTTAAATCATTGAGACATCTTGATATTTCACAAAGCATTGATTGTCAGGGAATTTTCCAGAATCCGAATCACACTTTAGTGTCTCTGGTGGAAAGTTTGCCCAATTTGGTGTCATTAGATATTTCTGGAACTAATTTAGGTGGATCAGGTATTTATCAACCATTCAACTTTGGATGATTAACTAATTATTGATTTATTTTTAATTAATTAAGTTTAATTGGGTCAAAATTTTTAAGTGGAAACATTACAACATGGAGGAAAATCTATAGAAACAGAAATACTTGGTTTGAGATCTAGGAAGAATAAACCATTGGAGTTTCTTGGATTGTACAAAACACATAATGAAGCTTGCAGATGTACTAACTTATATGCGAAGAAGGTGACTGGAAATGCGAATGAGGAACAAATCTTAACTTCTCTTCAAGTGTATATGGATAGAAAGGAAATCTTAGGAAGTGTTTTAAATGATTTATATCACATATTCCGCTATGAAAGGTTTGATAATGTTGATGCTGCTTTGGCACTCTTATTGAAAGTTATGAGTAGACATCTCGATGCAAAGCAAATTCAAATTTCTGGAAGGTGAGAATTTGACACTACAGATTGAATATCGAGCTTTGTAAGTGTTCAGCAAACATCATTGTATGAAAAATTTTTTTGTTGTAGCGCTATAATGTTCTACATAGCCAAGCTTGTAGCTCACAGGCCAAATTTCAAGACAAAAACAAAACGTGAGTTAATTAAAACACTCATCAATTCATTGGGCGCCCATCAAAGTGATGAAACTGTCATGCGAAATGTCTGTCTTTCTTTAATTCAGTTTAATGTCCCTCATGATATGGTGAGTTAGAGACTTAAATTCTTTCTTTGTAATGAGAACAAAGTGTTTTGTAACATTATCACTGTTGGATACATAACCATATGACAAATTCTTTGTTTAGCTCTTCGAATATGAGCGTTTGGTTCTTCTTATGCTGTATGTTCTCTCCGAAGTGGACAATGAAAACTTCATTCAGAGAATTGGTGTTTATCTGTTGAATTCTCTAGCTTGTCATGTGGATGATCCACAAAAGCAACTTCTGGGAAATCTTGGAACTATGGATGTGAGTGTAATTGTGTTTTGAATCTGATGTGGGGTTGGGGGATTTAGATTTTTGCTGACATGATTTATGTATTTGCAGAGAATGTTGAGACTCATAGAAGATCGACTTCAGCGTCGAGTTTGCGATGACGTGTTAGAGGTGGCTTGGTCAACCATGTGGAACATAACAGACGAAACAGTTGAAAATTGTCAGCGATTCCTTTCGGACAACGGCATGGAATTGTTTCTTAATTGTCTTACCGTAAGTCATTTTCATTAATGTTTTATGGGACCGAATTGAGCGATGTGTGCCAACTTAACCAAAATTTAAATTTTCCAGATGTTTCCCAACAGGGAAGAGCTCTTGCGAAATATGATGGGTCTTCTTGGAAACGTGGCCGAAATGAAATCCTTACGGCCGTTTTTAATGACAGAGCGTTTCGTTCCTGTATTCACGGATTTGTTGGGCTCTACTTCTGACGGAATTGAGGTGATTTGGTGTTGCATAAGCTGACGAATCCTTGGATTTCATTATATTAAATTTTCGTTTTGATCGATTATAATTTTATTATTGATTTCAGGTTAGTTACAATGCAGCCGGTGTTTTGGTTCACATGTGTTCTGACGGAGTCGAAGCGTGGACGGTGAGAGAACCCAAGAGAGAGGCTGTTCTCAGGAAAATAGTTTGGGCCATCAGGAGATGGAATCTGACGGCGGATAGGAATATTAATTATAGGTCGTTTCAACCAATTCTGGGCTTACTCAAAGTCACACACACTGAAGAATGTCAATATTGGGCGGTTTGGGCCCTCGCTAATTTGACCACTGTCTACCGTAAGTCATCTGATTTACTGTCACTTTTAGTGGACAGGTTACCCTCACCTCTTTCATGTTGTTGCTGACTATGTTGTTTGACTTTTTCCTTCATTTTGGGGTTTTGTTAGTCTTTTGACAGTGGGGTGTACCCGAACTGACAGCTCTGTTGGACTGTCAGCTAATCAAATTTCGGTCACATCAAAAGTTGAACTGTTTATGTTTAGTACATCGGGTAGAGTGCGAAGTGACCGGTCGGTTTAGGAATTTGTTCTTGTCTATTACTTGGGTGTAGATATGACTGGCGTTCTTCTCCTGAAGTCTATTCACAACCGACTAACTGTTCGCCATCTTTTTTTCAGGTGATAAATACTGCCCGTTGGTGGTAAAGGAGAAAGGATTAGAATTACTGGAATCAGTAGCGAAAGCGGAACACTCCCATAAAGCAATAAACAAATTGGCTAGAATTGTAATTAAAAATTGTTTAGAAGATTAAGTTGAATGTTTACCCTTGAAGAAAGAAAGAATAGAAAAGAAACAAAAAACAAACAAAAAAGAAAGAAAGAAAGAAGAAACGAACGGCAACTGCTTTAGCCTTTTTAAAACGTGTACGATGATCGTTTAACCAACAAAACTTGCTTGACCTTGCATTGAAGAGATAAAACAAATAAAACCAACAGGAAAAGTCGAAATATGTAAGTGAGACGGTGTTGGAACTCTTAAGGGAAGTTCTTAACTCTTCTCTTTCAATATATTCTAGGGGTAGGGGGTGGTGAAGAAAGGGGTAGTGGAAACGAAGGACGTAAACATATACACACAGAAAACAAAATTCGAACGACAAGGGATTTCTTTTTTTTTGGTAAATAATATAAAAATATACAAAGAACTCGGGATAATTGTACTTTTAGTCTTTAATGAAATCATTCGCTTTATACATAGATAAATATTATATATATAGTGATAGATAAAAAATTATGAATGGTAGAAAAGGTAGAAATGAAATTTTCGTTTTTGTTAATATTCGTTTTTAAGAGTTATCGAGGAGCCGAGACGAGGATGAGTTTTTATTTGTGAATATAAATTTTCCTTTTTATAAGTTGTATATACAGTATATATGATGACTTGGAGATAGTTGATGACTCAGAGAAGGCAGTTTTTGGTCTTGTTTAGATTTTCTGGGTTGTTTAAAAATGATTCGCGTTAAAGAAGGCGGAGACCCGAGTGCAATTGGAAGATTTTTCCGGAACCGGAAATGTGATATATGGGTTAGGGGGCGGGGTGGGAGTATATGTACATAAGTTAAGATCGGGATTGTGAATCCCGTAATTTGATTTAAGCACCTATCAGTCAGTTAATTAGTCAGCAATTCAGCTCTTATATCGATGAATTTATTTATTAATGAGTTTAAATCGTTTGATTATTTATTTATTGATTTTCATCCCCCTGTGTTGTGATGCCTTTGGTGTCGGTTTTATGAAGATCTTGGGGTTTGGGTTGAGGTTGGGGGGGTAGTTTGAGTTTCTAGATTTTTCTTGCTCAATTTTTTTTTGTTTTTTGAGTGTTTTATCGGATTTTTATTTGTGTGTGGTAGCTATTCTGTTTTTTTTTGGTGTTCATTCAGACAGCTTCTTATTTATTTTTTTACTTGAATCGTGAAAGGAATCTTATTCGATTATGATCTGTCGTTAGACATGAGCGGAAGGAAGGACTTTGCTTCGTCAGGATTGGACTGTTAGCTGTGAAATGGTGAAGTGTTAGTTAAGCGTTTGATTCATGGGATAGGAAACAGTTAAAATATTATTTATCTGGAGATTTGGCGGGGGACTTTAGGTGATTAACTATGATTAGGATTTTAGTATCAGCTCGGTTTTCTTATATAAATTGTGTAATCAAGGAAGAGATCAACGTAGTATATATAAATAAGCAGTAGTGGTTTCGCTTAGTTGTGTATTTATTAATTTAGCAAGTGTCATTTTATTCGTTTTTTGGCGAGTATTATCATTATCATTATTATTATTATTATTCTGTCTACTGAATGTATAATATAAAAGGAAAATTTTTTTTTTTTTGAATAATTAAAACCGGATTTTCTTTACATTCCAATGTGAATTGAGTTCGTGTTTGACCTCGAACGAAACCAAACGAATAAGATGAAGGGTAAATAAATTTAAATGCCTTTTCTTTTTCGTTTCGTTTCTCTCTCTCTCTCTCTGTGATTGACATTTTATTGATTCAAATTACCTTGGTTTTCCGTTTGGATGTTGAGGATGTGTTTGTGTGTGTCTGTGTTCGTCTTTTCCATACGGAATTTTTGCACGCTTGGGATGAGTTCGTTTCATAAGTCGGAATTATACAAAACGGCTGGAGATAAACAACCGCTAGAGTCCCGTTTATCTTATTGTGCATTACTTTTGAAATGACTGGGAATTCTTTATGAATATGAATGAAAATTTTGAAATGAATTGTCCATCTTAGTGTGCAGTATTTATGAAATGAATCATGCACTCCGGATTTGTAGTATTTATGAAATGAATTGCCCATTCTAGAGTGCAATATTTATGAAATGAATTGTTCATCCAGGTGTGCAATACTTTTGAAAGAGGTTATCCTTTTGGGTGTGCAATATTTATGAGATGAATTAGCACCCTGTAGGTCTGCAATATTTATGAAATAAATTGTCCATTCTAGTGCAGTATTTATGAAATGAATTGTTCATCCTGGTGTGCAATATTTATGAAATGATTTTTATGCCAAAAAATGTGGGGCATTTATGAAATGAATTATCCTTCTGGGTGTGCAATATTTATGAGATGAATTACCATCCTGTTGGTCTGCAATATTTATGAAATAAATTTTCCATTGTAGAGTGCAGTATTTATGGAATGAATTGTTCATCCTGGTGTGCAATATTTATGAAATGGGTATTCTTCTCGGTGTGCAATATTTATGAAATGATTTTCCTATCCCTTCCATTTATGAAAATGTGGGGCATTTATTATTTATGAAATAAATTGTTCATTCTGGTGTGGAAATATGGGGTGTGGGTATTTATGAAATGAATCACTGTGTAATATTATTGAAATGAATTGTCCGTTTTGGTGTGCAATATTTATGAAATTGGTTATCCTTCTGGCTGTGCAATATTTATGAAATGATTTTATGCCTAAAATTTGGGCATTTATGATTTATGAAATGAATTATCCCTCTGGGTGTGCAATATTTATGAAATAATTTGTCCATTCTGGTGTGCAATATTTATGAAATGATTTTTCTGTCAGAAATATGGGGTGTGGTATTTATGAAATGAATCACCACCCTCTAGTTGTGCAATATTAATGAAATGAATTGTCCATTCTGGTGTGCAATATTTACGAAATAGGTTATTCTTCTGGGTGTGCAATATTTATGAGATGAATTCTTTCTCCCTGTGTGTGCAATATTTATGTAATATAATATTCCCTGTTTGCAATATTTGTGAAATGAATTTTCCATTTTGGTATGCAATAGTTATGAAATGGATCGTCTCTCTGGGTGTGCAATAGTTTTGAAATAAATTATTCCCTGTTTGCAATATTTAAAAAATTAATTTTCCATTATGGTGTGCAATATTTATGAAATGAATTGTCTATTCTAGTGTGCAGTATTTATGAAATGGGTTATTCTTCTGGGCGTGGAATATCTATGGAATTATTTTTCTGTCTGGTGTGTGGGTGTTTATGAAATGCATTCTTCCTCTGGATGTGCAATATTTATGAAATGAATTATACCTTCCAGGTGTGCCCAATTGTATAAGTTTACCTGGTATGATAGCTTTTAAAATAATTTTTTTGGTTGTCCAGTGTTATAATTTATAAAATGACTTCTTCGTTATACTGTCACCTGGTGGATATCAAGGCTAAAAGTAGTTCGTCTAGCTTTGTGTAGGGAAGAGGTGAGTTTGTTAGCTTCAGGGACTGGATACAGGATATCGATTTGAATTTGGTAGAAGGAGCGGAAGAAGAAATTGAAGTAGGAATGAGAGAATGAAAAGGATCATTCTTCTTACCGTAGATTCCCCCCAGAAAGCTGAGAGAATCATTGATCGATAATTTCACCATCAAAAGAAGAAAATGACCTTTCCTCGTTAGCAAGGAAGATCTGATTAAGTGACGTTGACGACTCGGGGAAAAATTCTAGATCATTCTTTGACATCGGTGAGGTAACATGGTGGCTGGGTGACGCAAAAGCAAATCCATCGCTCTAATTATGTTTGTCTGAAAAATCCCGTCGTTTTCGCTTTGAGACAATTTTTTTTTTGTCTTGTCGTTGACAAAATATTTGACGGGCCTACTCCACAATGCGTATCATACTGATTGTTGTGACGTCATAGGTGAGAGGTCAATGATTCCAAAAGAAGTATGATATCTGTTATCGACCGAAATTTTTATATATTTTGTTTGACCCAAACTGTGCGCAGACGATATGTTAAACCACAGTACGGTGTGTGTCTCTGTCTGTCTGTCCGTGTTACAAATTTGAATCCTTCCACCCCGAGTGTGCATTACTTTTGAATTGATTTCTTCCTCATAGAGTACTTGGAGATAAGAAGTTGTGAACTAAGTGTGCATTATTTATGAAATGAGCCCTTCCTTAAATTATGCCATATTTTTTTATTAATTAGTGCTTGCTAAAGATGTGCACCACGTATGAAGTAAAATCTGTCCTAAAGTCGTTGTAATGTGCAGTATTTTTGAAATGAATATTTTTACTTAGTCATGGGTCACTTACGAATTGAGGTCTCTTCCTAGGCTGTGCCCCATTTTTGAAATTAATTCTCGTTAAAGGTGTGCATCACTTATGAAATAGAGTCTGTTTTAAAGTGTGCATTACTTATGACATAAAGTGTGCAGTAGTTTTGAAATTAATTTCAGTACTTTACCTAATCGTACGTTTGACCGAAACGAATTGAGCTCTCTTTTTAAGGTGTGCATTATTTTTGAAATTAATTCTTGCCAATGATATGCACTACTTATGAAATAAAATTTATCTCAAAGCCGTCGTAAAGTGTGCAGTATTTTTGAAATGATTATTTTTACTTAGTCGTGCGTCACTTATCAATCGAGGTTTCTCCCTAGATTGTGCATTATTTTTGAAATCAATTCTAAATGAAGGTGTGCACTACTTATGAAGTAGAGTCTGTTTTAAAGTGTGCAGTACTTTTGAAATGAATTTCAATATTTTACCCAATCGTGCGTTAATTACTAATTGAGTTCTATTTTAAAGTGTGCATTATTTTTGAAATTAATTCTTGTTAATACTTATGAAACGAAATCTGCCTTAAAGTTGTCGTAGTGTGCAGTATTTTTGAAATGAACACCTTCACATAGTTGTGGGTTATTTATGAATTGTGGTCTCTTTTCCAAGGTGACTTTTGAAATTAGGTCTCGTGCTGATTGGTTAAAGGTGTGCATTATTTATGAAATACAGTTTGTTTTGAAGTGTGATTCAAAGTTATGATTTAGTCACTAGTCGTCGTAAAGTGTGCAGAACTTTTGAAATGAATTTTGGTACTTCACCTAATCCTGCAATAATTTACGAATGAAACTCTCGAATCTCTAGGAAGAGTCTCTCGAAATTCTCTCTTTTAGGGGTGTGCATTACTTTTGAAATGAATTCTCTTCAAGGGTGTGCATTACTTATGAAATGAATTCTTGTCAAAGGTGTGCATTATTTTGAAATGAATTCTCGTCAAGGGTGTGCATTATTTTTGAAATGAATACTCGTCAAAGGTGTGCATTACTTATGAAATGAATTCTCTTGAAAGGTGTGCACTATTTCTGAAATGAATTCTCGTCAAGGTGTGCATTATTTTTGAAATGAATTCTCGTCAAGGTTGGGCACTATTTTTGAAAGAATACTCGTCAAGGGTGTGCATTACTTATGAAATGAAAGTCGTGACGTAATATGCAGAAAAAAAATTGTCGAACTAAAATCACCAAGTTGGTCAAATCCCTGCGAATCTTTCTCTCTTCTCCTTCAAACGGGAGATAAAACGTGTTCGGATCTCTCTCGGGAATCCCGGAATACAAGATGGCGGATGAAGGAAAACTTGAAGAGAAAAAGCGATAAAAGAGCAGTTAAAAAATGGGGAAAAAACTTTTTTTTCGTTGTTATTATGAGTTTTTCTAAATAGGTGGCAGAGTTTAGTGTTTTTGTTAATCATTTTCTGTCTTTGAATGACTGGCGCCTTATTAATATTCATCGTGGCCAGCATCCCATCAGACATTTTTATGATTGACAACTGGTTGTTGACAATCATGGCGCCAGTTTTGGGCTTCTTAAATAATAATAAAAATTTTATTTAAAAGAAGGA
>JADMLL010000012.1:6862722-6900363 GCA_016920875.1 Columbicola columbae
AAGATGGAAGAGAATGAGTGGATAAAGAAACAAAGGAGAGTAGACAAGATAGTTTTAACGGAAATCTTTGGAAAAGAGAAATGAGAGAGCAGTAGATAATCAGAAGTGTGTTGTAGAGAAAACGAAAACGAAACATAAAGACCCTGGACAGATTGGTGTCAGCCGTAGGAGCGGATAAAGGATATGATTATGAATTTACTGAGGATAATATACTGATACTGAGAAAATAGAAGTTAGAAGTTGCATAATACCATAGATGAGAGTAGATAACAGAGATGAAGGCGATGATTTAAGAAATTTAGAGGAACACAACAGGAGGCCAGTAAAAACACTCAGAAGTGTGTCTTAGAGAAAACAAAAGCTTCAACTTCTCAAGACAGACCAGTGTCAGCGTCAGGAGCGTATATAGGATATAATTCTGAATTTATAGAAGGTACGATAATTAGTTTGAGAGGGGGGGAAGAAGATAGAAAAAGGAACTAGAAGCTGGATAACACTGGACAAAAATGAATAGATAATAAAATAAAATGAAATGAAATAAGAACAGAAGAGGAACACGACAGAACTACCAAGTAGAAAAAAGGAATCAAAATGGCGGGGGAAACTCAACCGTGTTATAGAGAGAACGGAATCCAAACCAACAACATCCGTCTAAAGACGATTCACCTTGTCCGCGTTCTGGCGACCATTCTCATTTTTGTTGACCATTTTGACAAAAACCATTATCGCTGACTAATCACGAAAACGTCCTCTCGTTATCAGGAGATGCGCATGCGCACAAGACGAAAATCCTGTTTTTCCCCCCAGAATCCGATTCACAGATCACACTGTCCGTTCGATCTGTGACTTTAAAACAATCCTACAAGTCTACGCAAAATGTGACTTTTTTTTTTCTTGTGAGTTTATCTGATATTTATCTACTATCTACGAGGAGTCGTCCATCTTTCTCTTTGGGTCTTTCCCTCTCTATTCTTGGTTTTTTTTGTCTATTTCCGGTTGTGATGTTATTTATAAAAAAGTCTAAAAGTAAATAACTAGCCGGTGCAATCAGGATGGGACTTGTTTTAGAAGGTTGTTCTCTCTCTATCTATCTATCTATCTCTCTCTCGGGTTTTTCATTTTATTCCTGATGTTGGTACTGATTCATTTTAGTTTAGTCGGTTGTGGTGGTTTTACTGTTTTTAAAAGGTTTTCTTAAAACTTCTTATAACTGGATGTTGATGATAAGAATTTTTGTTTTTGATAAAATCCTCTCAACTCGTGACGATAGTGATATTTTTATGTTTTATTTATTTATTTATTAATTTATTGATTAATAAACAGGGATACATAAGTCTGGGATAGTTTTAAAACGGATTTGTATGATAAGAAAAAGGGAGATGCGAGTTTGTATTCCGTTTATCCGTAGCAAAGCTTTCAACGGTTTTTCCAAGAAATCCAAGATGGCGTCTTCGTTCGTCATTTGATTTCGGATGAAAGTTGTTGTTTGTTGTGATTTGTGTTGAAATTTTTTTTTGTCTGACGAATTTTGATATTATCTATTAGTAGGATAACGTTTTGTTCAGTTTTAGGTGTTGTGAGTGGAATTGTTTGTCTTATTCGACTGTTTTCGGGATCAGTGTAAGGAAAATGGCGGTGGGTCTGGGGGAGGAGGGTGGTTGTGTTTGGATGTCGTTTGATGGTGTGCGGACTGTATCGGATGGATTGATTACGAAAATATTTTTGTGACGAAGTGTGCTGTAGTTATGAAATGATTTTGGGTTATAATCAGTTTCTGTGTTAGAGTGTGCATTATTTTGAATCGATTTTCGAGGTGTGGATTTAATGAGCTTCGTTTGTGTGTGACTGTGTGTAATCGTGCATTATTTATGAAATGGAATCATCGATCGTAATGGAATTTGTGAAGGACAAAATTGACTCTAAGCTGGTTGGGGGGTGGTGAGGGGTATCATATCGAAATAAATTGCCGAACGTGAGAGGGTAACTGGACACGACAGAAGTGGTGAAGCCGCCATTACAACACGAAACAAACCCCTAATAACGAAAAAGGAAAACAGAACGAAAACAGTGTTGTTATCTTCTTCGATAACCAGTCAAAACGCTGTCGTCATTTCTTTTTCCACGAACCAAAGTGGCTCCATCTAGGGTGTCTCGCCAGGTATAAATGCGAAGTTGTGGTAGAAGTACTCAGTCTGCTGAGAATGTCCACTGCAGTTAAGTGGACGAGACTGTCGGTTTGTGCCTATTTTAAAGTAGTGACAGTGTTTGTCTTGTGTTTTCAAACATCGTGCGCGGTATTTTAATCCTTTTATATGCAGGCCATTTCTAGATAATCATAACCCACCTTAGTAGATATTTTAAATAAACTTCTTTTTAGAAGTGAGTAGATAATCGCAACTCATCTTAGATATAATATTTCACAATAATCTTATAACTTACTGCAAGAACCATCTGACATCTTTTCTTTATCCCCTCCCGGAGGAAAGAGTAGATAATCACAATCCATCCTAATAGATAAAGTATTCTAAATAAACTTATTTTTAGGAGTGAGTAGATTATCCCAATCCATCTTAGTAGATGAAATATTTTAAAATAAAAATCTTTTGTCTTGCTACAGCAAACGTTTTTGTAGTTTAACGTGTAGATAATTACAACCCATTTTAGTAGATAAAGTGTTTTACAATAATTTCTCAGCTCCCTGCAACAACCTTGTGGCATTTCTCTCCAAATTTTTTTCTTTATCCTCTCAAATCAGAGAAAACAACCCATCTTAGTAGATAAAATATTTTTAAATAAATTTATTTTTAGAATTGAGTAGATTATCTCAACCGTCTTAGTAGATAAATTTTTTAAAACAATTTTTGCTCATTGCAAAAACCATCTAACATTTGTCTCCGCGTTTTTTTCTTTATCCTCAAACCAAATAATTATTAGATAAAAACAACCCATATTAGTAGATAAAGTATTTTAGAATAAACATCTTTTGTCTTGCTACAGCAAACATTTTTGTAGTTTACTAAAGTGTAATGTGTAGTTAATTACAACCCATTTTAGTAGATAAATTGTTTTACAATAATTTCGTAGCTCCCTGCAACAACCATCTGAAATTTCTCCCGCGTTTTTTTTCTTTACCGTCAAACCAGGGAAATTAGTAGATAAAAACAATTCATTTTAGTAGACAAAATGTTTTAAAATAAACTTCTTTTGTGTTGCTACAGGAAACATTTCTGAATTTTACTATGTACAATGACTTCTGTTTAGTTTTGTTACCATCACAACCCATAAAAATGAGTAGAGAATTATAAACCACCTCACTAGATAAAATATTTCACAGTTATATTTTAGCTGCAACAACCATCTGACATTTCTCTTCGCGTTTCTCCCTTATTACTAGATAAAATAACGTACAGTAAGCCAAAATATTTTTGTTAACTGGGTATCAAATCAATGACTTTATCACCAATTACATCTTAGATAAATGATAATGTGTAGATAATTACAACCCATTTTAGTAGATAAAGTGTTTTACAATAATATCTTAGCTCACTGCAACAATCATCTGAAAACCAGAGAAATTAGTAGATACAAACAATCCGTTTTAGTATAAACAAGTTTTAGATGAACTCTCTGGTTATTTTAAATCTCAACTTTCTTCCCCAAATGATAATATGATAATAGTTAGTAATTACAACCCATTTTAGTAGATAAAGTGTTTTACAATAATTTCTTAGTTCCCTGCAACAACCATCTGACATTTCTCTCCTATCTTAGTAGATAAAATATTTACATAATTTTCTTACACCACAACAATTTTTTTGTTGGTAACTGGGTATCAGAGAAATTTGTAAATAAAAACAATTCATTTTAGTAGACAAAATATTTTAAAATAAACTTCTTAGTAGATAAAATAATTTACAATAAACTTTCTCATTTTACCACAGCAGAAATTTATTGTTGGTAACTGGATATCAAATCAACGACTCTATCACCAATTACATCTTAGATAAATGATAATGTGTAGGTATTACAACCCATTTTAGTAGATAAAGTGTTTTACAATAATTTCTTAGTTCCCTGCAACAACCATCTAACATTTCTCTATCTTCGTAGATAAAATAATTTAGAACGAACTTTCTCATCTTACCACAGCAAAAATTTTTGTTGGTAACTGTGTATCAAACCAACGACTATCACCAATTACATCTTAGATAAATGATAATGTGTAGATAATTACAACCCATTTTAGTAGATAAAGTGTTTTACAATAATTTTAGTTCCCTGCAACAACCATCTAACATTTCTCTATCTTCGTAGATAAAATAATTTACAACGAATTTCTCATCTTACCACAGCAAAAATTTTTGTTGGTAACTGGGTATCAAACCTAAGACTTTATCGCCAATTACAACCTAGAGAAATGAGTAGAGAATGATAAACCACATCAGTAGATAAAATTTTTTATTCCAATACTATTTTGTTTTGCACCTATTCGCGATTGTTTAATCACCGTTCACTCAATCTTTCTCCCGATGGCTTACCCAAGGCATTTCAAAGACTTGAATATAAATGGATAATATAATTATATATCGTAAATTATATATAATCGAAATTTGTTTTCTGTTTTAGCAAGACAAACGAGCGCGCCTTAACGTTACGCTTGCGTACATATTTTATTATTGATAATCTTAAAATAATCCAAGATTAAAATGTCATTAAATGTTGTTTTTACATCGCGGTCATCCGTCATGTCCTTTTCATTTTTAGTCTTTCTTGCTCTAAATATTCAGTCGAACGGTTAGAGTTAGTCAACAGCAGATTCTGTTTCTAGTTAGTATAGTTCTCGCGTTGTGAACGTGGTCCGCTTCTTTCTCATTTTGATTTTCTTTTTCTTTTTGTTATTTACATACAGTGAGTTGTGATTTTTGAATATTGTTCCTGGTGATGGAGGAAAGGGTTTTACTATTCCTGTTGGAATTGTGAGGGCTGGGAGGGTGGGATGTTAGAGATGGGTTGGGGGATGAAAATCCAGGATGGGGAAAGTGATGGAAAAGTTTTTATTACAAAAGAAGTGACTTTCTCGTTGTCGTAGTCGTGTGTCTGTGATTATATTCTAAATTGAATTTTGATCGAATCTCAAAGTCTTTTTGGTGTTTTCGTCTGTTAGAGGATCAAGGAATTATTTGAACACGTTTTGTCATCATGACTGTACTCTGCAATGGCGTCTTTAGTCTTGTTTTTCCGGGGATTGAGTCTCTCTATTGTTTTTTGGCGGTCTTGTCGTGTTGGATTTTTCAAAATGTTTTAGTATTGGTTGATGAGGTTTTCATAAATAATGCACACTTTGGGGATGATTCCTTTTGTTCTTATTGATTGGGTTTCTGTCGGATTCTTTTTACCCCGTTTGTGACTTGCTATTTTGTTATTGTTGTTTTGTCTTTGTCTTTTGGTGTGTTGTTGTGTTTTTGGTATCTCTTTTTGAGTTATGGTGTCTTTTACCTTTCTTCCTTCCTCCGTCTTGTATCTTCTCTTATCTTGAGGGTTGTTCTAGATTGGTTCTTGTCTCAGTTTAAATATCTGTTGTCATTTTTTAGTTGGGGGCTAGGACTTTATGACTAATCGACTCTTAGTGTGGCTAAACTCAATTTTGGTTGGAATTTTGTGTCTTCATATACTTCACTTAGATCAGTTCCACTTGGTGGCAGTCTGCAGGAAGATTTTTCAGGGCTCTAACTATCTCCATTCTTCTGTTAGGTGGGCCAGAAATTAATGTCGGTTCTATGCCTTACACCTTTACACCTCATATACCGTACGGTAAAAGTGATGAATCAGGCAATTTTGTATATAACTCCTGGCGATTGAATGGGACAAATTACTGGCTCTTTATCACATTTACCGGGTAGTTTGTAAAACACCCAACTCATAATCTAAGCCAACTTTTATTAAATTTTTCATTGTGATTTGAAGATATTATGAACTAGCCAGTAAAAGTGATAAATGAGTCGAATATATGTAATTCCCAGCTATTATTCATAATCACCAACTCAACTTCTTAAATGTGACGGATTACTGAATATTTCTCACATTTACCGGGTAGTTTATAAAATACCCAACTCGTAATCTGAGCAAACTTTTATTAAATTTTCTTTTGCAAGTTGAATATTTTATAAACTAGCCGGTAAATGTGATAAATATCCAGGAATTTATCATGTTTACGAAGTTTAGTTGGTGATTATGAATATTCGCCCGATTTATCACTTTTACCGTAAGATACTGACTAGTTTATAAAATGTTCCTTTTGTAATGTGGAGTTAAATAAAAGTTTGATGAGATTACGATTATAAATATAAAATCAGAATTTATCATGTTTAGCTTAGTTGGTGATTACGAATATTCGCTTTATCACTTTTACCGTGAATACTGTCTAGTTTATAAATGTTTAATGGAGTTAAATAAAAGTTTGATGAGATTACAATTAGATATTTTATAAACTAGCCGGTAAATGTGATAAATATCCAGAATTTATCATGTTTACGAAGTTTAGTTGGTGATTATGAATATTCGCCCGATTTATCACTTTTACCGTAAGATACTGTCTAGTTTATAAAATCTTCCACTTGTAATGTGGAGTTAAATAAAAGTTTGATGAGATTACGATTAGGATATTTCATAAACTAGCCGGTAAATGTGATAAATATTCAGGAATTTATCATGTTTACCAAGCTTAGTTGGTGATTATGAATATTCGATTTATCACTTTTACCGTAGATACTGACTAGTTTATAAAATCTTCCACTTGTAATGTGGAGTTAAATAAAAGTTTGATGAGATTACGATTAGGATATTTTATAAACTAGCCGGTAAATGTGATAAATATTCAAGAATTTATAATGTTTGTCAAGCTTAGTTGATGATTATGAATAACCGGCGGGAATATTCGCCCGATTTATCACTTTTACCGTAGTATGTACGATATTAATTCCCGGTTCAGACAATTTGTTATGATTTGAACATAACCTCACTTGGTTAAGACGGGGGAAAAGCATTGAAAATTTTGGTTTCATCTCTGATTTCCATTCGTTATCGTTGTTGTTAACTTGAAGGATCTGATTAAGGTCAGAGTCGCGCGATGATGCGCCTAGGTGTCTCTCTTTCTTCTTCGTTTTTATTAATAAATTAAGAGTGGAAGGTTTGATCGGGTCTAAAAGCCATGGCGATCATTTAATAAGGTTAAGTAAATCGTTTTAATTTGAAGGAGCGATTCCGAAGTCACCTGAAGTCACATCCATCCATCCATCCGACCATCCGTCCGTCCGTTCGTTCGATCAATTGTTAATCGATGATTAAACGATTCCAGATCGATTTAGTGTGATGTCGAGATTAGCGGGATTGAAAATTACATTAATATTGAAAATCAATCGATACTTTTATTTGACTGAGAATAAAATGTTGATAAGGTGCATTTCCGTTTATTAATCCGTGATTTTTTTTATTTTTCTGCCATTAGTGATTTCTTATTTTCTTGGTGCGTTTGAGTGTTTATCGAATCATTGGGTCGCCGCAATTGATAACTAAAGCGAAGAGCTCAGTGAACTGTCCAAAGTCTATTTTATTCTTTTTTTCTTTTCCCCGAGTGATTTTTTGAGTGGATAAGTGCGCATGTGACAAAAAAGAAACCAAAACAGAAGAAGAAGAAATAGTTCGAAAGTTTTTTTTTGGTCGGGAGATTCTCCAAGATGTTAAAAACCATGTCTACGTTTTTGTTCACGTTGTTAGGATTAACCGTGGGTTCTTCGTACCACTGCGCCGTGAGGAGAGAGATAGCGCCGTGCACTTGCAGGTTACAGGAACCGAAATTGACGACTGTAGTCGTAGCCTGCGATAAAATGCCCTCATTTTCGAACATAATAGAAGTTTTGCAAAACCGATTCTCTCCAGAGCAGGACATCTCCCTCAAGATCTCCACCTCTGACCTGAGCGACATGAAGAAGTGGTCTTTCAAGGAGCTTGGAATGAGCGTGAGGAATCTCAACTTGAACTTCGATAACGTAAGGTAAGGGAAATGGTTTGGTGTTAGAATAAAGCGCCGAAACGGCGATTAGGCACGTAGTAGCCGGCTATCGTTTAATCGCCAAAAAGGCGCCAAGGAACCTCATCCCAAAAATCTCCTTTATCACGTGATTAAAAATTCTTTTATGGGTGAGTCTGAAAAACCAAGTCCAGGTCGTCCTTGGAGATAGTCTTGGTGATAATCCTCTGTTTGGAAAAGTGTCAAGTTTCATAAATAATGCACACGTAATTTATTTATTTATTCGTCAATAAATTTTCCGACTTTTGATGTTTAGGAAATTTTCGATCCAAGCCGGTTTTTTAGTAGTAACGAAAATTCCTCACCTCTGTGAGGGTCTTATTTCAAAAATAATGCACAACTGCCCATAAAATCCGTTTCAAAAATATTGCGCACTGTAGCCAACATTTTGTTTTAAAAATCAGACACACTTGACCATATGAAACTCGTTTCAAAAGCATTGCAGACTATAGTTTGGATATTATTTCAAAAATATTGCACACTTGACTGTAAAATCCGCTTCAGAGGTATTGCAGTCTTCAGTAAAGATTTTATTTCAAAAATAATGCACAATTGACTACAAAATTCTTTCAAAAATATTGCACACTTGGTTGTAAAACCCGTTTCAAAAGTATTGCACAATATAGCTAAGGTCATATTTCAAAAATATTGCACACTTGACTATAAGAAACTCGTTTCAAAAGTGTTGCACACTTCAGTCAAGATATTATTTCAAAAATATTGCACACTTGATTATAAAACCCGTTTCAAAAGTATTGCACAATATAGCTAAGATCTTATTTCAAAAATGTGGTATAACTGACCATAAAATTCGTTTCATAAGTATTGCACACTGTAGCCAACATTTTGTTTTAAAGATCTTCCACACTTGACTGCGTAAAACTCGTTTCAAAAGTATTGCACACTATAGCTAAGGTCATATCTCAAAAATTTTGCACACTTGACTATAAAACTCGTTCCTAAAGCGTGGCTCACTATAGTTAAGGTCTCTTTTCAAAAATATTGCACACTTGACTATAAAACTCGTTTCAAAGGTATTGCACATTGTAGCCAACATTTTGTTTTAAATATCATGCGGACTTGAGTGCGTAAAACTTGTTTCAAAAGTGTTGCACACTTCAGTCAAGATATTATTTCAAAAATATTGCACACTTGACTGTAAAACTCGTTTCAAAAGTATTGCACACTATGGATAAGATTATATTTCAAAAGTAATGCACAGTGTAGCCAACATTTGGTTTTAAAAATCATGCACTCTTGACTGTATAAAACTCATTCCAAAGGATCTTATCTCAAAAATAATGCAACAGTTCATTAGATGATCCATTTTAAAAGTAGTGCACACTCACAATTAATGAAGGACTTATTAATGATGGGGCTTTTAATTAATAGCCAATCAGAGTCTTTCCAATTAATTTATGCGAATTTGTTGTTCAACATGAACGAACATACGTAACACCTCACGTTATCGCAATCTGTTGTAACACATGTGAGCTCTTTCCTCTGGTCAATCAAAATAAATTTAAATTTTTGTTATATAAAAGGAAATTTAAGCAATGATATCAAATCAGCAACCGATATCCATGTAAATAGAACTGCTTGCTTATCGTGCATTTGTGTTTAATGAGTCATTTTGACTCGCAACAAAATTTTTTTTCGCAACACAAAATGACGTCAAAATGAGTTTCGAAACGAAATATCAGTCGGAGTAGCGGAATTTTGTGGTGGTACGTTCATAAATGTGTGCAGCATTTTTGAAAGGAATATTTCCTCACAACTGTGAGAGGGAGTTTTGCAGCCTCGATCATTGCTGTCGTATAGATGGAACTAACATTCAGATGTCATCGGAATCATTAATCAATAGGTCAACTTAATCAACATCTGTAGGTCGTTACAAATGTGTGCATCATTTATGAATGAAATTCTTCTCAATACTGTGCAATAGTCGTTGGAAAACATTCCTAAAAAATGGTGGGAACGAATTTATGGAACGAATCCTACAGCGAAGTGTGCATTACTTTTGAATTGAATCTTATTCCCAGGTGTGCGGTCATTTTTGATCACGGCAGAGTTGTGCGTTACTTATGAAACGATTTCTACGTAAATGGGCGTAGTAGATCTTCGTACAAGTGTGCATTACTTTTGAAAAAAATTTATTCGTTAGCCTCGGGATTATTTTTTATATATGACCCTTGACCGAGTGTGCAGTATTTAAGAAGTGGATCTGTCGTGAAATTATTCAATATTTATGTGGATAGTACTCCTTGATTGTGTGCATTATTTATGAAACGACACATGTAATCAATCAAACTGAAACTAGTCATGAGTCATGCAAATAAATTTTCTTAATAAATTTTTATATTTTTTGTAAAAACAGTTCTATACAGAGAGGGGTGTACAGTATATATGGAATGAATATCACATAAAAGTGTGCATTACTTTTGAAATGAATTCTTCACAAAATCCGTGTAAAGAATTCTTCACAGGGGGCCTTGTTCAATTTGAGAAATAGATTCGTCGTGCAATTATTCGATATTTATGTAGAAAGCTCTCGTTGACTGTGTGCATTACTTATGAAATCATTTCTTATTCTAAGTGTGCATTATTTATGAAATATTTGACAAAACTGTTCTTGAGCTATGAAATAATTTTACTTTAATAAATCTTTTAATAATTTTTGAGGATAGTGTGGGATAGTGTGCAGTAATTATGAAACGAAGAGTCATGATCACATGAGTGTGCAGTACTTTTGAAATGAATTTTTTTTCGAATTCACGAATTTGCACAGTATTTGTGTAAATAATTTTTATAGGGGGCTGTGATCAATCTGAGAAATAGATCTGCCGTGAAATCATTCAGTATGTATGTAGAAAGCTCTCGTTGATTGTGTGTGCATTATTTATGAAAGAGTACTTATTCTACGTGTGCATTATTTATGGAAGAAGATATCTCACAAAACCGTTCACGAGTTATGAGATAATTTTTCTTAAAAAATTTTTAAATAATTTCTGAGGAGGGTTTGGGATAGTGTGCAGTATTTATGAAACGAATCTCACATAAAAGTGTGCATTACTTTTGAAGTAAATTCTTCACAGATTTCTACAATATTTGTGTTGATGATTCTTCACAGGGGGCTGTGCTCTGTGTGAGAAATAGATTGGCCGTGAAATTATTTGATATATTTGTAGAAAGTCCTCGTTGACTGTGTGCATTATTTATGAAAGAAACTTTTCATGGGTTATGAAATAAATTTTCTTTATAATAATTACAGTATATATGAAACGAATCTTAAAGTGTGCACTAGTTTTGAAATGAATTATTTACTATGTAACGAATTCTTTTGTAAGGGGCCGTGAAGTATTTAGGAAATGAGTCTCATAAAAGTGTGCATTAATTATGAAATGATTTTTCGATAAAAATTCAAGCACTCCAGTCGCATCCGATTATCTTATCCCTGGGGTTGGGACACTGGTCTGTTGCCTAGATATAAAGCCCCTTTAGAGCCAGACCAACTACAAAATGTCTCCCTTAGAGACAGATGGCAGTTGACATGTATTTCGTTTGTTAGACAACCGATAGACACACATGACATTCACACACTTATTTCTGACAATAAGAAGAAGAAGCAGAGAGAGAGAGAGAGAGAGAGAGACTCAAAGTTTTCCTTAAAAAGTAATAAAATAATAAAATAACCAATCATATTTTAATAATTAATCAGATAGTTATTTATTTATAAAAAAATTTTTATTTATTTAAAACTCATAAGTTCTTAGAAATGTTCTTCATTTTTGCAAAAGGTCAAAAGAAAATTTTTGACGGTCCAATCAATGAATTGAAAGTGTTTTCCTTAAATTTTTTGGTTTTGTGGTTTTTGCTCCATCCTGTGATGATCTGCGTTCCAATGTGAATTTGAAAAAAATTAAATTTTTTGATTGATTGTTGATTGTAGTTTTGGGATGTGGGTGAGGGAAGGGATTGTAGTCGATTATGTTTGTAATTTATTTAATTGTCTTAAAACAAATTTTGAGGGCGTGTTTTTAATTAAAATTTGAGCTCTCCTCCCTTGGGTAGTACGGTAGGAGGATTAGAACTCACAGCCATAACTTCAATAGTCTATAGAGTGATGGGTAATGTACGGCCCGGGAAAGTATTTAATCCCGGCCCCCGGCCATGGATAGTACTAGTGCATGACCCGCTACAACTTTGGCGGTCGAGAAGTTCCTACTTAATTTTACTCAGTAGTATAGTCTACAGAAGAAGAAGCTAAACTAACCGCGTAGTTCATGTGTTACAAATTTGTGGGACCCTCCTACTTTAGTTCCTATTTTATGTATGGCCCGCCAAAAAATTTTAAAATTTAAACTGGCCCGTTGATTAAAAATTTTGCCCACCCCTGATCTATAGTCTAGTTCCTGGTGAGATTTAATCCTGTTTTGCACCCAACAGGAGGAAGCTTAAACTCATAACCAAGACAGACACTTTGACCATTCACCCACAGGGACTGTCAGCATTATCTGATTGTCATCTGTCCCCAAGCTTAGATTTATCTAGAAATTTCTTTTCTTCTGCCTCAATAACCTGTTCCTACCTGTCTCCAAAACAGAGACTATTAGTTGTTGAAGGATGTGAGGGGTAGGGGTTTGTCTGGGGAAGAGACCAATGTTCAAGCCACAGGAGGTGACAGAGGAAAAGACAGGATGAGGAGAGAGGTAGGGAGGGAGAAGAAATAGAATAGCAATAATAATGATAATGAAGGATTAATATCTAGTGTCTTAGCCTCAGGAGCGGATAAAGGAAGTAATTTTTCAACTCAGATTGAGCTAGACCCTGTAGGTATTTGAGGGGGGAGGATTTAACCTAATAAGCCCATTTTTAATTTTTAAAATTTAAATTTGGAAGACCTTTCATTTCTAGAAACTCATCCTCGGGGCGAAATGGTGAAGGGTTATTCCTGGTTCTCAAGGGATGAAATTTATGTGTGAACACCCTTAACGATATGGAAACTTATGGACGGGACTTGAGAACCGGTGAACAATCATTAGACTTAGACTAAACGAATTTTTCTTAATTAATGAAATAAATTTATCCCCGAACAAATTTTTTTCTTTTGAATTTGTGTTTTTCCAAATTTTCGAAATACTCTTTGAGTTCATGTCCTAAACGAATTATCAGGTGAGTGTGAATCGGCGATAATTCGTACTAATGACACGAAGACAAGATGACAAAGAATTTTTTTGTTTGGTTCTTAACAAGACTTTAGACAAAAATTTTTTGCTAAACCGACTGTCGCTGTATTTTAAATTTATTTACTACATAAATTAGTACTTTGTTTTATTTTATTGATTTCTACTTAAATTTTAGAACTGTTGATGACAATCAGTCCCCATTCTCTCTAAAATGTGAGAAATTATTGAAATTAATAATTAATTAGCTAATCAAGATAATATTCAATATAAATTTATTTTTTATTAATTAATTTATTCCATTATTATGTTATTTAATTGATTGTATTGTTATTAGGTTTCTACTTATTTACTATTTATTTATTTTTATTGATTAGCTTATTTATTTATTTATTTGTTTATTATTCAAAATTTAATTTATCTAAGTTCACACATATTATTTATTAGCAATTTATTTATTTATTTATTTTGATGGTTAGCTCAGTTAGTAGTGACTTGTTATACTAATAAACATCTTAAACGTCTCTCATCTCTCCACTTTATAAACATCTCCAGGAAGCTGTAGTTCTAGCTACAGCCCGAACTGTTACGAAATTTTTAGGACACACACAACCAGACCAGATAACCTGGAAAGGGCTTCAGTAGAGTCTAATCCTTTGACACTTAGTATCTGACATAAGTGTGGTCCCTCACTAGGAGGAAGCTTTAAGCTGTCAGGCTGATTTCTGTATAATAATAATATATTGAGTATATTAATCAAAATAACGTGGTTGATACATGTCCGCTCATGTTGGGCGTTTGTTTCGAGAGGGAAACTGTATGAATATTTGATTAGTCTGTGTTGTCAGTGTTTATGTCGCCATTTTAACTTTTTCATCATAAATGCAATGTCGGAAAATCTGAGGAGGAAAAGGAATCGGTTGTTGAAGATTCGAGTATTAGGAGGAGGCGTAAGGGATTGTACTTATGGAACGATTCAGGGTCAAATAGGTTCCAAAATTTAAATTTGAGACAGTTTCAATATTTTGATATAATTAATTAATATATATAATTACAATTTATACTATATATATATTTTTCCCCTTGTCAACTGCCACCCATGTCCTATATTAAGTAGTTGGCCTGGCTTTAAAGGGGCTTTATATCTAAGGAACAGACCAGTGTCTCCATCCAAGAATAGGAGAACAGGATATGACTGGGGATACAGTCTGAGCGGGATAAGATATAAGAGAGAGGCATAAGGGTAGGGATGGAATGAAATAGAGAGAAAGAAGAAGAAAGAAAAAGAAGTAAGGAGAGAAGAGGAAGGTAGAAAAAGCGGGTATCAACTTATAGTATAGACAGGAAAGAGGAAGTATAGAGGGGATGCAGGAAGGAGAGCGTGTTATGCAGCCAAGATGCTGTTGGTCTTTTGGTTCTTCAAGAAGGGATTATGGTACAGTTTACATTCAAAAGGAAATGAACAAGACTGTATTAAAAAATATGAATAAGTTACAGAAGTTACATTTATAGTCAAAGGAAATACGACGAATTTCAAAAATGGCGGATGAATTCAGTTCCTTCCGCCCAAAAAATTGAAACTTTTCAAACTATAATAAAATAATTAATTAGTATAACCTTTATAGTCTATAAATAATATGTAAAACATGATCGGAATTGTTGATAAAAGTGTGCATTATTTATGAAATAAATCTCCCACGGGAATGATGTTAGTTTTTGAATTAGCTTGGCTTTTAACAAATTTTTTTCTTAAGAATGTGCAGTATTTATGAAACGAATTCGTGATTGAAGTATGTTACTTCTGAAATTAGTTCTACAGACAGTTAGGGCTTTTGTACTGTTCTTTGAAAGACATCGAATTTTTAACCCTGGAAGTGGTGTAATGGTCTTAGCGTCAGACTATAGAAGTTATGGTTGTGAGGTCCAGTTCTTGTTCTGTGTTCTGTTATACCCGAACGGAAGACTAAACTAAACTAAACTATTATTTTCTCCTGATCAAATTTCTGTAGGAAAAGTTCTTGAAGGTGGATCATCAATTTGCTGACTAAAACTTGGAGGCTGCTGACAGTTAATCAGAAGATGATACACAAGAGAAAAAATTTTTTGTACAGTATAGAAGTGAACAAGATGAAAATTTGAAGTTTTTAGTTTTTAGTCATTATTTAGGTCATAATGAAATTGATCTAATTAACGGACTCAAGGCAGTGTGTTGTGTTGTAACCAAACCAAAAATTTTGTCATCCGTAACGTTCCGAGAAAATTTAAAATTTTTTTTGAACAGGTCTTTGTTTAACTGCCAAGACAACTGCTGACGCAAGACAAAAGAAAAACTGTCGTATTCTTTCACCTCTTGTTCATGAACTCGGTCTTGATACCATTGTAATTCTTACGTGAAAGTGTGCAGTATTTATGAAATAAGTTGTACGTACAAGTCCGCAGCATTTACGATACTAGTTTGTCTGAAACCAAGAACCTTTTGGAAGTGGGTGAAGAAATATTTTTCTCTTTTCCTTCTCTTTAAGTATGTGTTATTCATTTCATAAATATTGCACACTTTCAACCGGAAAACCTGGCTTAAAATGATGTATAAATTAGTGTTTAGAAGAACTTGTTTCCCAATACTGACGCGCATGAATTACCGTCATTTATATAGAACGCTCTGTTGAGCTCTTTTCAAAAGTAATGCACACTACTACCAACGATTCATTTCATAAATACTGCACACTTTTACATAGAATTTATTTCATTAGTGAAAACGCATTTTTATCAACATTTCATTCATAACTACTGCACATTTGAACGCATGACTCATTTCAAAAATTATGCACACCAATGAACAACGTATTTTGTGAGTATCAAGAATTTATTTCAAAAATTATGCACAGTCCCATCTTTCAAAAGATTCTGAATGATAATTGTGAGTTCATCACAATGAATTTTTATAAAAATGTGACGTCATGGATTGCATTAACACTTCGTGTGCATCATTTATGAAATAAATCCTCCTCAAAACGTTGCACTTTGTATGAAACCAACAACTTGTGGATTTGTGCACTATTTATGAAATTAATTTGTGGAATTCGTGGTTCAAGAGTGTGCATTACTTTTGGAATGAGTTACACGTGCAAATGTGCACTATTTATGAATGAAATGTTGAATTTTGTTCGCATTGTTTTTGAAATGTGCAATGTAGTGTGCAATATTTATGAAATGAGTCCTCTGTAATAGTGTGCGTTATGTACTATATGTACATACGTTTTATGTCCTGTGTCTGTATTAGCTTTTGAAATGTATTCTCCATAGAATTGTACAGAATTGAGGCCTATGTGATTGTGCATTACTTTTGAAATGAGTATTTGATGAGTCATCACTATCGTAGGAAACGCTGAGTTATTGTGGATTTGACGGTTTGACGCTTTAACTAGATAATTTGACTGTCGTCTTTAAGTTTTGTTTGTTGACAAAAAGTTGGTCATGTGATACAGTCATAGAGTAATACTTCTCATAATTTTCATTCTCTATGGATTGGAGTAAATCGGTTAAGAGTGAAAATCGACGATAGCGTTTCGTGAAATCGAAGAAAATTCGCACAAATTGATCCGCGTGGGGTTTTCCACAAATCTACGTCTTAATCGTTAGTTTTTCCAAGAAAATGGAAAAGCTCCCCGGGGGGTGGGGGGTCTTTCCAACGATCATAACCCCCCCGACAAGTTCTTAAAAATTCTCACCCCGTCACCAAGAAGGAAAGCGAAATTGGAATCTACCCCTAAACAAATAATTCGACGCACAAAACGGATTTTACTTGAGAAACAAATATTTTGACTGACTGATTGATTGATTGATTGATTGACTCACCAGAGAGATGTCAAATTAATGATACGAGTTAATTAATCAAACAATAATTACAAGAAGATGAGTTCGTGTTCATCAGCAATCGGTCCTTCCTTGACCTTACAAGCTCCGAATCTCTAGAACCGACCTGACAAAATTCGTTTGGGATTCGTTTCATGGAGGGCATCATCATTATCATTATCTATGGATTCGTTATTGATTAGGTTTTGTGTAAATATTAATTAGCATGTTGACTAAACATGTGCATTACTTTTGAAATAAATTTCACGGCCAAGTGTGCAGGATTTATGAAAGAGACGCTCATTCCTACCAATAAATAGAATTAGTCGCTGGTTTTTGATGTAAATTTCACGTTCTTGTGTGCAATATTTATGAAATGAATCCTCTGTAATAGTGTGCAACACTTTTGAAATGAGTCTACAGTCTGTATACTAGTGTGCAGTATTTATGAAATGAAATTTTGATAAGGAAATTTTAATATAATTCAAAATCCTGGTTTTGGGTGTGAGGATAATCATTTAAAATCAGGGGTGTCCAACCCAATTCTCACACTGTCGATGGAGGAACCATTTAGGAAGACTTATTTGGGTTTAATACTTATTTATTTATCTATCTGTTTATCTATTTTGGAACATGGTATTCTGTTTTGGTTCTACTTCAGAAGCCACACTTAAACATGGTCCGTTCGTGCTTGTTTTCGAAGTTTTACTTGACAGTGTCATGGGTCTCTCAAATTCCTCAGAAGCAATTATTTCGGTGTTTACACTTTGTACACCCCTGGTTTAGTATAATATAACGTATAAGTATGTTTTGAATTCAGTATCGTTGTGACTAACCATAGTTTTCGATTTTTTTTTGTAGCCATCTTCCGGAGTCTTCGTTCAAGGGTTTGGGAAGAAGTCGAATATTTAAGTTTGGCCGACAACAGCCTCCTGGAAATTCCGAGAACGGTCCTGAGAATGATGCCTAAATTGAAAACCTTAGACCTGGGCCGAAATAGAATCGCAAATTTATTAAACGAGGATTTCGCAGTGAGTTTCATTCCCTTAAAACAGGGGTTGGCAACCTTTTTTTGCTTTTTGGATCAATAAAAACCATTTAACCCCCAAGAAAATTTGTTTGAATCAGCCCCCAAATATTTTAAAGTGTGCATTATTTATGAAATAAGCTTTCCTACAATATTTTTTATGTACTAAATAAGCTCCCCTAATAGTATGAAGCATACAGATACAATGTGTTTGGGGTGTGCAAATTTTTGAAGCAGGGCCATTTCCCAAAAAAAATTTTTTTTCTAAAACCAGCCACACTCTCAGACGTGGTTGTTTGGTGTGTACCTTAAATAGGTTCAGGTTTTCCATTTTTGGAAAAGGAATCGCTGACAAAATGTCGCCTACAAACTCCTACGGCAATGGTTTTGGTCGGAAGTGACACCGAGGTTGCTCATCCCTGTCTTAAAATTATATTACCTGAACCGGAAAGTAAAATCGTATACATATTACGGTAAAAGTGATAAATCGAGCAAATGTATAATATAACTCCCGGCGATTACTCATAATCACTCAACTAAAATTGATTGAATGTGACAAATTACTGAGTATTAATCACATTTACCGGCTAGTTTATAAAATCCTCAGTTCTTATTGGGGAATTTAATAAAAGTTGAGTAAATTAGGAGCTGAATTGTTTTAAATGACCGGTAAAAGTGATAAATAGGGCAAAAATGAAAAATAATTCCCGGCGATTATACATAATCACCAACTAAACTTGGTTAATGTGATAAATTGCTGAATGTTTATCACATTTACCGGTCATTAGAAAAATGATTCAACTCATGACTTGAGTATATTTGTATTAAGTTCTCCAATACGAGCGCTGGATTTTATAAACTAGCCGGGAAGTGTGATAAATCGAGCAAATATATACTGTAATCCTTGGCGATTATTCATTATCACCAACTAAAATTGATTGAATGTGAGATATTAATGAACATTTATCACATTTACCGGCCATTTAAAAAAAAAAATTAAATCTTAATTTCAGCATATTTTATTGAATTCCCCAGCTGTAGATTTTATAAACTAACCGGTAAATGTGATAAATCGAACAAATTTATGATATAATCCCCGGCGATTACCTCATAATCACCAAGTAAAATTGAATAATGTGACAAATTACTGACTATTAATCAGATTTACCGGCTAGTTTATAAAATCCACAGCTCATATTGGGGAATTTAGTAAAAGTTGACTAAATTAAGAGCTGGTTTTTCTCTAATGACCGGTTAATGTGATAAATAATCATTAATTACTCACATTCAATCAATTTTAGTTGATGATTTTGAATAATCGCCGGGAATTATTTTTTATTTTTGCCCTATTTATCACTTTTACCGGTCATTAAAAAAAATTCAGCTCTTAAGTCAGTCAGCTTCTATTAAATTCCTCCTCAATATGAGCTGTGGTTTTTATAAACTAGCCGGTAAATGTGATTAATACTCAGTAATTTGTCACATTATCAATTTCACTTGGTGATTATGAATAATCGCCGGGAATTATGTTATATAATTGCTCGATTTATCACATTTACCGCATAGTTTATAAAACCTACATCTCCTGTTGAGGAATTAATTATAAGCTGGCTCAAATTTCAAAATGAATTTTTCTTAAATAGCCGGTAAATGTGATAAATATTTATTAATTTCTCATATTTAACCAATTTTAGTTGGATATTATGCATAATCGCCGGGAATTATTTTTTATTTTTACTCTATTTATCATATTTACCGGCTAGTTTGTAAAATCTACAGCTGGGGAATTCAATGAAATATGATAAAATTGTGAGTTGAATTTTTCTTTAATGGCCGGTAAATGTGATAAATGTTAATTAATATCTCACATTCAATCAATTTTATTTGGTGATTATGAATAATCGCCGAGAATCATATTATATAATTGCTCTATTTATCACATTTACCGGCCAGTTTATAAAACCTACATCTCCTATCGGGGAATTTATTATAAGTTGGCTCAAATTTCAAATTGGATTTTTCTTAAGTAGCCGGTAAATGTGATAAATCGAGCAATTATATAACATAATTTATTTTTACTCTATTTATAATATTTACCGGCTAGTTTATAAAATATACAGCTGGGGAATTCAATGAAATGTGATAAAATTGTAAGTTTAAATTTTTTTTTCTTTAATGGCCGGTAAATGTGATAAATGTTAATTAATACATCACATTCAATCAATTTTATTTGGTGATTATGAATAATCGCAGAGAATCATGTTATAATTGCTCTATTTATCACATTTACCGGCTAGTTTATAAAATTCACAGCTTATATTGGCGAATTTAATTAAAATTGATTCAAATTAAGATTTGGATTTTCTTTAATGGCGGTAAATTTGATAAATATTCATTAATTGCTCATATTTATCAGTTTCAGTCGGTGATTATGAATAATCGTCGGGAATTGTTTTTTATTTTTGCCCTATTTATCACTTTTACCGTAGCTTAAAAATTATTTTCCGGTTCACCGAGTACTTAATAAGTAAATAAAAATTTTTATTTGTTAATAATTTTTAAAAAATTTTTATTTTATTTTTGGGTGGGGGTCGACTTTTTATTTTCTAGGACCTGCCAACATTGAGACATTTGCTGCTGCCGACAAACATGCTCGCCAGAGTCGAATCGAACGCTTTGCCGAGAACGATGAGAAGGATTCACCTGGGAAGGAATTCGCTGAGGGATTTGAACGGCAGCCTGAGGTGAGAATTTATTTATTTTTATTTATTTATTTATTTATTTCCAAATCCGTACGAAATCATTTAAAATAAATAAATAAATAGATCGGAGAGAACGTCTTGCTATTATTCATGGGTCAGTCTTAGGGCTAAGGTCAAGCCAGTTGCTGAATAGGGAGTCTGAAATTGTTTCTTTGTCTTGTACTTTGAGCACTTACTCGGATCTCTTCTTGACCGACTAGTCAAAATGTCTGACTAGCGTGTTTTAATTGAGTCAGTTTGACTCGCGACACTCGGAGTCCGACGTCCGGACTAAAATATTTAACGAAGGCGCGGACTGCACGATCAGACGTTTGAAATGAGTGCGTCGTTTATGATGTTATACGTCATGTGTGCATTATTTATGAAATGCAGCACTGCACTCGACGTGCGTTATGTATGAAATTTATTCTCTGAAGGACTCGGCATTACCAAATGTAGTTCTGCTGGAGTTGTGCAGTATTTATGAAAGGGATTCTTGGTGTTGTCGTACGTTTTTTTTTAAATTTCCAACTGTTGTGCAGTACTTATGAAATGAGACCTATCCGTTGTGAATTATCTATAAATGTAATTTTGCTAAGAGTGTGCACTACTTTTGAAAAATTAATTCTTTAATCACTGCTTAGGGAATGAATTTGGCATCCCATTGTGCATTATTTATGAAATGAGACCTATTTGTTGTGCATTATTTATGAAATGTGATCTTTCTTAGAATGTGCACTATTTCTGAAAAATTATTTTTTTTAATCACTGTTTAGGGAATGAATTTTGCGTGGAATTATGCTGATCTTATTGAAAAAGATTTTCCGGAAATGTGCATTACTTATGAAATGAGACCTTCTATCCGTTGTGCATTATTTATGAAATGTAATTGTGGTAAGAGTGTGCACTACTTTTGAAAAATTAATTTTTAATCACTGTTTAGGGATTGAATTTTGCATCCGATTGTGCATTACTTATGAAATGGTCTTTATGAAATGTATTCTATGTGCACTACTTTGAAGTGATTTTTATTCACTGTTTAGGGGAATGAATAATGTGTGCAATTGAAATGATTTCTGATATTATTTATGAAATGAATTTTGCATCTGATTGTGCAATACTTATGAAATGAGACCTATCCGTTGTGCATTATTTATGAAATGTAATTGTGGTAAGAGTGTGCACTACTTTTGAAAAATTAACTCTCTAATCACTGTTTAGGGATTGAATTTTGCACCCAATTGTGCATTACTTATGAAATGAGATTACCTGGCCGTTTTGCATTATTTATGAAATGTAATCTTGAAGAGAGTGTGCACTACTTTTGAAGTGAATTCTTTACCCACTGTTTGGAAAATGAATTTTGCATGCTATTGTGTACATTCCATTGAAAAAGGTTTTCCGGAAATGTGCATTACTTATGAAAAAACGTTAAGTAACAGGAGATTCGAATTATGAAAGAAATGGGACAGACGAAAAATGTTAACTTGAGAGGGATTATAAGAAGACGTAGGCATTGGTAAGAGTGCTGTGTCCAAAAGGGTTTTCACTTTGGAGTTAGAGCACGAAAGTGACTTTTCTCTGTTAAAAGTTAGTCCGTCGAGGAACCAAAGTAACTTTTCGAAGTAACACACTCATTCGTATTATGTCTCGTGACTTCCTTTCGTATTTTTTCGTCTCGGATCGCTGATAAAAATTTTCCTGATTGATATAACCCGTTCGTAAGAAGGTTGACACCGCGGCTGAGGTTAATTTCATTAAGCTGTGGAAAAATTTTCCAGGCTGGCCAACCTAACACTTTCACGGTTTATGAGTGTTGAAAGCTCAAAAAATGGGTCTTCATGAGTAATAATAATAATAACTAATTGATTTAATTGATTTGTTTATTTATTTATTTATTAGTTTCACAAAAAGTGTTATCAGCCTGTTTGAAACGGATTTCAATCGTTCGTCAATCAATCAATCAATCATTCGATCGATCAATAATTTTCAGTTATTGGTGCCGTGCCAAAAGTCAGGTTTCCTTCGGTTAATGAGTTTGACTGGTTTATCACGAAAGTATTTTGAGTCAAACTGACTCGTTCTGATGTGTGTTTAGTCAAATTAAGGCTGCACAACTGTATAATTAGTTAAGAATTGAGCTCGAATATGATAGCATGATTGAGATGTTGAGTCAAATTGGCTCGTTTAGATTTTTAAATTGAATTGATTGTATGATTGAGTCAAACTTGATTCTACTGCATTTGTCAGAGGAAATGATCCGAGTGAATAAAAAGTAAAGTCATATGGATAAATATTTAGAGTCAAATTGACTCGTTTAGGTATTTTTATAAAAGTATTTTGAGTCAAACTGACTCGTTCTGATGTGTGTTTAGTCAAATTAAGACTGCACAACTGTATAATTAGATTAGATTTGAGTCAAATTGGCTCGAATTGATTGAGTGTGATTGAGAGTTGTTGAGTCAAATTGGCTCGTTTTGATTTTTTTTAAAATTTAATCCATTGTATGATTGAGTCAAATGAAGCAAATCTCATTGATCAAATGATAGAAATGATGGATCAAATTGGGATGGAGTGTATGTTCATAGATAATATTCAGAGTCAGATTGACTCGTTTATTTGATTTTCCGAATGAAATCGACTCCATTCCATAGATTCGATTTCAAACAAAGTCTACCAATTTCATTCGAAAAATCAAATAAACGAGTCAATCTGACTCTGAATATTCATCTGTATGTGAGCCTTTTTTACTCATAATTTTGAATCCATCATTTCCACTCTGATGATTCAAGTTTGACTCAATCATACAATCGATTCAAATTTAAAAATACCTAAACGAGTCAATCTGACTCTAAATATTTATCTAAACGACTCTATTTTACTCTAATAATTTTGAATCAACCATTTTCACTCTGATACGCAATGAAACAACTTTGACTCAATTATGCGTCTGATTCTTATTTAAAAGAATACACAAACGAGAGCCAATTTGACTCAACATCTCAATCATGTTATCATAATAAACTTTGTTTGGAATTTACTGTAGTTGTTTCGTTTGGATAGATTTTTAGAATCAAATTGGTTGGGATTTTTGAGTCAAACTGACTCAAATCGTTCCGTATTCGATTTCGAATCGAAATGGTTCGCGGTTAGTAGAGTGCCTTGAACCAAACTGACTCCTCTTAGCTGTGTGTGAGTCATATTTGATCTGTCAAGACGTTGACAGATTGTGTCAGTCAAACTGGCTTATCTGAAAGTGATTCAGAAAGTCTTAATCCTCACGTTTTGATTGATAAATGTCAGTCAAATTGGCTCAGCTGAGAGAGATTCGGTGAGGCAAAATGACTCTCACCTGAGTATCTTGAGTCAAATTGACTTTTTTTTTGGTGGGTGTTTAGTTGGATTAAAGGTAGTTCAAATTTGAGTCAAAATGGTTTTATCTTATTCTCACAATAAAGTTGAAATACTTTTTTTTGAGAATAGAGTCAAATTGACTCATTTTGATGTATAATAATGTTTTGAGATTTTAAAGCAAACTGGCTTGGTTGACTGAGTGTTTGAAACAAAGTGGTTTCCTTGGTTGTGTAATCGAGTCAAAATGGCTATTGTTTGAGTGTTTTGAGTCAAACTGACTCTCTATTATAAATAATAAACATTCATCAACTTGGTTAGGGATTTAATTGATGTTAGATGATCTAAATTACCATTTAATTTATAATTTCATAATGTTTCTCTGTATAAAATTGAGTTTTGAGTTGTGTGAGTCAAACTGACTCATCACTAAATAAATTCAAAATCAACTTGTTTCAAGTGTCCGAATTGATTTCAGGGGTTTAACCGATTTGGAATGGCTTTTCATCAACGGTAACCAGTTGACGACTCTTTACGAGCAGTTGCCACCGGAAGCTCCCAAGCTCATCCTCCTTCATGCCGCACATAATCAGCTCACGCGACTTCCGGTCGAGCTTCGAAATTATCCGGCGATGGGATCTTTGTTCGTCTACAACAACAACATCGTCTCTCTCGACGGAGTCTTACAAAAATCGCGACATTTGAGAAGACTTCATCTGACTCACAACAGAATCCACACGGTGAGTTTTTTCAAAACGGAAATGCTTCGATCCATTTCCGGTCGTTCGATCTCCTCCAAGTCATGGCGTCGTTTCCCTCCCAAAAGGAAATCGTTGAATGGGGTTCGTGGTAGTTGGGAAGGACGGACGGGGGTTTTTCCAAAAATTTTCCAGTTTTTCCGTTTGTTATGGGTAGAATCGTTTTATGTAAGGATGAGAAAGTTAATAAAGTACATAATTAATAAATAATAAAGTGGGATAGAAGGCTGAATTATGTCGAGAGCAAACATGGAAAAAAACTCGGTGAATAAGCCTTGATCTTGACGTGACTTCATTTTACTTGACGACTGACAACCCTGAAGAATGAGGCCAAAATCTTTTTTGTGAGATCGTTAATACGCTTTAAGCTCTTCGTCATCTGATTGGTTAAATCATTCGGAGTGGAAGTGTGCATTAATTATGAAAAAGACTCGCCACATATATGAGACATATTTACTAAATGAATTCTTGTTAAAAGAGAGAGAGAGAGAGCATTTTATTTTTGGAATGAATTCATTCGTAAAACTGTGCAATACTTATGAAATGAGTTTTAATGAAAATGCTGAGTATGAATGATATGAATCCTTCACTTCATATACCTCTGCGTTTTTTGAAGTGTGCAATATTTATGAATTTTATTTTTCCTGAGAGTGTGCAGTTTTATAAAATGAATTCTTGGTGGGAGTAGATTGTTTTAGTATTTCTGGAATGAATATACCGTAAAACTGTGCAATACTTATGAAATGACTCATGAATTCTCATGTAATTGTGTAGTATGAATGAAACAAATCCTTCACTTCATACAGCTCAGTGTTTTTGAGATGAATTCTATTTTAAAGTGTGCAATACTTATGAAATTTATTTTTATGAGAGTGTGCATTATTTTTGAAATGAAATCATGACGATGTTGTTGATAAATTTATTTCCTCAGAAATCTTAGGGATATTTAAAAAATTAATTTCGTTTGTTGTGTGCAATATTTTTGGAATGAATTCATTCGTAAAACTGTGCAGTACTTATGAAATGAGTCGTGAATTGTTGAGAAAGTGTGCAGTATTAATGAAATCTTTACTTCATACATCGCAGTGTTTTTGAATGAATTCTATTTTAAAGTGTGCAATACTTATGAAATTTATTTCAGTGTGCATTATTTTTGAAATGAAATCATGACGATATTGTTGATAAATTCATTTCCTCAGAAATCTTATAGATATTTAATATCAATAAATTAATCTCGTTTGTTGTGTGCAATATTTTTGGAATGAATTCATGTAAACTGTGCAGTACTTATGAAAAGTCGTGAATTGTTGAGAAAGTGTGCAGTATTAATGAAATAAATTTCTCAGTGTTTTTGAATGAATTTTGTGCATTATTTATGAAATTTATTTCGTGTGAGTGTGCATTATTTTTGAAATGAATCTACCATAAAACTGTGCAAAATTTATGAAACGAGTCATGAGTTGCTCTTGAAAATGTTCGGTATTAATGGAATTAATTTTTCACTTCAAATACCTCAGCATCTTTGGGATGAAGTCTCTTTTAAAGTGTGCATTATTTATGAAATTTATGACTCGTGAGGGTGTGCATTATTTTTGAAATGAAATGACGGCGGAATTGTGCGGTTTTCGTAAATATAATTCCTGAGAAATCTGTGCAATATTTATAAAATTAATTTTGTTTGTTGTGTGCAATATTTTTGGAATGAATTTATTCGTAAAACTGTGCAGTACTTATGAAATGAGTCATGAATTGTTGAGAAAGTGTATTAATGAAATCAATACCTTCACTTCATACACCTCAGTGTTTTTGAGATGAATTCCCTTTTAAAGTGTGCAATATTTATGAAATTTATTTATTGTGAGTGTGCATTATTTTTGAAATGAAATCATGACGATATTGTTGATAAATCTAATTCCCCAGAAATGTGTGCAGTATTTATGAAATGAATTATTGGTGTGAGTGAGTGCATTTTATTTTTGTAATGAATTTGCCGTAATACTGTGCATTACTTATGAAACGAGTCATTAGCTGTTTATGAGTGTGCCTCAGTAATGAAATAAATCCTTCATTTCAAATACTTCAGGATTTTTTGGGATGAATCCTTTTAAAAGTGTGCATTATTTATGAAATTTGCTTCTCTTGTGAGTGTGCATTATTTTTGAAATGAAATTACCAAGGAATCGTTATTAAATTGAATCCCTGAGAAAAGTGTGCAATATTTATAAAATTATATCTGGTTTAATGTATGCAATATTTTTGGGATGAATTCCATTTTATAGTGTGCAATATTTATGAAATTTGCTTCCCGTGAGAGTGTGCAATATTTTTGAAACGCAATTATGATATTGTTGACAAATTTAATTCGTCAGAATGTGTGCAATATTTTTAAAATGAATTCTTGGTAGGAGTAGATTGTTTTAGTATGTTTGGAATGAATGTACCATAAAACTGTGCAATATTTATGAAACGAGTCATGATTTGTTCATAAGTGGTATGAAATTTGTTTCTAGCGAGAGTGTGCATTATTTTTGAAATTAAATTCCTACGAAATTGTGTGCTGTTGGTGAATTTAATTCCTCGGAAAAGTTTGGCGGTGTTTTTAAAATTAATTTTGTTCAATGTGTGCAGTATTTATGAAATGAATATTGTCCTAAGTGTGATGTATCAACATACAATAATATAAATATTCTATAATATATCATATATTTTAGTCATTATATATGAGGTACCAAGATAGAATAATAAACAATTACAAGGACGCCATGACACACTCGCAGGAATGTCAACCTAACATATCACACTAAGAGTGTGCAGTATTTATGAAATGAATAGTTTCACTTGAAATATTTTTGGTGTGAATTATTGCTTAAATCGTGCAGTATTTATGAAATGGTTTGTTTCCTAAAAGTGTGTGGCGCGAAGCTCTTTCTCGGGGGAATAACATGAATGAGTCAAATTGACTCGTTTTATTGTAGAGAAAAATTGTTTTTGGGCCCAAAGTTTGTTTTTGAAAATGGTTCAAAAACCCCGGTTAAAGTTTTGTTAACATGACATTAATTTTTTGTAAGCTAGCTGATGATGAATTTGCCGAAACCGAACTCATGGACGATATACAACTGGGCCACAACCACCTGAAGAATCTCAACAGAGCTTTCCTACCCATGCGAAAGCTTCGCTCACTCAACCTGACTCACAATCACCTACAGGAATTCTCGTTTCAAGAAATCCGGGGTTTGCAAAACCTAAAGATTCTAGACCTTTCCTACAACAGAATCAGTCAGCTGAGTGGCAAAATGGAGGTGAGTCTACTGGGAAATTCAAATCGAATCCAAGATGGCGGGTTTGGTTAACTATCAACCGTTAAAAAATTTTTTTTGGGGTTTTTCAGAATTTGGTCGAGTTGGAAACAAGAGTCGAGGAGCTGAGACTAGAGCATAACGAAATAAAAGCTCTCGAAGGTTCTTTGATGGGCATCCACGGACTTCAAAGACTGTACCTGAGTCACAACAAACTCATGACTATCGCTCCGGATGATCTGATCGGTCTAGAAGATCTAACTATACTGGATATCTCGCACAATTTTCTCCAAACTCTGGAAGAAACGTCAAAGGTAAGAACGAAACACCTGGTACGTGGTGAGTGTGAAACCTGAAAATGAGACCCTGATGACGTCAGAGTGCAATGGACTTGTCAGAGAGAAAGGAAGTTGTTGAAACAGTTCTTAATGACCCTCAAATTGTTTTTCGTTCTCAAATCAGGGAAAATATTTATTTTTCAGACCTTTCTGCCCAGTTTAGAAGAATTAATCGCAAACAACAATTGGCTGAAGGTCTTGGACAAAGACTTTCACGGACTTCCGGTTCTCTGCAAAGCCGATCTTTCAAACAACCAAATACAGACTATCGGCTCGGAGCTAATCAGCAAGACCAGATGCAAGGTTAAAGGAGTTTATGGCATTTTGAGGATTTATTTACATGGTGATTATCGATAATTAAAATACGCGCGGAACGTTTATTTTGAAAGTGGTCTAAGTCCATTTTATAATTGTCCTGGGAGTGTTGAAGTCATTTATTTAATTAAAAGTCGTTTAAGCTAATTTAACTAAGTCGAGATACTATGGTGACCCTAAATGAACTTAAACCACTTTCAAAATTACTTGTACAACGATTTTAATGTTATACATATATTGATTTATAATATCATAATAGTCGTATAGTGTGCAGGGACTTTTTTGGCGTGATCAATTAAACTAAACTTAAACCACTTTCAAAATGAGTTCCCAACGCCATTTCTTTGAACTACTGTAATAAATATTTACTGTATATTAATCACAAATTGTGTGTTAACTGTCTCAAAAAATGGACTTAAACCACTTTAAGTGTTAAGTAGTAAAATGAATTTATTGTGTTGTCTATATTGCCTTTTAATTTTGTATAAGTAGACGTGATTTATAGAACCCTAGACCCGTTAAAAGTGTACTTAGACCACTTTTATAATTAATTGTCTAGGCGAGGATTTTGGGCTGTAGACATTTTTTAAGTTAAGAAGTTTTAGACTAAACTATTTATAGGTTTGATTGATGGGTTGTTAAAAGATGGACTTGCGCCATTTTCAAAATGAATAATGTTGTCATTTATTTCCAGATAATCCCGTACTTTGCCATCCGGATTTCAACCAAACAACTGAATACATGAAAGGTAACGCGACCAAAATCCACGGAGATTTCAGCATCTGTCCTCTGCTGGAACCACCCACGACAACAACTTCAACGACTACATCCACAACAACAACGACAGGAACCAATTCGCCATCAGTTCTAACAAGTCCAACTCCACCACCACCGCCGCCGGAAATAAGCGATAACATGAACGCAGTCAATTTCCTGCCGATCTTAAAGATGAACCAACCCGAAGCCATCCCTCTCATGTTCACACCAGAGCTTTACGAATCTGCTAAACCAGTCGAAACGGATGGAATGAACGTCGAGAGAAACGATAACAAAACCAAATCGACGACGGATGACGTCCAGAAGAACGAAACTTCTCAGAATGGGGATGTTCCCTCGGGAACGGGTGGCTCGAACGAAGGGAACAACACGGTGACGAGACAAGTCGAAGGGAATCTGCTACATTCAATGATCATGCATCCTCCGGTCGTTTTCAAAGATGAAGGAAGCAACATAACGTTAGTCATTCCAGTCGAGAATGGAGTCGTTAAGAAAGATCACGTGATCGATCAGTACATTCAAAATAGTGAAAACGACGACGCCCACAATCAATCACGAGTCTCTAGTTCAATAACCAATATCGAAATAGTCGAAATAAAACAATTACCTAATGAATCGTCTTTAGCATCGCCGAGTCACGACAACGAGTCGGTACCTATTAATTAGATTTATATAAATATTAATAAATAAATAAATAAATAAGCGAGAAAGGAAAATGCCGGATCGAGAACAAACTTAATGGGATTCTATGAAAACATAACCGAAGGGAAGACAGTAACAAATAAAAATTTCTTTTTCTTATAATCTGCATGATTTTAACAATGAGAAACCCATTTGTGATCAAAGTATTAGATTATTTAAGAAATGAGAGCAAGATTTTTTTTTAGATAGACGGCTACAATCAACTCCTTTTGCGCCTAACAACAAAATGAAACCTAGAATGCGTTGATAGAAAATGCTTCCATCACC
Organism: Columbicola columbae; assembly: GCA_016920875.1. Lineage (NCBI taxonomy): Eukaryota > Metazoa > Arthropoda > Insecta > Psocodea > Philopteridae > Columbicola > Columbicola columbae. Next base: position 6,893,416 of record JADMLL010000012.1, read on the forward strand.
TCATCACAACAACGAAAAAAAAATCTATAAACAAAATGTAGGATAAGATAATCAGTTTGTATTTTATTTTTGATGTTTTTTTTTAATATAAAAATGTTTTAAAAACATTATTTTCCTTTTTTTTTAGTTTTATGATTTACTGCTCGAAGAATGAAACGGAAATCAGTGTTTTACTGACTCGCGTAGTAACGGCTTTCCCGTAAGTAACGTGTTTGTTTGCCTAAAGTTTCTTTTTTTGTTTTTGAATTTGTAGGTTGAAAGTAAATGTGAGGATTATGTTTGATTAAAATTTAAGAAAATAGGAGAGTGTAGGAGGTTATCTCAGGTTTAGAAACCGGAAGAAAAGTATTTGACTGTTAAGAAAGAAAGAACTCAAAATTTGACTACGTAAGTCTTTGAGATCTTGATAGGTATATCTGGTGTGTTAAATCTGCTGGAAAATTAGGGTGATTTAGAATAAAAAGTTGGATGACTATGAAAACTTAGCAAATATTTTCAATTCCTCATCTATTTCCGGATAATATTCGAATTGTAGTCAATAATTTTTGAATATAAAAAGAAGACAGCAAATTATACGGCAACTTTACACTATAACAAAAATCAAATTCGCGAGAAATGATCTAGAAAAATTAATTTCAACCAACCCAAAACCTAAGAAATTATAAATAAATATTTTTGACTGTTTTCGACTAGAAAAAAAAAACTTTTCCCCAACGGTAATCTATCCAAGATGGCCGAAATCGAAATGGCGGATACGATTCGAATCGAACGTCGATTCTGACGCAATCCTCGATAAGTCGATTCGGCAACCCTGCCGACCAAACTCTTGCAGAAAATTTACTGGCTAATTATCCTAGTACACAGATTACATGATAACTGTTCCATAAATGATTCGTTCGTAGTTGTTTTCAGTGTTTCATTTAACTTACTGAAACATGAGAAGGAAACTTCTGCCAATGAGGTGAGTATTTGTGTCACGTCTCTTTCCAGATGTTTTTTTTTTTTTTTCCCCGCAAGTTATTAACTGAATCCACTCGTGCCATGAAACAGCTTATAAGGGTCAGTGCTGATGAAATATGTTTTTTTATTTTCTGTCGAATACGTAAATAGTGTTTGCCTTCCTCCTTCTCGAAACAAACAACAAACAAAGTGCCAAATCATGGAAATGGTAGGATGAATATCAATTACTTGTTTTTGTTTTGTCATGTTTTGAATAGGTTTATTGTATCAACAGGAGGTTTTCATTTTATCTTGTTTAATTGTGTGCGATTCAAGTGGAAAATCATTTTTCCTTTTGATTAGTTTTTTTTTCCAAACTTTTGATGCTTTGCTTTTAGATACTAGCATAAATACCAAAAATTTTTTTTTAAAACTCAACTATGGAGAGTTCTAGTAGAGATCCAGATCCTCCAGTTTTAGAGATCCAAATACCAATGGAAGAAGATAAGAAACTGTGTTGGGTTTGTTTCGGTACTGAAGAGGATGATGTGAATTCATTGTGGGTTAGACCTTGCAAATGTAAAGGAACTTCAAAATGGGTAAAGAAATAAACGAAAAGCTTTCAATTGGGTTGATTAACAAATGTCAGTGATATAAATGGATTCACTTTTCTATTATTCAGGTTCATCAGATATGTTTACAAAGATGGGTTGATGAGAAACAGAAAGGAAATCCTGTTGGAAAGGTTTCCTGCCCACAATGTAACACTGAGTATATAATTGTTTATCCTAAAATGGGTTAGTGTTCGATAATTTTTTCTTTTCAATTAGTCATCATTATGGGAATGAGTATTCTGAAAGACGAAATTAATTTTCAGGTCCATTAATTGTGATATTAGATTCAGTTAATACAATAATATATAAGGTGTGTCCGATTGTTGCTACTGGAGTTCTCGTTGGTTCTATTTACTGGGTTGCAGTCACTTATGGAGCCATTACAGTCATGCAGGTTTGTGTTGGTTTGTATCATTTGTGAGTTTGTTAATAAATAAAAAATTTTATTCTGATAGTTTGTGGTTCCAATAGATCATGGGACAAGAAAACGGATTGGAAGTAATGGAAGGTGCAGATCCTCTTATGTTGCTAGTAGGACTTCCAACGATACCAGTCGCCTTGATATTAGGCAAGCTTATCAATTGGGAAAACACAGCTCTAACCTTTTTAAGACGGAACGCAAGGAAAGTTCCAGTACTTAAGTATATTCTACCTTCGTTCACGTGAGTAATAAATAGTTTGTTCTCTTCCCCTCCCACATAGAGAAGAGACGAATTCACCAACACTTTGTAGTTGTCACTTGTCACATCGATTCCATCACATTTTAATTTTTGATGTAGTTAATAAAATTAGTTTCCTTGTTTCATTTGCATGTGAGAAAATCGTTTAATATGAAATAATTTTCCCCAACTTACAGGTGGTACTCACTAGAAAATGGGAGACAAGATGCTGAATCTGTCCCTCCTTTATCTGATCCAGTCTCTGCTACGAGAGTCATTTGCTCTGCTCTTCTACTTCCCACTATGGCTACAATAACAGGCAATTTGTTCTTCCGTTCAGTACAGTCTAATGTACAACGAACCTTTTTAGTAAGTATCATTGTTATTCGACATTCTTGCCCATTTTATAACATGTTTTGAATGTTGTTCAAGATCAGTGATAAAAGTTTGGAATAAACATGTTAGATCAAGTCATTCACTACTTAAATACTTTTGGTAGACATTTAAACCTCAACTTGGTGAATAATTCATTTCATAAATAGTGCACACTTATGTAAGAATTATTACAATGACTTCAAACTTTCATAATAATAACTGTGCATTATATATGAACTGATTCATTGCTATAGGTTTCAATTATTTATTTGGTGTCACTGGAAGGTATTCATTTCATAAATAATGCACACTTGTAGGGAGTATTTCTTTCATAAGTAATGCACAGTTATAATGTTTATTAACAGATATTTGGTTGTTCTCTGCTTATTTAATTAATCGATTCAAATTTCCAAAATGACTTCTTTGAAGTGGTCAGATTGACTTCATTGACTTCAAACTTTCTCAGTGAATAACTGTGCATTATTTATGAATTGAATCAAAGCTGTTGGTTTTCATTGTTTATTCGGTTTCACTGGAAGGTATTCATTGATGCACACTTTCATGAAAAAATTTTTTTAGAAGTGTTGACCCAACATGATGGATATTTGGGTTTGTGTCCAACAGCATCCGTAGAGTAGTAATCTGTGTGTATAGCTAACTACAACCATAACAACCTAACACATGGAACCATTTATTTACAGGGTGGAATCGCTTTTCTAACGATAAAAGGAATCCTAAAAATCTATCATAAACAACAACATTACATTCGTCAGTGCCGAAGAAAGATTTTAGATTACCCATCTCCTACTCCTACTAGGACTCCAACAACTCCTACAAGACAAGACGTGGCCGTCGAAACGGAAACAACCGAATAAGTCTTATAAATGATACAATGTCATTGGCGAATCTAAAATATATGTAATCATCATCACCACATACATCATTCCATTGGTAATATTGTAAATTCTTTGGACAGATTTATTTATGTTATTCGTACTGTCGGTCGTGTACACTTAACAGAAAGGAGGGACCCGGTGGAAGGAGATTAGAGTGTTTAAATATTTTTTTAAAAAATGTTTTATTGTTAGTTGATGAATAATTTTTCATTTTGTTTTTAATTTATCGACTTCAAAAGTGTGGAATATTTGTTACAAAATCCAAATTTCAGGCTCTTGAAGATGACTTCAAACAATCTTGTCGTTTAATATGTGTGAGAGTATGCTATTGCATCAGCGACCGCTTCTTTCGCTTTGGTTAGTTGATCCCGACGATTTCTTTCTTCTCTCAGCATAGCAAGACCTGAATCATTATACAAGGAGTTAGTAATGCTGACAAAAATATTTTAATACCAGTTCGACAGATTATTACAGAGATATTAATTTTTTTAGGATTGTTTTCGATGAGGGTTTAAGTATTAGAATTTAAAAGAGAATGATTTTTTAATATGATCAACATAAAGAGTGGAACTCATGTTGTTCGAATGAATTGGAGTGGAATGAATCAAAACTTGAAATCGAGTTTTGTGATTGGTTGAGGTTTTTCAAATTTTTAACTGGAGACTTGTTCGAAAGGCTGTAGTGTGAGATTTTTATACATACTGAAAGAAATAGTTTTTGATTTATTTAATAACTTTGCAAATACACAAGAGTTTGTATTACTTAAAATAATTTGAAATACCTGCTTGGGCTGCTGAGTAATATCTCTGACTTAATGATGCCTCATTTCCTTTTACTCGAGGGATGTGTCCTGTGTAGCCTGCTATAGGAGGCAGTTCTGGTGTGATGGGAGGCACTAAAACAGAAACTTCATTAGTTCTTCATATTGAAAAAACAATTTTTGGTCTCTTCTTTGCAGTATTTCATAAACATAAGCTTTTTGGGGGGGGTTCTCATTGTTTTATATTGACCTAACCCCATCTTGTAATTTCTTTGACCGCCTTGAAATTATTTATTTTAAATTATTAGGTCTTCCATAGCACTGTTTTTCAAAAAGCCCTTTGAAGTGTTTTGTTTAAGAGCTTATTTGACTTTCTGTGGTGGAAACTTTGATTTATTTTCTGTTTTAAAAATTTGAATCAAAATGGTTCTGTCGTGAAATTGTTTTAATTTTTTTTTTTACCATAAGTTTTGTATAGATTACGTGTGTTCTCTTCGAATGTTCTCGAAACTTCATCCCGGCTTCGAACACAACACATTTTTGGAGTCGTGTTCAAGAATTCTAATCTGTCCTGGAAAAAAAAAATGTCGAAAACGAAATTTTTAAAAAGAGAAATGGAACGAGTGTCGATGACGTCACTCGAGAACGACCGTTGAATCAGCGGTACCAACCGAACATTGTAAAGCAAGAAAAGAACGAGTCGATGAGTCGTTGCTCTCAAGTGGTTTGTCTTATTCTTTTCTTTTCTTAATTCGTGTCCGAATAATTTTAAGTTTACTCTTTCATCTATTAAAGCTTTATGAATTGTTTAAAGAAGAGTCATTAGGTGTTTGCAAAGTAAATAAAAATTTGAAGTAAATAAAAAAAAACAAGATGGCGGAGAAAATCTTTTCAAAATCATTTTTAGTGTTTACTTACTCGTTCTCTTTTCCTCTCTTCTTCGGCCAGTCGTCTCGTGAATTTCATGATGCTTTTTTGTGCAGCTCGAGTAAATGGTATTCCATATTCAAAACTTAGACCTGGTATGAAACCTGGAATTAAGGAAGAATCCATTTTTTGGTGTGTGTAAGAAGAAAGCTTTAGGACATGGTAAGCAGAAATTTGTATCAAACTTAACTAACCTAATTTAAGTCACAAATCTAATAATTTAAATCTTCAAATTGTGCATTCAAACTCTTTCAAAGTGTGCATTAGTTTTGGAAGAAATTATAAGTTCAACTTGACCCATTTTCAAAGTTGTTTCTAACCCATTTTCCCTTAATTTAAGTTGCAAATCTAATAACATAAACCTTCAAATTGTGTTAAGGTTTGGATGCACCTGGCAAGAACTTTTTAACACTGTCATGGTAAGACAAACTCTCTTAAAGTGTGCATTACTTTTGGAAGAAATTTCACTCAAACTTGACCCATTTTTAGAGTTGTTTCTAACCCACTTTCCCCTAAATTAAGTTTAATCTAATCCCACTTCAAATTGTGAGGTTTATTGTAACTTTTTGTCTAAAAAATTCAAAGTGTGTGTTACTTTTGGAAGAAATTCCACTCAAACTTGCAAGATAAATGTCTGGAGTTTAACTTCAGTTACAGTATAAAGCAACATAAATGTTGAGGGTGTCAGTGCCTGCTTTACCTGTATAGCCTAAAATAAATGGCCTCTTAGGCAGGTTTGTGTAGACAATTGGATCAAATTCTTCTCCCTTTTCTCTTGTTGGTTCTCTAATCACCTCCAGTTCTGGGTCTCCTTGTTTATATGGTTTTAAAAACTCAACTGGAGACACATCCCTCAGCTCTTGAATTATCTCTCTTGTGTTTGCACCGTAGCGCTTCCCAAATCGAAATTTCAACGTTGGACAGTGTCCTGTGTACCTGTTTGAAAGGTTCCTGTTAGACTAGACAATCAGTTAGACTGTTATGAATACAATTTGAGGTTAACTACTCACCCTGGGATGTGGTTTCCAAGTGTTCCCTTTAAAAACCTTTCCCTCTCAGGAAGTGTCAGGTCAACAAAAGGCATGGCTAAGTCATGTCCGGATGTAGGTGAAACGCCATTCTGTCATTAAGCTTGACTGAGGTGTAAATTCTCGTAGGATGTGATCGACCAAACGGGCAATTCCATAGCAACAGTTCAATTATGTATGAGAGATGTCTTTTGGTATTCACGAGAAAAAAGTTTTGTTTCGACTTGAGCACGCGATCCACGACTGAACTAAAAACCTCATTAAAATTAAAAATGGCGGCGGGATTTCTACCCAAGGTTGAATAGAGCCAGATTGACTCACTCAAACCTTTTATTGTTTTGTTATGTTGAATGAAATGGGAAAGGTTTGTTGTGAAAGGGATTGTTCCTCCAAGTGCGTTTTGCTTTTGCGACATTAGGTCCTTCAAAGTGTGCAGTACTTTTGGAATGAATTGACCCTCAAAGTGTATATTCGATTGGGGAAATCGTATCCTTCAAAGTGAGCGTTACTTTCTAATGAAAATCTTCTTTAAGTGTGCAATACTTTTGAAAGAGATTCTTCCTTAAAGATCGTTTTACTTTTGTGGGATCAAGCTCTTCAAAGTGTGCAGTACTTATGGAATGAATTGATCCTCAAAGTGGATCCTCAAAATTATTTTTGGTAAAAATTCTTCTTTAATATTTGCACTACTTTTTGATTAAAATAATCCATTAGGATGTGCAATACTTTTGAAATGAATTCATTTTCAGT
>JADMLL010000012.1:6900463-7041434 GCA_016920875.1 Columbicola columbae
ATGACGTCACGTTTCCTACGTTGGCTTCTGACTCTAAGATGTCTTCCGATTTTGAGAGGATGTCGGTTGGGTCATCCAAACCCACGTTCTGGTCTGAATCGATTTCGTTGTTGACCTATAAATAGAGAAATGGTGTCTTACCCATCAATCCCAAACTATGGTTATGTGATTTTGGTTAGTGTTATTGAGGAGGACTTTGAATACAATTCGAGAACAAGATAGCAACCGAAGTTACCGGAGGAGTTAATGCGGATATCCGGTTTCAAAAAGGCCCAGGAAGATTGCTGAGTCAGATGTTCAAGTATTTTCTGAACGGGAGTGAGGGAGGGTTGGAGAAGATTCTTTGTACATTTGTGCAATATTTATGAAATAAACTGTGGTCTCGAGTGTGCAATATTTATGAAATGAACTGCGGCCCTGAGTATGCAGTATTTATGAGATGAACTGTGGTCTCGAGTGTGCAGTATTTCTGAAATAACCCTGTAATAGACTGTGCAGTATTTATGAAATGAATTCTGGCTCCGAGTGTGCAGTATTTATGAAATGATCTTACATCAGACTGTGCAGTATTTTTGAAATAACCCTGTATTAGACTGTGCAGTATTTATGAAATGACTTTGTATCAGAGTGTGCAGTATTTATGAAATGAACTGCGGCTCCGAGTGTGCAGTATTTATGAAACAAATTCTGGCTCCGAGTGTGCAGTACTTATGGAATGAATTCTGGCTTCGGGTGTGCAATATTTATGAAATGAACTGCGGCCCTGAGTGTGCAATATTTATGAAATGAATTCTGGCTTCGAGTGTGCGGTATTTTTGGAATGAATCCTTCCTCAGAGTGTGCAATACTTATGAAATGAGTTTTCCCATAATCTCTGCTACATTTATAAAATGAATTCTGGCTCCGAGTGTGCAATAATTACGGAATGAATCCTTCCTCAAAGTGTGCAATATTTGTGAAATAAACTGTGGCCCTGAGTGTGCAATATTTATGAAATAACTCTTTCTAATTTGTGTGCAGTTTTTTGAAATGAGCTCTCCCAAAATCTGGGCAATACTTATAGTATGAATTCTGACTCCGAGTGTGCGGTATTTATGGAATGAATCCTTTTTCAGAGTGTGCAGTATTTATGAAATGAACTGTGCCAGAGTGTGCAGTATTTATGAAATGAATTGTGGCTCCGAGCGTGCAGTATTTATGGGAATCCTTCCTCAGAGTGTGCAATACCTATAAAATGAGTTCTCCCAAAATCTGGGCAATACTTATAAAATGAATTCTGGGCCTGAGTGTGCAGTATTTATGGAAAGAATTGTTCCTAAATCTGTGCAATACTTATCGTATGGATTGTTCCTGAAACCGTGCATTACTTTTGAAACAAGATCCTCATCAAACTTTGCATCACCTATCAAATCAATTCCTTCGCAAGATTAACACCACCCACCAAAACCCAAGAAAACACGACAGGAAAATCAGGTACGAATACCACAGATGGTACCTTCAGAGTGCACTAACACAAACACCATCAAGACTAAGAAAAATGTTATTGAAACCCCTGACCCAAAAGTAATTTCAATCACTCAAACGGCGCCCACAAAACCCAAAAATCAGTCTGCCAACCTTCCAACCCAAACCTGAAAACCTGAATACTAGTTACCATAACTCCAGTCTCCAGTGAATCTTCACCCATCGAGGACTTATCCGTGAATAAGACAACACACATAAGAACGAAACGGTAACACTTCATGACTAACGGTACTAATAAAATAAATAAATAAATAAATAAATAGATAAATAGATAGATAAATAGATAAACACTTTCCACACACGAGAGACAGAACAAAAAATTTTTTTGCTTTATGCTAATCGAATTATTGACAGCGGATTATTGATCGATTAAACAATTTTATTTTATTAAACAATTATTTATTGGAACAACTGTCAGCACTGCTTATCGCTTATTAGGTAACAGTGCCCGTTTTGTGCGTTGGTATCCTCGTTTCCATTATTTTACTTCGTTTGCAAAAAAAAATTTGAGTTAAACACTTCTTTATATAGAAGTTGACCTAATTCTTCGGTCCTCTGTGACATTGACCAAAAATTTTGTTTTTTTATTTTTGCTGACTCTTCAGCTGTGTCTGTGTATATGGGTTTAGTTTTGTTTTGAAGGCTCTGCTTATTTTTGTTTGCTTTGGAGGGAATGGGAATGAATCCTTCCTCAGAGTGTGCAGTATTTATGGAATGAACTGCGGCTCCGAATTTGTGGTATTTATGAAATAAATTGTGGTCCCGACTGTGCAGTATTTATGACATTAACTGCGGCCCTGAGTGTGCAGTATTTTTGAAATGAATCCTTCCTCAGAGTGTCCAGTATTTATGGAAAGAATTCTTTCTTAGTCTCTGTAATATTTATGAAATGAATTCTTACTCAGAGTGTGCAATACGTATGAAATGAGTTCTCCCAAAACTGTGATATTTATAAAATGAATTTTGGCCCTGAGTGTGCAGTATTTATGAGATGAACTACGACCCTGAGTGTGCAGTATTTGTGAGATGAACTGCGGCTCCGAATTTGAGGTATTTACGGAATGAATTGTGGTCCCGAGTGTGCAGTATCTATGAAATAAATTCTGGCTCCGAGTGTGCAGTATTTATGAAATGAGCTGCGACCCTGAGTGTGCAATATTTGTGAGATGAACTGCGGCTCCGAATTTGCGGTATTTACGAAATGAATTGTGGTCCCGAGTGTGCACTATTTATGACATTAACTGCGGCCCTGAGTGTGCAGTATTTATGAAATGAATCCTGGCTTCGAATGTGCGGTATTTTTGGAATGAATCCTTCCTCAGAGTGTGCAATACTTATGAAATGAGTTCTCCCAAAATCTCTGCTACATTTATAAAATGAATTTTGGCTCTGAGTGTAAGGTATTTATGGAACGAATCCTTTTTCAGAGTGTGCAATACTTATGAAATGAATTCTGGTTCCGAATGTGCAATATTTACGGAATGAATTCTTCCTCAAAGGTTGCGGTATTTATGGAATGGATCGTTTCTTAGAGTGTGCAATATTTATGAAATGAATTGTTCCTAAATCTGTGCAGTACTTATGAAATGAACTATTTATAAAAGTGTGCAGTATTTATGAAAATATCGCACAGATATTGTTGTATTCTTGAACAATGAATTGTTTCTACATCTGTGCGATATTTTCATAAATACTGCACACTTTTAGAAATAGTTCATTTCATAAGTATTGCACAGATCTAGGAACAATTCATTTCATAAATATTGCACACTCTGTAAAAGGATTCATTCCATAAATACCGCACACTTTGAGGAATAGATCCATTTCGTAAATGTCGGACAAATTTAGGAAAAATTCATCCCATTACTCGGAGCCAGTATTCAATTCATAAATATTGCACAGTCTTAGGAAAAATTCATTCCATAAATACTAAACACTCTCGGGAAAGGATTCATTCCACAAATATTGCACAGATTTTGAGAGAACTCATTTCACGAGTATTACACACTCTGAGGAAGAATCCATTTGATAAATACCACACACTCGAAGCCAGAATTCATTTCATAAATATTGCACACCATTAGAAATATACCATTTCATAACGAACTATTTCTAATAGTGTGCAATATTTATGAAATAAACTATATATAAAAATGTGCAGTATTTATGAAATGGATTCTTCCTCAGAGAGTGCAATATTTATGAAATGAATCCTGGTTTCGAGCGTGCAGTATTTATGGGATGAATTGTTCCTTAATCTGTGCAATACTTATGAAATGACGTATTTCTAATAATGTGCAATATTTATGAAACGATGTACTCACAGAAGTGTTCATATTGCTTATAAAATTAATTTTTCGCAAGGGTCTGTACCCCAAATACTATTATTACATCTGGCACAACAGAAACGAAGAAGAGGGATTCCGTCGTTTAATTTGTAATTCGCGACAGCATTCTTGAATGGCTCAATTACTGCTGACTTCTTCTTTCTCCTTTTGGCTCTTATTCATTTTTTTTGCAATCAGTACTATTTTCCGCTGTCGTTTCACTACTTTCCGTTAGCTTAGTGAATTTCCTGGTTAATCCTTTATCCGCTCCTGGGTCGGTTCTCTAGATACAATCTCGCCAGGGAGCAACCATACTCCGACGACTATAAGAATGGTTGGAACGTCATCACGGAAGCGTAACGTTTCGTATGACTCACGTTCTGACAGCGACAGCAACCTGTGACTTCTGTCATTTAGAAGAGGATACAGCTGAGTACAAGATATTCGGGATGAACAGAAAAGTTCCCGCTACTATAGTCTCCGGAGAAGTGGCGACAATTCCAAGACTGGAAGACTACCAGAACACAGAAGAGGACGTGAGAGGAAGACAAGGTGAACCAAGGAAGAGGAGAACAGAATAACACTTGGAAGGAGAACGGAACACTAAGAACTTCTAATTGTTTCAAATAAAGTGTTATAAGTTTGTAAATATAAAGTTAAAAGTTATAAATACAGTATAAGTTTCTTGTTACAGAATAATTTATGTCTTCTTTATTTATAATAATTTATTTTCCTTCTTTCCTGTTGTCCCGATAAGTCAAAAACGGTTCGGAATTAGAAGCTGAATATGAAGCTACAAATAGCATGTAAACCATTTTCAAGACGCCATTTTGTGATAGAAAAATGGGCGGAGCTAAAAGAGTAGGATTAGGAAATGTGCTCGACAACAAGAAGTAAGTTCGCGAAAAGTATCAGGCAACAAAACGGACTCTAACCTCCTTTAACATTATGTTTGCCTGATACCAGGAGCCGAAAATTCGTTAAAATTTGCTTCGTTTGTTGCCATTCTTACACCCTTCTTCTGGCTGGGCCTTTTTCTACCCCTTTTCTACCCTTCTTTCCTTCTTTTTCTTTACTACTTCTACCTATTCTTTTGCTGTATTTCTTTCTGTAGTGTACTCTGTCTTTATCACTTGTTCTAGCTTTTCATAACTACCTCTTTACTCTCTTGTTTCAGTTCTTCTTCTTTCGTTATGTTCCTGTTCCTACTTCACATTTCATAAATATCTCCTGTGTGTTTATATCACTTCTACCTTCCTTTCACTCTCTTATTCTACTCTTTCCGATCTTTTCTTTTCTACTCTTTTCTCTTCTTTCGCCGTGTCTTTTTCTAGCCCTTTTCTATTCTTCTTCCTTCTTCTTAACTACTTCCATATCTTCTTCGTCTTTCGGTGTATTCCTTACCTTGATTCTGCAAACTTACTAAATATCTGCTCTGTGTCTTTATCACATCTTCTTCCTTTCAATTCTTCTTCTTTCGCTATGTTTCTGTTTCTACTTCACATTTTATAAATATCCGGTCTGTGTTTATATCGCTTCTACTTCCTCTTGATAAGTATATTCCTTCCACTCTCTTATTTCTACTCTTTGTCTCATCTTTCGCCGTTGTTCCTTTCCCTACTTCACATTTTTTAGTATCTACTCTCTGTCTATATCACTTCTCGTTCTCTCTTTGTAACTACTGTACCTTCCTTTCACCCCTTCCTACTCTCTCCAATCACCCTCGGACCGATTCCCAGTTGTATCTACTCTCCGGCTCCTGGGATAAAGACACCGGTCCGTTTCATAAACAAAAACCCCTCAAAAACAACCCAAATACTCATTTGGGGGTAGTTAAATAGGGGATGAAACAAATAAAAGAAGAAGAATTGAAAGAAAATTAAAAAGACTTTCGTGAATGAATCGCCAAGTACTTTGGTGAATTTCCAAGACTCCATTTTGTAGTATTCAAGTGGGCGGAGCTAGAATGAACTCAGGCGAAGAGTATTGCGAAACATGTGGAAAAGTATCAGGCGAAAAAGACGAAGTTTAACCTCCTATAACATTATGTTTGCCTGATACCAGGAGGTAAAAATCGACGTTTTTCTGAAACTTTTTCAAAAATTATTGACGCCTACAAAATCGCGTTTAGGCAACCAAAACACATGAATGCACGTAGGGAAAGATGCAAAATTCGTAAGGATGAATGGTCAACTACCTCCTACAACATCATGTTTGCCTGATACCTGGAGGTCCAAAATCGTTGAATTTTCTCTCAAATTTCTCGCCCCTTCAAAAGTGTGTTTAGGCAATTTTCAGTACATGAGAGCACGGATACGACATTTTTGCAGGATGAATCGTCCCTTAACACAGGACTTCGTAATTATTTGACTAAATTAAAGACTAGAGGAGAGGAAGAATTAAAACAAACACAAATCAGAATCGAAAAAAAATTTATTTAATATAAAATATGAAGACAGATTTTCATAACACAATAATATAAACAAAATTCAGTTACCAAAATAAAAGAAAATATTTAAAATCAGTCGAGAAAGAACAAAAAAACGTTAAAAACCGAAGCTTAAGCAGAGGACATGTTTGTCACACTCATAAATTTATTTATTTATTGCTATTTTGTTGTCAGGAATGTCTGGAAGAGAGAATTGCACCTTTCAAACACCATGTTACAAAATATAAAGCTCAAAAGCACTCACAAAGCACTCTAAAACCATAAATAAGTGAATCCATTGATTCAGAGCTTTAAATTGAGCAAGACAATCACACACGAGTTTGGCATACTGGTTGTCGGCTATCCAAAGCAAAGCCAAAGTTAGTACTCAACCTCTTGGTTGTAGTGGAAGGTTATCCAGTAGGTATGAGCCAATTTGCCTAACTTGAGATTTAATATGGCCGACCGGAAATGAGTTGATACGTGTCTTCATCCTCGAACCTTAATGATAGCTACCGAATCAACTTGGGGTTGTCATTAAGTCATTTAAGTGACCCCTACCACAATGTACTGGTGACATTTTTTAATTTGTGAGTCAAACTGGCTCAAAATGTTAGGAGCATACAATCAACATTTACAAATTAACACACTCAAAACCGCCTAATTAATCGTTTTCTTTCCTTCAAACAACTTTTTAACACTTAATGTGTTACAATGACTCAAAAATGAGTTAATTTGACTCAATAAAAATTTTTGTTTCCTTATAAAACTTGCTCTTTGAGTCCAGTTGACTCACTTTCAATAAATATATTTTAATTCATCACTTTAAATACATCCAAAGGTCACAAAATGGTTTCCTAATAATTTCTCATATTTAGGAAGCTTAAATTTTGTCATGTGAGTCAAACTGGCTCACTTAAACATCGAAGTTTTTACAGTGTATAATCAACATTTATAAATTTATAATCAAAGTCCACTGATAATTCTCAAACTTGACGAATTTTTTTACCTTCAGAAGAGTTCAATTTCGTTATGAGTCATACTGGCTCAAAATGTTAAAGTATACAATCGACATTTACAAATTAACACAACTGTAAAAATGACTCAAAAATGAGTTAATTTGACTCATTAAAAAATTTAGTTTCTTTGCAAAATTACAATGAAAATTTGCTGATTGAGTCCAATTGACTCACTTTCAATAAATACATTTTAATTCATCACTTTAAATACACCCTAAGGTTGCAAAAAGTGGTTTAATAATAATTTTTTAGCTTCAGAAAACTTAAATTTTGTTATGTGAGTCAAACCGGCTCAAAATGTTTGCAAAATGCAAGCTAAAGTTACAAATTCGTATTCAAAACCACCTGACCAATCTTTTTCATTCCTTCAAAAAACATTAATGTGTTACAATGACTCAAAAATGAGTTAATTTGACTCAATAAAAATTTTTGTCTCCTTATAAAACTTCCTGTTTGAGTCCAGTTGACTCACTTTCAATAAATATATTTTAATTCATCACTTTATATACATCCAAAAGTCACAAAATGGTTTCTGATAATTTAACTCCCTCAGAAATCTTAAATTGTGTTCTGTGAGTCAAACTGGCTCATTTAAAAATCGAAGTTTTTACAGTGTATAATCAAAATTTATAAATTAACATTCAAAGCCTACTAATAATTCTCAAACTTGACGAGTATTCTTATCTTCAGAACAATTCAATTTTGTTGTGTGAGTCAAATTGGCTCAAAATGTTTACAAAAGTCAATCTATTTATAAATTCATATTCAAAACCATCTAACTGATCTTTTTCATTCCTTCAAAAAGCATTTTTACCACTTAACGTACTACAATGACTCAAAAAATGAGTCTATTTGACTCGACAAAAATCTCTGTTTCCTTACAAAACTGTTTGAGTCCAACTGACTCACTTCAACACTTAATTTCATCACTTCAAATACATCCTAACGTCAAAAAAGTGGTTTAATGATAATTTCTCTTCTTTAGAAAACTTAAATTTTGTCATGTGAGTCAAACTGGCTCATTTAAAAACCAAAGTTTCTACAGTGTATAATCAACATTTATAAATTTACATTCAAAGCCACCAAATTGCTCCTTGCTTCTTCTCTTTTTAACACTAAATGTGGTAATGAGCTAATCCGACTCTCTAAAAATTTTCCTTTCCTTACTCATTTGCACTGAAAACTTGTTGCTTGAGTCGAATTGGCTCACTTCAAAAACAGAAAATATTTAAAGTGATGGTATCAAATACAAGGTTAAGAAACTAATAATTTTCAATCTTGACCAATTTTTCATCTTCAGAAGAATTCAATTTTGTAATGTGAGTCAATTTGGCTCAAAATGTTTACAAAATACAAGCTAAAGTCATAAATTCATATTCAAAACCACCCAACTGATCAATTCTTTCCTTTAAAAACATTTTTACCACTTAACATGTTACAACGACTCAAAAATGAGTTAATTTGACTCAAAAAAAATTTTTGTTTCCTTATAAAACTTCCTGTTTGAGTCCAGTTGACTCACTTTCAATAAATATATTTTAAATCATCACTTTAAATACACCCTAAAGTCAAACGAGTGGTATAATAATAATTTCTCTGCTTCAGACAACTTAAATTTTGTTATGTGAGTCAAACTGGCTCAAAATGTTTCCAAAATACAAGCTAAAGTCATAAATTCATATTCAAAACCACCCAACTGAACAAATCTTTCCTTCAAAAAACATTTTGACCACTTAACATGTTACAACAACTTAAAATTTAGTTAATTTGATTCGACAAAAAGTCCTGTCTCTTTACAAAACATGCTCTTTGAGTCAAATTGACACACTTCCATAAATATATTTTAATTCATCACTTTAAATACATCCAAAGGTCACAAAATGGTTTCCTAATAATTTCTCATATTTAGGAAGCTTAAATTTTGTCATGTGAGTCAAACTGGCTCACTTAAACATCGAAGTTTTTACAGTGTATAATCAACATTTATAAATTTATAATCAAAGTCCACTGATAATTCTCAAACTTGACGAATTTTTTTACCTTCAGAAGAGTTCAATTTCGTTATGAGTCATACTGGCTCAAAATGTTAAAGTATACAATCGACATTTACAAATTAACACAACTGTAAAAATGACTCAAAAATGAGTTAATTTGACTCATTAAAAAATTTAGTTTCTTTGCAAAATTACAATGAAAATTTGCTGATTGAGTCCAATTGACTCACTTTCAATAAATACATTTTAATTCATTACTTTAAATACACCCTAAGGTTGCAAAAAGTGGTTTAATAATAATTTTTTAGCTTCAGAAAACTTAAATTTTGTTATGTGAGTCAAACCGGCTCAAAATGTTTGCAAAATGCAAGGTAAAGTTACAAATTCGTATTCAAAACCACCTGACCAATCTTTTTCATTCCTTCAAAAAACATTAATGTGTTACAATGACTCAAAAATGAGTTAATTTGACTCAATAAAAATTTTTG
Source organism: Columbicola columbae (assembly GCA_016920875.1). Lineage (NCBI taxonomy): Eukaryota > Metazoa > Arthropoda > Insecta > Psocodea > Philopteridae > Columbicola > Columbicola columbae. The sequence continues at coordinate 6,910,244 of JADMLL010000012.1, forward strand.
TCTCCTTATAAAACTTCCTGTTTGAGTCCAGTTGACTCACTTTCAATAAATATATTTTAAATCATCACTTTAAATACACCCTAAAGTCAAACGAGTGGTATAATAATAATTTCTCTGCTTCAGACAACTTAAATTTTGTTATGTGAGTCAAACTGGCTCAAAATGTTTCCAAAATACAAGCTAAAGTCATAAATTCATATTCAAAACCACCCAACTGAACAAATCCTTTCCTTCAAAAAACATTTTGACCACTTAACATGTTACAACAACTTAAAATTTAGTTAATTTGATTCGACAAAAAAGTCCTGTCTCTTTACAAAACATGCTGTTTGAGTCAAATTGACACACTTCAATAATTATATTTTAATTCATCACTTTAAATACATCCAAAGGTCACAATATGGTTTCCTAATAATTCTTACACTAGACAAAATTTTTTTCTTTTGAAAAGAGTTCAATACTGTTGTACGACAAACTTATAAAAATGGCTTACAATCATCATCGATAACTGTAGTGTTTAATTCATTTATTCACACTCATCACAACCAATTAGAGGGTTATACATGATAATCAACTACAATTTTAATTAACTTACAATTTATCTGATATTTGGCTTATAATGGAAGGCTTGAATCACCAATGGATGTATGTAAGTAAAACTAATCACCGATTTATATATACACCCTCCCACTTTGAGCTTTTGGAGTCAGATAAATTGTACAAATACAATATGACAATAGACAAAGCCAATTCTGATTCTTAGTCATACAGTATACATTCATGAAACATGTCCTTCAGGAAAATTCACTTTGCTAAGCTACAAACTGAAATTCTGATTTGTAATGAGTAGCGGTGGGCCAACATCCAAGGAAATTTTCATTTACTCTGCCCTTGTGTGAAATTCATTATCAAAACGAATCCAATTATGTCAGTTCAACACCTTTCAATAATCCACAACTGATCAAAATGTTCTTTTCTAATTAATAAGGACAAATCCTTTAAATAAAGGACGCCATGATGGACATTAGGTGTTTGAAAGGACATCGGTTCGTTTGGTTCATTAATCACCCTGATACTTCATCGAATTGGTTGAAAAATTAATTTTGAAGTGTTCATTCCTATCCAGAGGTTTTATCTTTTGTTGTGGTCACGTGATCATCAAAAAACTAAAAATGCCTTTCGATTGTCACTGATTATCTGTAAGAGAATTTATAATCCCTGTAGTGAGTGAGCGAAATCTGATTCTCAAAGTTCAAATCACCCACAATCTTATGGATATATTCACCGACTATTCATTCTAAAGAAGAGCCTTAGAACTTTCTAGAACCCACGAAAAGATCTGTTGTCAAGATCATCAACGATTGTGTTTGGTTCAAGACACAGATTTCACCCACATCATCAACAGCAAAAACCAAAACGAAAATTATCTCAAAACACAAAATACATCCCTAAATCCGGATTAATAATTTATGAACTTATTAATTACTTAATTAATTAATTATTTTAATTTCGTTGGTGAATTCGGCGATTGAAGTTTGTATTGTAAAAAACCAAAAAACAAAACAAAAATTCGTTCGACTCCATTATTGGCTTGGTAACGGATTTCGTTCGAATTAACGTTTCGATGAGACTCGAAGAGGGCAGTGGTCACGTGATTAACGGAAACGTTTAGCTTAATGGTCGTTGAAGAGTAAAAAATTTTCACTACAATTTCAAATTGCTTGAAAAATTCACATCGTAAATTACTTATGCATTTAAGAAGAGGTCATTTCATAAATACTGCACACTTTTCCGATGAATTAATGCACAACTGCAAAAAAAATATTCAGTTCACTAACGTCTGAACTATTTATTTAAACATAATTCCTGCACAGATTTGCATTCAAGTTGAAGTTGTGCAATACTTATGAAAACACCTCTTCACACAAGTGTGCAATATTTATGAAATGAATTAAAACTATCCCTTAGCGCATTATTTATGGCAAAAACGCATCACATTAATCAATTTAATTCATTTCATAAACAGAGCGCACAACTTTTACATAAAAACTACAAAAATAAAAATAAAAAAATAAAAACCATGGCAGGTTATTAATTAATAACTATCTAAGAACCCTTTTCTTTTGCTATATTTACAGCTACATCTTTGGGAAATCATTTGAAAATTTCTTTTCGACTCCTCTTCCAAATCTTATGGCATCTTGGCATGGATGGCAAAAAGTTTTTGCACATCTGATTAACCCAGTTAAGGAAACCAAAATTGTGTTTTCACATAAATAGAAAGTATAAGCAAGACAGAATGTACTCTGAAAATATGGCTTCTGGCTATAAATTTGATATTTGTATTATTTGTGTGTTTGATTATTGTCTGTTTCTTTTTTGATTATCATGTTTGTGTGTTTGTATTTATTTATCAATTTATTTGTTATCGATTTGTGTTCTTATTTATTGTGATCATGGTGTGTTAAGTTTCTATTTGTCATTTATATTCTGCTTGATTTGGTGAAATTTTGTTTCAGTTATGTTTGAGCATTTTAATGTTCAGTTAGTACAATAAAACATGAAAAATTGTAAAACTTTCATGATATTAAGACCAAATATTTGGTCAAGTATCCAGTCCAAAACCAAATATGAACGGTGAGAAATTGTCACAACCTTCCTTCTTAAACATGGGTACAAACAGATTTCGTATACAGGCAGCTGTCCCCTCTTAGCCCTCAGACTGACCTAACTCGATGAATCTTTAACTTCAATGTACATACATATTGACAGATAAACACCTTACAACATGCATATTTGTTTACATCCCTCAACTTTTGAATTCAGCACTCACACACTTTCAAAAGCAGGAAAGTTGAGAGTCCACTAAACCCTCTCCGATCAATAACAAATAGTTTGCATGATATAACCATAAACAAGTGACTTGACCCAAAAAAAAAATTTTTAAGAAACTTTAAACGACATAATAGCTGATTTTTAAGTATATTCTGCTCTTGCTACACCTACACTTTCTATTTATGTGAAAAGGCCAAAAATTGTCAGCTTCCTCAACTCGATAAACCAAAAACAGATCTCAAGACCCAAACCCAGTCTTTCACTAAACAATCACAAATACATACACTCAATTGATATTTCAAATCAATCAATAACCCCAACTAAAAGCTAAATAAAATTTTTGGTGTTTAACTAATTCTACAAAACTACTGTTTGCTAATATTTGTCACTACAAACAAAAAAGAAACTACACTCTTAAAAAATTGAAAATCTCTTAGATCTTCCCTTTTAAAATTAATAAAATCCTAGAGATCAATTTATCTAAAAAAAATTAATAAAATTATAATAAAAGAAAAGCTAAGACCAGGACAAAATATTTGCCCCTGCAAAAAACAAAATTTTGCTCGTACCTAGTTTTCAAAAAAACTACAAAAATTCTTTTTTAAAAGCAGCTAACGTCAGCTTCTGATGACGGTGTCGGTGAGGTATGTGATTTCCAGAATTTTTTCAAAATATTGTTTCTCAGTTGGGAGGTTAACAGACCAAGCTATTACTCGTATTCCTCTCTTTGTCCAATACTTGATGATATCCCTGGAAAAGACAGACAGATAAATACCTAAAACACTTTTGTGTCGAATGATTCTTAAAGGTGTTCAACACATTTGTTAGGATGTGTGTGTATTTCAAAAATAATGCACACCTTAACCAAGGAATCATTTCCTATGTATTACAGAAGTAATGCACACACATTCAAAGAACAAATTTTAAGAGTGATTTACAGAGTTTTGATTACGAAGGATTCATTTCATAAATATTGCACACTCTAATTAATTAAGTTTCATAAATAATGCACTTTAAACCATAGATTCATTTCAAAAATATTGCACACTTACAGACCCTTTCCAGAAGTAATGCACACACATTCGAAGAACACATTTCAAGAATAATGAAGAGTTTGAATTCAATTCAAATATTGCACACTCTAATTAGAATTAGTATTGTAAAAAATGCACAATTCTAACAATGACCCCATTTCAAAATAATGCACACTTACAAAGAACTTATCTCAAGGTAAAGGTGTTCAACACATTTGTTAGGATGTGTGTGTATTTCAATAATGCACACATTCCAAGGAACAAATTTCAAGAGTGATGAACAATTCAAAGAACATTTCATAAATAATGCACACTTTGAATTAAAGATTCATTTCATAAATATTGCACATTCTAATTAATTAAGTTTCATAAATAATGCACACTTTAAAACAAAGATTCATTTCAAAAATAATGCACAGACCCTTTCCAGAAGTAATGCACACACATTCGAAGAACAAATTTCGAGAATAATGAAGAGTTTGAATTCAATTCATAAATATTGCACACTCTAATTAGAATTAGTATTGTAAAAAATGCACAATTCTGACAACAACTCCATTTCAAAAATAATGCACACTTACAAAGAACTTATCTCAAAGGTAACACACACATCAAACAAGATTTGCTTCTTCAGTATCAGACCCCTTCCACAAGTAATGCACACACATTCAAAACAAATTTCAAGAGTGATGAACAGTTTTGATTATAAAAGACTCATTTCATAAATAATGCACACTTTGAGGGAATATTAAAATCATTTCTAACTGAAAATACTTTCTGGATACTTTACTCGAATGTGCATCAAATGTGACATGAATTTACAGAAGGGTGTGCAATACTTTTGAAGCAGATTTTCCCTGAAGGTGATTAAAAGGTGATTATGTACACATAAAAAATTTCTACATGCAAGTGTGCATTTCTTTTGAAATAAATTCCTTCCAAAAGCTTGCAGATTATTTATTTGAAGAACAATTCTCACATCAACCAAAAATACACTACCATTTCGAGAAATTCATTAACATACAAGCTCTAAACAAATGAATTCTGACAACTTTACTTACTTTATTAATGGGATATGAAATGAAATGTTCATGTAAGTGTGCAATACTTTTGAAATGATATGTTGGTGTAGGTGTACGTTACTTATGGGATGAAATGTTGGTGTAAGTGTGCAATACTTTTGAAATGAAATGTTGATGTTCGTTACTTTTGCAATGAAATACAATGTTGTAAGTGTGCAATACTTTTGAAATGAAATGTTATAAGTGTGCAATACACCTTGAAATAAAATGTTCGTTTAAGTGTGCAATATTTTTGAAATGGAATGTCAGTGTTAGTGTGCAATACTTTTGAGATGAAATGTTTGTATAAGTGTGCAATACTTTTGAGATGAAATGCTTGTACAAGTGTGCAATACTTTTGAAACAGAACGTTCGTTTATGTTGTACAGTAACAAAAGTTATTCATCGCTTAATTAGTATAATAATTTACCTTGTAACCATATCTTTGTGCAGGAGTAGTGCAGAGAGGCCAAGGACATAGTACCCAAACCTCCACAAAGCCCACTGATGAATGTGGTTTAAAACTCTCAAACAGAGGAGGTACATCAAGTTAGTTGTTCGTGCTTGTCTGGGACCCAGTGTGACAGAATAATCTTCATGAGAGTAGAAATAAGGTCTCCATGCGAGTGAGCAAGCAATTTTCGGATCTTTGTTTCGAATCTGTTAATATCATCATCAGAATCAAAATTATCAGTTAAGCAAGATTTGGGTCAAAAGCCATTTGTTATTAGACTATAAAATTATTAATAAACATAAAACCGGATGAAATGGATCCTACAAACTGAAACTTTGCTTCATCCAACTGCTATTTTCAACTTCTTTTAAAAAATCATAAATAATAAACTCCTTGGCAAAGCTCCAAATATTTTTATTACATGTTAAAATTTTACTGAAGTGAATCTGTTACATCATGAGATGACTGAAAAAATTTTAAAACCACTCGAAATAACATTTCCCTAACAACACAACCCTCAAATCGAAAACTTACTTTGTAAATGAGAACTGGATTGAAAGATGACACGACAGCAAAATCATACAATTTAGGATGTTGCTTATACAAATTATTTATGATCTGGATGATATTCCTCTGTCCATCTTTAAGATCTATAAACATCCTTATATTGTTATTCAAGCAAAACATAACATATTCCTCGAGTGTTGGGATTTTTTCATCCATGTAAAGCTTCCTGCAAAGTGAAATACAATCCCTGGGGTTACATTACATAATGAATAACTCAATGTTATCAAGTTTAAAAATACCAATGTCCTTGTGAATGACATCACACACTACACAAACTCACCCGAATGGATGTTTAACTGAAATATCTAATTTTCTGACTTCATCGAAAGTCATGTCACAAATATTTCTACAATCGTCTGTCATTCTAGATAAATTGGCATCGTGAAAAACAACTGGAACACAATCAGAAGTAAGCAGGACATCAAATTCGACAGCTGTTATTCCTTCTTTGTTCACCTACACAAAAAACAAACATTAGCCTCGATGTCACCTCCACAACAAGACAAAAAATTTTTTATACTTACCTTTTCGATAGCAGATAAACTATTTTCAGGAGCATCCAAACCACAGGCCCTATGAGCTACAACCTTCATGACATAATCAGTGTCGGAATTATCAATCTTCTTATCTTCGGACAAGGATTTATAGGCTCCCCAATCAGAACCAAAAATATTCCGGTGTGTCGCCTCCTTCGGTCTAGGTATACGAAATCGTAACAGAACGCCGAAAAGAGCGCAGGACACAATTAGGAACATTAGTAAATGTCCCATCATGCCTAACAGTATGACTAAACTAACGTAAAAATTTAGAACAAAGGTGAGACATGCTAGATATACTGAAAACTCAACGTAGCCGCCCATCGTTGTAAGCGGTCTATTATTTAACACCCTGAGAAAAGAAAAATCATTTCAAAACCCAAACAGTTTAGAATTATCGGATATAAATCAAAACACAAATAAATAATTCAACAAACACTAAACTCACCTCATCCAACAAACATTATGCCTGCTTACTCCCTCCCCTCTTCATCTCAATTTAAAAATGTAAACAATGACATATATGAATTAATATTCGGCGAGCGTTTTCGATTCTATCGAGAATTTCGATATCTCGATATTCCGGATTCAGAATCGAAATCCAACCGTTACGATGGCGTTCGTTTTTTAAAACGACCGTTGAATACTAGTTTTAATTCATTTTCTAATCAAATTCCGATTAATTTAAAAGTAAAATAACAAAAAAAATTTAAACAAATCAAATAAAAAGCAGTTTAACACTTACGGAGGTAGTTCTAGGTAAAAATTAAACGAGATATATTAAAAAACGTAATAATATTTATTGTTAAAAATGGACGTTTGTAAAAATCAAAACTCTTTGGCCATTTTCCAAGACAATGTAAAAGGCAAATTTAACGGATATTTTACTTCAACCGTGAGAACCTGAAAATGTATATTTTGGTTTGTGATTAATTTCAGTTTTATTTAAAAAGTTTAAAAAGACTAAAGCTATCACTTACCAAACTTGATCGATTCCACTTGTAATCAATTTCTTTTTTATTAAAGAATATACCTTTGATTGGTTTTACAAAACCAAGGATTTTAATAGAACCCAAATTGGGAACCTTATCGTATTTCCAGTATTTAACGCGACTGGAAAAATTGTCGGGCGTGAGGAAGAAGTCAACGATGCCGTATTCACCTTTAGAAATCGAGTCTGGAAGATAATTTTAAGGTAAAATTGTAAAAGAGTAATGGCCAACTCAAACGACTAAATCTAGTTTGTAGGTAGTAATAATCTATAACTATTTTCATTTTGTATGATTTAAGAAAAAGAAACGCACCAAGACTTTGACCGTCGTCCCAGTAAAAAGTTCCAGATCCGTACAAGGAGGTGTTGAATGCGGCGATGAGCTCAATACTATTCAACCGACTGAAAATTCGATGAAAAAGTCAATCAACCCATCGCCGAAAATTGATTTTTGTTTGTGAAAGATAAAAACATTAATGCAATTAACCTTAAAGTAGTCGTCACATTTGGGATTTGCGTTGGAAGGACGACACCTCCACGTATAAAAACAGGAATCGTGTCAGAAGGTGCATGAACGACGATATAAGTTCCGTTGGACTGGATACCCAGACCTGTGTACCAATCATACCACCTAGAGGACGGGAAGTAAGTTTTGACGGTCGTTGCATACTCCTTCAGAACGGGAACAATTAATAAGCAACATCCCCAGAGGAAGGATTCGTCGATTTTATGAGTGTTGGGATCATTTCCAAACCTGAAAACCGAATATTTATCAGATCGAACTTGAAACAGACAGCTGATCCCAGGTTCATCAATTTCTGTAGTTTGTGTTCTTACTCGAAAAATAAAGGACGTGCAACTGTTTCCCCTTCGGTGTGAGCTTTATAGAAAAGTGTATACAAATACGGCAGAAGGGTGTATCTCACCAGGAGGGCTTTTCTCGTTGAGTTTGTAACTTCCTCTCCGAATGCAACCGGGTCTTGGTCCTAAAAGAGAAAAGTCTCATATTGAAGATTGTTATACAAACTTTCAGTATGTCATTTCAGTATTGATAATTTCCTTCCCCTAGTTAACTGTCACCAGTCTCAAAGCGAGACAAAGTTACAAGTAGTCAAAGACATTGACAAAGCAGTAGCTCTGGCTTTAAAGAAGCTTTTAGGGAACAGAACAGTGTCTTAGCTCTGGGAAATGAATAACAGATAACAGCAATGCTGATTAAAGAAAAGCAGAAGAAAAATTGAAGAGTAATAATGACAGTAAGGAAGTCAAAACAATAAATAAAAGCAGAACGAAAAGAAAAAAAAAATTGTAACACCACCAATGAAAGGGAACATGATGTTATGAGAAGTATTACATGAGTCAAATTGGCTCATTTATTTTAAAATAAGGTATATATGTCATCATAAGGTTTAAATTGACATTATGGTGTTGTACCCATATGGTGTTAATAGTGTGCAATATTTATGAAATGAATTTCTTACAGTAGTGTGCATTACTTTTGAAATGAGTGGGTTATTTAAATATACAGATTTTTGAAACGAAGTCTTCATGAAAGTGTGCATTACTTATGAAATGAATTCCTCAAAATAGCGTGCAGTATTTATGAAATGAACCAGTCATTAAAGTTTATATTATTTTGAAAGGAAGTTTTCACGAACGTGTGCATTATTTTTGAAATGATAACACTGTATAAGTGTGCATTACTTTTGAAATGAATTCCTCGAAATAGTGTGCAGTATTTATGAAATGAATCAGTCATCAAAGCGTACGATATTTATGAAAGAAAGTCTTCATGAACGTGTGCATTATTTTTGAAATGAAAACACTGTATAAGTGTGCATTACTTTTGAAATGAATTTCACAAAATAGTGTATGAACGTAATACGTCCACGAAGACTTTCTTTCATAAATATCGTACGCTTTGATGACTGATTCATTTCATAAATACTGCACGCTATTTCGAGGAATTCATTTCAAAATTAATGCACACTTATACAATGTTTTCATTTCATAAATAATGCACACGTTCATGAAGACTTTCTTTCATAAATATTGTACACTTTAATGACCGATTCATTTCATAAGTAATGCACATTTTCATGAAAACTGTCATTAATATTTTACACTTTGATGGCTGATTTATTTCAAAATTAATGCACAATGTTGTGAGGAATTCATTTCAAAAGTAATGCACACCTGTACAATGTTTTGATTTCGTAAATATTGCACACTTTAACGAAGACTTTCTTTTATAAGTATACTATAGTTGTATACTATAATGACCGACTGATTTCATAAATACTGCACACGTTCATACGTATTAATAATAAAATGAAATTTTCGCACGTGTGCATTATTTATGAAAGAAACAGAATGAAATCTTCGTGAGTGAGAGGAACAAACTTTCGAATTTGAACGAAACAGAAACCGTTCCTGTGCACGCTATTCTGAGAACTCTCCATAGAATATTAGTCAGGTGATGTGAACGCTAACAGCTTTCGAATTTCAGCTGTCAATCAGGTTGAAAAATCTTAAACCTACGATTGCATCATCCGTGTTGTGATTCCTCGAAAAAGGATAAAAAGCTCCGAGTTGACTCCACCTCTGACAAAGGATAGCAGTCGTGTTTCCGTTAAAACCACAGATATCCGCTCCCATCATGGGTATCCCGAACAGACTGAACGACAGCATTTCTAGAATAAAAAAAAAATTTTTTTATCGACTTCCTGTCCCACCTCATCATCCTCAACATCCAGACTATATGCTTACGAGGGATACTCTTCCTCATGGCATTCCAAGTAGACACAACATCCCCGCTCCAATGACCCGCAAACCGTCCAGAACCTGGGTACGTGGATCGAGATATGATAAACGGTCGCTTGCCCAATTCCTTAAGAGCTCTAAGACACAAAATAAATTTGTTGTAGTGTGCATAAAATGGCGGTTTGAAATATTCAAAATCCTTCATCACCTGTTTGTAGCCACTGCTTCGCTGATCCCATATAAATTGTGAACGTTGTAGTGAGATCCGGCAAACTGTCGAGCTGACATGCATATCGTCTTATCACGGAGCTTACCACCCACCACATCAGGTGTATACACCGGCGACTCCCACTTGTTCTCCGGGCAACCGGTGAAAGACCCATCCAAGAAATTGCTAGGCTCGTTCATGTCCTGAAATTAAAAAACCTCCCAAAAGTCAAACGAGCCTAAAAAACCATTCTCACTACAACACAACAAACACTTACAATCCAGAGTCCATCGAAAGGTATCAAATCGTGAAATTTTCGAATTTGATTGGACCAGTAGACTTCCGTTTGGGGGGCGGTGAAATCAGGGAAAACCGTGCATTTCGAATTCCAGACTTTGGCTACGAACAGGCTTCCGTCGCTGTTTTTGACGAAAACGTCCGACGCTATCCCATCCTCATAGGGTTGGTACGTACCGTTGGGTTCGCAACCGCTGATTCCAGGATCGACTATCGGAATGTACTGCATACCTGCTTTGTGTACCTCGTCTACGAAGGTCCTTAAATCTCGATAGTTCGTCGGATCGTAGGTGAAGTCGTTTCTCCTGTTCATGTAGTCGATGTCGTGCCATTGAGTATCCTTAAAATTATGAAATTTTTATTAACTTTCTCAACTCATTTAACTGAGCCAATTTGACGCACAACGAACCTCTCACTCAAGTCAATTTCACTAAAAAAATCAAGCATTTAAACTAAACCGAGCCAATATGACTCATACAACATTCGAGTTCTTTGCAAAATATTAATAATTGAAAATCAGAAATTTTAAGACCAATAAATAATTTAATGAGTCTAATTGGCTCAGTCTACAATTTAAATGTTAAAAAATTTTTGGCCTTTTTACTGAGACGATGAACGAGTTAAATCAAAGGTTCTATAACACTATATTTACGGATTCTTTTTAGTTAGTAGCATTACTATTATTAAAGAGAGCCAATTTGACTCGTAAAACAATGGAGTTCTTTACAATCAATTTAAAAGAAAGATCTACAATTAAAATTATTGGTAAACACAGAATTTGTTTTTTAAATGAATTAGAAAATCAATTTGTTTTAGAAAAGAAGGTCGACAAAAGAATTTTAGTGAGTCCAATTGGCTCAGTCTATAAATTTAACGTAAAAAAATATTTTGGGTTTTTTACTGAGATATTGTATGGGTTAAATCTAAGATTGTTTAACACCATATGTACCGATTTTATTAACTAGTAATTATTACTATTGTTAAACTGAGCCAATTTGACTCGCAAAAACATTCTAGTTCCTTACAAAATAATTGAAAATCAATTTAAAAGAAAGATCTACAATTAAAACTACTGTCAAGCACAGAAAATTTTATAAAATTAAAATAAATAAATATTGAATGAGTCTAATTGGCTCAGTACAAATTTACGTTAAGAAATATATTGTGTTTTTACTGAGATGTTCTTAAAGGCTCTCTCAGAGATAAATTAAAGGTTCTTTAAGGCTATTTTTTGCGGATTTTATTACCTACTAGTTTAACCATTAATGAAGTGAGTCAATTCGACTCATAAAACATTCGAGTTCATTGTAAGATAATTGAAAACAATTGAAAAGAAAGATCTACAATTGAAACCATTGTTAAAACAGAATTTTTTTAAAAATAAAAATTAAGATCAATAAGTTTAAAAAAGAATTTTAATGAGTCCAATTGGCTCAGTGTATAAATTAATATAAAAAATTTTTGTGTTTTTTACTGAGATGTTGAATGGGTTAAATCAGAGAGGTTCTTATATATTAGCTTTAAGGCTAAATTTACAAATTTTATTAATTAGCAGTTTTACTATTATTAAAGCGAGTCAATTTGACTCATAAAACATTAGGGTTCATTGCAAAACAATTGAAAAGAAAGATCTACAATTTAAACCATTAATAAAAAGTTTTTAATTTGAAATTAAAATCAATAAATTAAAAAAAAATAATTTTAGTGAGTCTAATTGGCTCAGTATACAAATTTAACGTTAAAAATAATTTGTGTTTTTTACTGAGATGTTGAATGGATTAAATCAAAGGTTCCTTAACACTTACGGATTTTATTATCTAATAATATTACTGTTACTGAAATGAGTCAATCTGACTCACAAATTGAACTACTTTTTCCCTTCTAAACATAGCTTGTTATCATTGTAAATGAATGATTTATTACAGAAACCAATGTCATTCTTCAACTCAGTTTAATAAACAAGGGAACCCATAAAATTTTAAATGAGTCACATTGTCTCAGTCCGTCTATTTGGGTTGTGATTACAAGAATGACTGTTTCAAACACAAGGTTTATGGCTGAAAGAGAGATCGTATCGCAGTGATTGTGTAAAACGTTAGAGAGAGAAACCAATTTTGGACTGTGTCACAAAGACCTTTGTAACAGAGTCACGCCGAAGCGCATGCAGGCTGGAACTCGCATTTTGCCGGTCGGCCATCTTTAAACAAACCGAGGGACTGAATCATGAAACCGCCTAAATACCAAAGTCATTATTGATAGAAGTCATTTGTTTTGGTAATTAAATCGCCCGCTCGGTTTTGTGTTTGATTAGACTTTGTGGATCCAATCAAAAGACAGAGCTACTTACAAACGGTATTCCGGCCGTTCTTGTTCTACTCCAAACTGACTTTATGTCTTTTGTGTTTTTATAACCCAGCCTGAAATGAAAAATCATCCATACAGCAATTCACAAACTTCAAACAAAACAATCAAGCAAGTAATTGAAGGTTTGGTACCTAGATAAATGAAATCCCAAAGACCAGTAAGGAGGAAGAAACGGCCTACCGATGACCTCTGTATACTGTTTGATAACATCAGCAGGAGTGGGGCCCGTGAAGAAGTAAAAATCAAAAATCCCTCCGATAGAACGAAATGTTATAGCTGGCAGTGGCTGCAGGATGACATCTATGAAGAGATGGAACTAATTAAGCACGAAATAAATCTCTAAGCAGGCTGAAAAAATTTTTTGGTTTCTACCTACCCATGGCATTGCTGTTGTGAAAGAAGACCCCGTGACACTTCCCGCTAGGTTCCAGAACGAGATAAAAAGGATGACTTCCGTATAAATTAGCCTGAATGAAACAATTTACAAACAATCTTCAACTGCTGTCTCTCTTTTTTTATTAACACCTACCTCCTGACAATATCTAGCTTTAAGTGGTTTTATCTAGACAACAGATAATCTCTAACCTCAGAGACTGGATATGATTAAAACTGAGAATTCTGTCAGCAAGAAGTGGTATAGTAGAGACAAATTCTTACATTAATCACAGGGACACCATCATGATTGAACATCGTAAATTTTTTCCAGTTAGTGTTCAGCTGTAGATTTGACTGATGCTCTCCAAGACCATAGATCTTCCCAGCAAAAGTAGCACTGATTTGCAAAAACTGATCAGCGAAAATAAAGCCTCCAACATTTTCAGCATTGAATCTGAAAAATTTTAAGAAAAAAAGCCCATCACAGTGTGCACTACTTATGAAATAAATACTCATTAAAATTGTGCATTATTTTTGAAATCGAACTCAACAATCCACAACCACAAGTGATTCATCATTTGATATGAACATTAGCAGAGCTGGCAGAAATGATAAAACTTATCACCAGCCCACTCACATGATATCTCCATTATTTCTGAGTATTTTGAATCCATTCGAATTCAACATAACTTGATATTCAGGATCCCTTGGAGGTGGATCATACCCGGTTGGTATGTCTGGGTATGGTGGTTCATATCGATTTGAATTTGCATCTAAAATCTGAAACAAACAAAAATTCCTTCTGATAACATTTATAATCGAATGAAGAAGAATTAATACAAAAATTAAATTTTATACCTTAATATGTAATCTATCACTACTCTGATATTGCACTTCCATTCTTAAAAGTTGAACATCATCAGGATAAGGAGAAGGAAATGTTCGTTTCAAAAATGCCCTGATTCCCATCTTTGAATGAGTAGTATTGACAAGTTGGTAACCACCATATGAAGTGGGATAATAACAATTAGGCACATCTAACATAATCGAATCAGTCTTGGTAACCTCCCAACAGCATCCTCTTTTAAGGCATGATGATTCATCAGCTCCTGGTTCAGGATAGCAGTCAAATTTTTCACTATCATTCTTCATACATCGATTTGAGTCTTCTCTCTCCACAAACTTCTCATTGTACTCTTTAAAGTCATTAGCTTCCATGAAAAGTAAGTCTTTCGGATTGAAATACATTTTCTCAACATCGAAATTTGATTGAGGATCATGTTGAGTCTTTTGTGTAAAAAATGTCGAGATCCAGATTACAAGAATTGTAAATTGTATAACAATAAGGCAACATAGTAATAATCTTATACAGAATCTATATTTACTACAGTAGTCCTGTGGGTCCAAAGACTGATACTTCACTCTCTTCCAAACCATGTTCCTGAGTGAGAGAAAAATTTCTTAAACTCAACTTCTTCCAGACCTAGAATAAAAATTTCTTACTGTATCCAAAACCGTGATATTTACTACCGTCAGACTTCAACAAAACAGTCACAACAAACTAGCTGATATAATGAAACATAACACCACAAGCAAAGAAAATTTTTTCTAAATTATAAACAGCAGAAATTTTTTAAAATTATGAATTCATTTTACCATTTACGCATAACAGACAAATAAAAATAGTTTCACCAATCATCTACAAATCAAATATCAAATTTTACTTACGAATCGTAAATAATAATATTTTTATCGAATCATTCTTCAAATATTTTGATAAAACCTAAACAGGCTTGTCACACGACTTAATCACGACATTTATTTATTTATTTTTATAAATTCATTTATTTCCGCTTTGTCATTATTTGACTTTGATTTGTTTTTAGATCCTCAACAAAGCTGAGTCTAATAATCTAGTCTTGGAGTCGTTTTCTCTCTCGTAAAAAGTAAAAATTCCCGCTAAAATACGCATCTCAAGAAACTCCAAACCGCCGATACGTTGTTTCTGATATGACGTTTCGAGATATCGTTCGAGATTATCGTTAAACACTTTGACCGGAAACAGAGGGACGCTCATTTTTTAACGGCTAAATCCAAGCGTTGCAATATTTAGAAGCTTGAATTTTAATTTTTTTGTGGATGAACTTACGAATTTATTTTTATTTGTTTGATTAACATACAAGACGGGGTTTTATTTTGGTCAATAGAAGGTCAAATAGCTTCTAAAAATTTAGTGATAATGGTGATTGGTTGGTATAATGGCCGGCAAACTCGTCATCCAAGAGCCAAATATAAATCATACAAAATTTGTTTAAAGAGAAATTTTGTTAATCTGCTGAGATGTGCTTAACAAAATAATTAGGACTAAAAGTACAGCTATGAGCTTGCCATTACTAAATACTTATGTGTCTGGGGCTAAACTACACATTTTTTGAAAGAGCTGAGGAGTAAGAGCCCCACTTTGCTGACATCTGGAATAGGATAAAGCAGCCACATGCAACTCTTTTCCTTCAAGCACATACACATGTTTGGTATATTATAGGGGCCCTAATATTTTTGAACAGCTAGTAAGGTGCTGGCAGTGGTAGATGAACGCTCTTTAAATATTTTAAAAGCTTGGCTCTAAAAAGCACTATGCCATGGGTCACACACCAAACCTTAATCCCGGATTGAGTATAACTGGTAACAAACACTTAAATTTGGTCTAATTTATCTAAATACTTGTCTTAATATGTTTCCAGGGATGTAAATAACTAAAAATACCACTTAAGGATTTATGTATTCAATATTTATTTTAAAAAATAAGTTTTCATTGTTGTTTTGCTGTTTCAATTTATTGTCATGCAATGTCGAAAGGAAAAATAAGAAACTCAAAAATAAATTTAAGTAATAAGTGTAATCACATACAGACAAATAAACTCATTCGAAACAAACCATAAGTTTAAAACTAATCAATTTATCGTTGGACCAGAACTGAGACCTCACCATCATCTTGATACCAAAATGACCCTTTCGCTAACACAAGTGATTAAAGCCTGTTAATTAAAGCCCTGTAGTGAATACATAGCACTTCATCTACTTTTAGATAATACTCCATTTGTATAAACTTTCCCTATTGTCTACCCAGGAAAGAATTACTTCCAACTCGTTTCCCAAATTCAACATGTTTAGTATTCCATTACCAGTTAAGAAATAACAGAACTTAAACATATGAATATATTGTAGACGAATATCCAGCTTCACCTCCAAGTTTTAAGGGAATATTTGTAAAATAAAAATAAATTAATCATGAAATGAAAGAAAAAAAAAATTTTCTTAGAATTATAGTCCACTAAAATCTGATTCTTATAGTTCAGTTTTCATGTGCAAAGGTTTTAGTTCTTCGATCCTCTTGATGTAGTCTGTTTTCTCGATACAACCCTCACATTCAGCATCCCAATCAGACAAGATTTTCTTCAGATCTCTGACTTTTAGTTTCTTTAAGTCGACTGTAGTTAAATCTATTTGTTTATCTGAAATGGAAATAAGTAGATTTTAGAATATTTCAAGAAGGGCATGTTATGGTTAGGGGTTTTGAAGAGATTGGATCATTACCATATCTTAATTCGCATATTTGAGCATCTTTCTTCTTAAGCTTTTCACAGACTTTATCTGCTGGCATTCCCCATGAAACAGGCTTTGACATTTCTCCCAGAATACCAGTAGCAGATTCTTCTAAGCCACCAAGGTAGTAACACTGGAAAGTAATTAGAGGAATTATTAGATGCTTTAATTAAGTTAAAATTTACAGTAAGACTTGATAAGTTATAAACCTAAATCAGTTCAGTTTTGACCTCATTTTTCACCCTTGTGTATGATTGGTTACTGGAGGATATTTGAACTCGTGACTACAATTCTGAGGACTTCAACCACTACATTAGGCCTCCTGTCTTGTACTTAACTTCTTTTAAGAAGGCCAGTATTGAAGTGGTCAAATTGTCTAACTCAAAAACAGATGATTCAGAGTTAGAGTTCCATCTGACATACCATCCTAATAATAAATAAGACCCCCTGAATTCTTGCTGAGAGGGAGATTTATCAAATGATTCCTGCAGGAATGACTGGTTACCTCCAGACACTTGACTTGCCATTCAAGGATCATTTGCAGATGGAAATCAATAAATACATTGAAAACAAAATGGTGAGAGATCATCAAGGTAATTTTGTAAAACCAGGCTTACAAGAAGTTGTGAATTGGGTAAAAAATTTGTGGGACAAAATAACTGATAGTGATATCTCCAATGCACTACAAACAGGTTATTTAGACAAGAAGTATTCATTTAACAATAGCCATATCACGACACATGAAACATTTGGACCAATAATCCAACAGGAAATGGATTCGGAAGAAAATCAGAATTTTATTTATGACAATGCTCCAGAAGAAGATGACATGACTGTAATTGCCCTCCCCTGAAAATAAGCCCTACTGCATATTCCAAACCAAACAAGAAAGTAAGACAGCATCTTATTTTTGGAAATAGATGGTACATTTATACTCAAGAACGAAACACTGGATAAAAAATTCAGCTCAACATATTCAAGTCTCAACATTCCCAACTGAATACCTAAATTTAAGGCTCTAAACCTTACTATAAAATAGTTATAAGAGTCATTTTGAATAAATTAAACCTCAGCTATATACTTACAAATCTATTTTCTTTGGACTTTGTATTTTTGCAGTAATTTCTGAATTCTTCTTCTATTAACTTTGGATCTTTTTTGACATCATCTGATAAAGAATTACTAAATCTTTCTACAACTGTAATACAAACTGAAATAAAATGAAAACTACAATTAGTAATTTACTTTGACATCACCAACAAATCAGCATTTCTTACTGTTGATTATACACCCATACCTCGCTTTACGGCCTTGATACGTTCCACGAAACTTGGCCGTAAAGCGAAAAGCCGTATAACGAATCAAGTATTCTAATACAAATTCAGTGAGATTGGTTCCAAATTTGTTTAAAATGTAACATGGCGTGTCATTCAAAATGCATTTTATCTTGTTTAAATCAAAAATACATACATAACAAGTACATAGATTTGTACATAAAATAATAATAGACTCCAAAAACCCATAGTAATCCACAAACAAAATTGACACAACTTCATGTGAAAAACTATGTATATGTATACATACATAATTTTTAAAAATGGCTTTGATTAGAAGACGATGAAGAAATGGTGACCTACAGATCACTGTCGTAATCATTTTTTGCTGGCAAGGATGGCTCTGGCTTAAAAAAAATGTCCAGCGTTGTTGGTCTTGCCTTCTTGTCTATTTCATTCTTCAGTTGTTTCTAACAGCTAATGGCTGAGTTACTTTCTCGAGAAACTTTAGCGCTACGTTCGACTTTAGGATCGGTTTCAAGGAGGATGTTTATTCCTTGTTCGAAACAGCAAAAATCTTTCGACAAATTTTTTGATGTTAGCTGTTTGGATACAACAGGCTCTGTCCCTTCATCAAATCCCAGTTCTGGTTGCAACTGAGTGAGTTCCTCATATGAAAGAGGTTTCCTATCAGCTTTAAGTAGACGAAGCACATGACGTTCGTTTAAACCTTCAAAGCCGAGATTATGTTCTGGATCCAAAATTTTTGCCCAATTTCGGAAAGGAAACAAACTTCTGTACCAGTACATTGACACATTTTGGCCGTTATATCGAAACATTTTAGGCCTTAATCGAAAACGTGTCATAATTGAAGAAGGCCGTTATAGCGAGGTATGAGTGTATTAAGATTCTGAAATGCTGATTTAGAAACCAAAACTGATTTTCGTCTAATAGACAAGCAGTCTTGATTGCACAATCTTACTGAATGTCACTCACAGCAGTCCAAACTTCATTTATAATACAAAAAATGAAAACACCAACCCACAAAACTTATTCTCACCTTCACAATCCTCCTTCTTTAGAGACTGAGAAGAATGGATTAGACATGATATAATCACCGCCAGGGAGAGTATTAAAACTTTTAGATCTGACATCATTTTGGAATACTGAAAAGACAAAAAATTAAGGAAATTCAATTAATCAAGAGAAAACAAAGGAAACTAAAAGAAAATCAAACTTCGACATTTTACAAAATGTTGCAATTCATCCAAACACCAAAGTATCATTGTGGGTCCTTCAAATTTATCAGTTCTAATTAATCCAAAGAGCCTGACACGAAGTTTAAGGTGATTTTAAAAAACGTGAAAATTAACCGGTGGAAGAAGAAAATATAAATAAAAATAACGAAAACTCGAAATAAATCCAAATAAATAAACCGTTAACACTTACTTTTTGGTTAGTTACAAATGATAAGCTGAATCTATTCTTTACCTGACACAACTGTTACTCAAAATAATTAATTTTTTAGAAATCCCACGTCATGAATGAACAACGAAAACGATTTTAGACAAAAACTGACGTGGTTTACGCCACCATATTAATTATAGCCAACCTATGAACATCAAATTTTCAATTGTCATAGAGTACGAATTAATTACTCTATGATTTTGATAGCGATTATTCGATTAAAATTTATATTTTAGGATTATCTATACTTTTTAGTCTTCATTTATACTTTCATACTCTTTTTAATAAGGTTTATTGGTATTTCACCGTTTGATATCTTATTTATTTGTAGTTTTATTAATAAATATACTTTTATTTTTTTATTAAGACGAAAAATTAGCGTTGTGGGGTTGGCAACAAACATATGGTACTTAAGTGTTTACAGTTTTTTCAAAAGTGCGAGTTTAGTATATAATATCGACTTTTTTATCGGTTTTTTGATGGCTCCTAGAAGAAAATGTCCCTTCAGCGGAAAAGCCAAGAAAGAACAGTTAAAAGAAAAGAAAATCACCAAACAAATTTTGAAGCGAGGTGGGTTTGTCACAAATAAAAATTTTATTTGAAGTCACTTCCATTTGGAAGTAATTTGCTAGTCAATTAACTGGTTGTTTGTCTGACCGAAACTTGATAAAAAATTCGTCTTAATTAAAACAGAAGATTGTGTCAGTGTGTAAATATTATAATATTCTTGAGTCGTTATGATTTTATAGGTGATAAACCAAATATACCTTTCTTGAAAAGGAGTACCGAGGATGATGGGGTAGAGTATGCTGAAGGATTTGGTGGGAGAGAATCTGTTCGTTTAAACCAGCAACCAACTTCATCAGCAGGAAGAGGTCGGGGAAGAAATGTTAACAGGTATGTCAGTTATTTTTTATTAAATTTGAGTTGTACTCCTGTCTTTCATTCATTGGTACAACAGGATACAGGAGTTTTGAATTCACAACCACAGCTTATGTAATCTGGCACTTTAACTACTATACCATAGGCCTCCTGTATATTTAAATAAATTTTTCAGGTGTATTGGGACATAGATGTAGAGACATGATTTACTTCTTTCAGATATGCTTTGCAGTTTTATCAGGAAACAAGAGAAGAGATTGAGGCTAGGAAAAAGGAAGCACGATCATCCATAATACAAGTCCCAAAGGAAGAATTGGAGATCGATATTGACTCTTATTTTCCGTCTCAGTTGGACATACCCAAAAGGCCTCCATGGAATTTTAGTATGACCAGAGAGGAACTGGATGCTAAGGAGAATAGATATTTCACAGTAAGACTTCTTGACCTTTGATTTTTAATCAAGTTTTATCCCATTTTTGATGTTTGGGTATAACAGGTTTCAGTGGAGGATTCAGACTTATGTCAATAACTTATATAGTCAGGCTCTTAGGCCTCTTAATCTTGGTATTAAATATTATCTTCAATCTAAGTTGAGTTCTTAAGAACTTTAGTTTTAAAATAATCATCACCTCTTGAAGAACTCATGCCCCAAACTATTGTTTATTTCATAAGTAATGCACAGAAAAATGGTACTTTTAAATGAGCCCTTCATGAAAGTGCACAGTATTTATGAGGTGGATTCTTCAAGAAAGTGTGCAGTATTTATGAAATGGATTCTTCAAGAAAGTGTGCAGTATTTATGAAATGGATTCTTCAAGAAAGTGTGCAGTATTTATGAAATGATTCTTCAAGAAAGTGTGCAGTATTTATGAATGGATTCTTCAAGAAAGTGTGCAGTATTTATGAAATGGATTCTTCAAGAAAGTGTGCAGTATTTATGAGAATTCTTCAGAAAGTGTGCAGTATTTATGAAATGGATTCTTCAAGAAAGTGTGCAGTATTTATGAAAGGGATTCTTCAAGAAAGTGTGCAGTATTTATGAAATGGATTCTTCAAGAAAGTGTGCATTGCTTTTGAAATAAGTTCTGTGTGTAAGTGTGCATTACTTTTGAAATGAGTTCTTAATGAAAGTGTGCATTATTTATGAAATTGATTTCTTAAGAATGTGTGCATTGTTTTTAAAAATTCTCAGTGTAGGTGTGCATTACTTTTGAAATAAATTGCCAACATAAGTGTGCATTATTTACAAATTCTGTTCTTCATAAACTGTGCTATATTTGTAAAATACACCTTTCATGAATTGTGAATTGTTTTCGAAATGACATTTGTTATAAGTCTATGGCATTATTTACAAAAAGAATTCTTGAAAATGTGCATTACTTATGAAATTGGTTTTTGCTTAGGTGTATTATTTACACATGTTCATTTAATAGTATGTATGACTCAACCTTGTGAAACCTTAATTACAAAAATTGACCAATATTCTTTCCACACTAGAATTACTAAGTGTTTCATTTTTCTGACACAGAAATTCTTGTTCTTAGGAATATGTCAAAAAATTAGAAAATGAATTTGGAGTGGGAAATTTAAGTTATTTCGAACTGAATTTAGAAACATGGAGACAGTTATGGAGAGTCTTAGAAATGGCTGATATTGTTTTAATCATAGTCGATATAAGATTTGCTGTAAGTATCAAATTCTCTTCAGAATTCATTTTTAAAGTTATCAGTTGGGAATAAATATTTTTAATTAATTTCAAATTCTTGGGTTTTTAGGCATTAATGTTCCCTCCCTCTGTGTACAAATTCGTCTGTGAGGAAATGAAGAAAGACATGATATTAGTTTTGAATAAGATTGATCTAGCACCACCAGACTTGGTCGTAGCCTGGAAGCACTACTTCAAGAAGCATTTTCCAACACTGAAAATAGTCACATTCACTTCATTTCCATCATATAACCTACGAAACAATGTCGAAAGTAAAAGTGGTGAGTAGTTTGACTTAGTGTTCACTCCAGGAAAACCAAATTCAACAAAATTTTTAACCTAAAGTCTTTGTGCAGGTTTGCAAGTTAGAAGAAGAAGAGGTAAGCTTAGGATGGCTGCTGAAGGAGCTCAAAAACTTTATGAAGCTTGCAAAGAGATAACACAAGGAGCAGGTGAGTGATTGATTAGTTTTGGATTACTTGGATTTTTGTTTTCATCATAAAAAATTTAAATTCTGTTTTGTTTAAATAGTTGATCTATCATCTTGGGGTGAAAAAATTTCTGAAGAAATGAATAACACTTACGACGATGTAGAAGTCGAACTAAATATTGTGCATGAGAAGCTAGATACTGGATTTCAGGAACATGTTAAATACAAAGGAGGAACATTGACAATCGGTTGCATTGGTCAACCCAATGTTGGGAAGTCTTCTCTAATGAATGCCATCATGGGGAAGAAGGTGAGTGGATAATGTTTGCTTTGAGATGATAATTTAAATTGTCACAAGACTAACAAGAGGTTCCTTTCAGGTTGTGAGTGTTTCAAGAACTCCAGGTCATACCAAACACTTCCAAACCATTTATTTAACAAATAATGTTATTTTATGTGACTGCCCAGGATTGGTGTTTCCAAGCAAGGTTCCCAGGACTTTACAGGTTAGTTTAGCCCATAAATAGGATGTTGATTAGCCCATAAGTTGATAGTTCCTGATGGATTAAAATTGAATTTCAATTTTTAAGATTTTAATTGGGGCGTATCCAATCGCACAAGTACGAGAACCCTACACAGCTGTCAAGTACTTAGCTGAGCGTTTAGACTTACCAAAGTTGTTGGTCATTCAGCATCCCGAAAACGACGACACATGGTCAGCGATTGATGTCTGTGACGGTGAGTGATTTTTATGTCTTAGGTGGGAGTAGCACATAAAATGTGTTGACTCTTGAGAGTGTCTGTTGAAAATAATTTTTTTCTGAATAATTTGGTAAATTAAAAAATTTCTGATGAAAAATTTACTTTTAAATTTACTTTATAATCATTTAATTTTAATTTATACTTTTATATTTATTTTAATTTTTTTACTTACCCATGAAATGAATTCTTCCTTTCAAGCATATAACTTGGCACTTATAAAATGAGTATAAGAACAGATTAACTGTTAGAAAGTTGTATGTTGTAATTCATGAAATTGTGCATTATTTTTGAAATGAATTCCTTATAATAAAATTTCATTGTTTATGAAATGGATTACTAATGAAGTTAAATCTTGTTAGGGGTGAATGTATAACCACAAAAATGAGCACTTTTTCATTTCTTTTAGGATGGGCAAAGAAACGTGGATTTTTCACAGCAAAAGCTGCCAGACTGGACTCATATAGAGCTGCTAACAATATTTTAAGAATGTCCCTCGACGGTAAAATCTGTCTTTGTTTGAAGCCTCCTGGTTACCACGCCAATCAAGGTTTGTAAGATTTAGTACAATATTTAACAGATTAAAATTCCTAATATCGAGTGATTTGATTGAGAAAATGGGATAATTGTTTATTATACTACATAATCTCATACCTTCCATCGCTTAAATCAAAGTTTTGCACTCAAATTTGGAAACAAAAATTTTAAAAGCTCCTCGTCTGTGACTGAAAAGTGTGTCGGATTCAAATATATTCGAAACCGTTAGACAGGCGCACCAACATGGCGGTTGCGTTGGCAATAGTTTTCAATTTGGCGCCCAACGTTCTGTTTATTATTTATTAGAAATGATTTTAGTATAATGTTATTAATTAATAAGTTTGATTGAAAAATGGCGTCGTAATTTATTTTTACTCCAGTAAAATATATTCTTTTAGCATTTGTCTAGGAAAAATTAAAAATATACAAACGCAGTGTCGCCATCTATCGATGATTAAAAGTACTTTTGTGTATTCTTTAGATACCTGGTTAAATCATCCCGAAGTCGATGAAATCACTTGGATTCAAGCAAAACATAAAGAAAATCAAGAGAAAGATGATTACGTAAGGGAAAGCGATGATTCATCTGAGGAGGAAGAAGATGTAAAACGAAAAGAAGAGCGAGAAGAAGGTGAAGGAGAGGAAGAAGAAGAAGAAGAAGAAACAGAAAGCGACACTGTCGGAGAGGGAGGTGACACGACGAAGCGTACGTTTGCGAACAGATTTGAATTGTTGCAGGGTGGAGATGATTGACTGGTTGATTGATTGATTTAATTAGCTCACCAAATTCTGTAATTAAGCTCACTTCACTAATGAATTCATTTTGTTTCTTGGAATTATTTCGAATTTAATTAAAAAATGAAATTTTTAACGTTTTTTTTGTTGGACAGACAATTGTAAAATGATCGTGAATCGTGTTGTTTGTTTTGTATGTGCGTTTCTGCTTTTACTTGTAAAAATAAAACTTTTCGATTCAGTTTTTTGTAAAACAAATTTTTTTCCTTTTTCCTTTAAATTTAGTTTTAAAATTAGAGAAACAAAAAGATAAGAGGAGAAGAAAGTGTCCTAATTCCAGATAAAATGTGCATTATTTATGAATTGACTTCCTCACATATCTGTGAAATGAATTATAATAAAAAGGACATTAAATAAATGTCTGGTTGAGTCTTAAATAACTTCCCATGCACCTCCACAAGTTATGAACGTTTTTGAGGGTGTCCCTTCATGAACAGTTTACAATCTTATGAAGAATCTGTTTTCAAAAGATGTCTAGAACGTTACACTTTACAAATATTTTATAAAATGTGCAATTAATTGACTTTTAAAGTGTGCAATATTTATGAAATGAATTTTCCTATCATTGAAGCATTAGTTGTGAACCGAATGGGAACACAACAGGAAGGAATATCTTCACAAAATTAAGAAAAATTCATAAAACTAATTTTTAGTTAAAGTGTGCATTATTTATGAAATGAAACTTTCTTAAATTCGTGCACTATTTGTAAAAGAACTTCATTTTGTGTGCAATGAGTTTTTTGTAATGACAATGTAGACCAAAAAGTAATTCATGTGTCGGTAAAAGTGATAAATCAGACGAATATGTGTAATTCCTGGTGATTATTCATAATCCCCAACTCAACTCGGTAAATGTGACGGATCACTGAATATTTATCACATTTACCGTCTTGTTTAAACTCAGAATGGGGAATTTAATAAATGTTTGCTCAGATTCTTGACTTCTGTCACTCCTCAAGTATTCGTTGCTTGTTGGGAGTTTCGTTTTGTGTTACTGACAAGCCAAAAATGGTTGGATTGCTTGCCTTTTGTCAGAATAGTGACAGAAGCCAAGGATGTAAGCAAATTTCAACCCATACGAGTTGGAGATTTTATAAACTAGCCGGTAAATGTGATAAACATTCAGTAATTTACCAAGTTTAGTTGGTGATTATGAATAATCACCAGGGATTATATTTATTCGTTCGATTTATCACTTTTACCGGAGCATTCATCACATTTACTGGCTGGTTTATAAAATTTATCTCAATATACGCAGAAGCATTATCGTTTTTGCAGTTGTCACTATATATTAGGTGAGTTACAATTAATTCACTTATGTTTAGCTTTTCTATTTTCTTTTCTTTCCAATTTTCTTCCCTTTTGTTTCGATTACTTCAAAAGGATTCCTCGTCGCCTCTATATAGATCTGCTGACTTCTTGCTTTTATTTCCGTTCGATTGGGTACTTGAGAATCTTCCAGAACTACGTCTACGATTAGTGCAGCTGAAAATATTCAGATGGGGGCGTTAGTCTTTGATTCAATATCGCGGATTCTAAGAAGGCGGTTAGCACAGGTTTCAAACTTACGCGCTTCGGATACTTCTTCCGCGGGATACAAACTACTGGACATTAATTCAGAGACATGTTTGAAATGCGCAACGAATGCTCTTTCCTGTTCGGCTGGGTCTCCTACTTCTTTGAGTCTCATTTTAATAAATTTTAATTTCGAATCCAAAAGGTGTATCAATCTTTGAGCTGTAAATGAAAAGCCGTGTTGAGACAAGTAAGCAACCTGTTTAGAACTGACTACCATAACTGTTGTTACTGTAACAGTTGGATGAAACGAAAATACAACAAATCTGAACACTCGCCATCTTCATTAATTGGAGGTCTTATCCCCTTTGGCCTCTCCTTCTTCTTCTTCTCCTCCTTCCTCTTCTTCCGGTATCGGACGCAGTGACTGAGCCAGATTATGGACAGGCCACGGAACGGTGTCCTCATCAACGTATTCAGCCGGGATTTTGACATCTTCCAAAATCTTGCACAGTCTCACTAAACCCCCGCGAAGTCTCACGCTCACTTTGCTCACTTTGTCTTGTTCGTCGAGTACTCTCTCCAGTTTCGCTTTCTGATTTTCGATTTTCGTCCTGAGTTCTTCGCAATCTGCATCGAACCTGTCGAATGGTTTGCAATATTTTAAACAAAATTCTCTACTAAAGTGTGCATTATTTATGAAATGAACTCCTGTTAGGAGTTATTTTGAAATGAATTCTACTCAAAAGCGTGCATTGCTTATGAAATAAGTCATTCGTTCCTGTTTTCTTGGGATGGAGTCTTCCTGAAACTGTGCATTATTTATGGAATGAATTATTACTAGAAATGTGAGCTGTATTTGTGAAATGTAACAAAATGTCTTCGACCATAAGTTCTAAATTAAAGCAAAGAACTCAAGAGAGGAAGTGAAAGCTCGAAACGTCAAAAACAAAAAATTTGGGGGCTCTTTCCGGAAACTAGAGGACCCATCCACCTCCTTCTCTTGTTTGGTGTCTTCGGCAGTGTTATCAACCCAACTGGGATACTAACTTCAACTTGGTTTCGGCTCCACTATGATACAGTGAGTAATACATGAGGTCCGCGTGATTTTTCTTATTCAGCATATCATCGCACGCAGCTGCGTTTATCTTCAGCTCTTCTAGCAGCCTCCTCTTCTGTCTCAGTGTCTGCAACATGCTAGAATAAAACCAAAACAAATTGACCAGTCACGAATTTTTATTCTTCCGGTGATGTGAGGAAAGGATTTACATGTGTCTTTACCTCGGAAGAATATTTTTGACATTCGGAACCAAAGTAACTTCCTGTAGTCTCGTGAGAACTTCCTCCAGTTCCCGGATTTCTTGTTCCAAGTCCTTACCCTTTCTCCTGGGTTCTTCCGCCGTTGTTGTTTGAATCAGCTGAATGTCAAACTCGCTCTGGAAAATTCATTTCCCGGTTTATACAGATTTCCCCCGGAAAACTTCACCCACACAGTCTGGAAAAGCTTTTAGCAAACCTCCGTTCGGACGAGTCCCTGAGTTTCTTCCCGCAAATCCACCAGCCTGTCCCGAATCTCTTTCAAATTGATTTCCCGGTCCAGCATATTGCTTCGAACTTCCTTCTCCAGCCTCACATACTCCGACTTCATATTAGCCATTTCCTC
Organism: Columbicola columbae; assembly: GCA_016920875.1. Classification (NCBI taxonomy): domain Eukaryota; kingdom Metazoa; phylum Arthropoda; class Insecta; order Psocodea; family Philopteridae; genus Columbicola; species Columbicola columbae. Next base: position 6,938,359 of record JADMLL010000012.1, read on the forward strand.
CATGGCAAGCTGACCCATTTCCGTCGCTCTTATCAGACATTTATGCTGAGTGTTGCTGTCGCTTTGTAGCGTAACCAAAATGGCTTCGTAATACCTTTGATCCTACGGGAGAGGGATTTCTAAGATTTTAAAGACGATTTTCGAAATGGATGACAGCTTTCAAAACTTTGTCTCATGACCGCCATGTTGTTTACTCACTTTCCGTAGAACAGCCAGCATTCGGTTATAAACGCTTTGAATGTTTTTGGCGGCGCAGAATTTCACGTCGTAGTTTTGAATGGCGTTCGTGATTGCTTGCTGTTTCAAATCCGTTCGATTGAAATCAGGCGCGCATATCAGGTACTGAAGATCCGCCAGCTGTACCTGTGGGAAAGATTTGATTTGTTTAACTTTTAGTGACAGCCCCACAGACCCATGGACCCATTCTTCTCACCTCTGTCTGGAGTAAGCACTGTTCCTTTTGACTTCTCTTGTGACGGATTATGTTCAAGCTTTTCTTCTTGCAGAACAGACGGTGGTTCAGGTCTTCGATGACTTTCTACAAATTAAGACAAATTCAAATTTTCCTTGGTATTTTGATTTTTAGAATCTAAAACTATCGTCCTTAAAATTTCGATTCCAAATCCAAAATTATGAACATACAAACCGAGTCAAAATGACTCACTAAAATGTTATCATAATATCAGTATCAAACTCAAATATTATTTATTGAAATGTATGAAAATATTATTTTAATTTTTAAATTAATTAATCTTTCTTAAATCGATTTCAAACTGTGTCATGTTCATTGTTGGGTTCATTTCAAATGTATTGCACACTTTGGACTGGAGTTTATTTCATAAATACTGCACATTTTGACGAAGAAATCATTTTATAAATGATGCACACTTGTATGAAAATTTAATTTCAAAAATTTAGCACACTCGATAGAGGATTCTTTCATAAAAACTGCACACTCTGATGTAGGAAATACTGCAAACTTGGATATAGGGTTATTTCATAAATACTGCACAGTCTGATGTAGGGTCATTTCATAAATACTGCACACCGGAGCCAGAATTCATTTCATAAATACTGCACACTCGAGACCACAGTTCATTTCATAAATACTGCACACTCAGGGCCACAGTTCATTTCATAAATACTGCACACTCGAAACCAGAGTTCATTTCATAAATACTGCACACTTTCAGCTGGGTTTCGTTTCATAAATACTGCACACTCGAAACCAGAGTTCATTTCATAAATACTGCACACTCAGGGCCACAGTTCATTTCATAAATATTGCACACTCGATGTTCATTTCATAAATACTGCACATTTCAGCTAGGGTTATTTCATAAATACTGCACACTCTGAAACCAGAGTTCATTTCATAAATACTGCACACTCGAAACCAGAGTTCATTTCATAAATACTGCACACTCGATAAATACTGCACACTCGGTTCATTTCATAAATACTGCACACTCTGATGTAGGAAATACTGCAAATTTGGATATAGGGTTATTTCATAAATACTGCACAGTCTGATGTAGGAAATACTTCACACTTGGGTATAGGGTCATTTCATAAATACTGCACAGTCTAATAAAACGTTCTTTCATAAGTGAGAGACACAGTAGTAGAACTCCTTCCTCACAAGAATCCATTTCAATAACGATGCGCATTTTAGAGAAATCTTCTTTCAAAAGTAATGCACAATATCATGATAATTTCATTTCATTAACTATGCGACCCCTTTTAAAACATCTTCAAATTACAAACTAATCAGAATCGTGACCTTGCGTCTATCCATGACCTACACTAAGTCTTGAAAAACCTAAATTCGTACACACTGACAGACAGACATTCACTCTTCTCCGGACAAGAATTCAAATCGAATTTCTTAATTAGGATGGAATCCGGTTAGGGCAATTACATTCCGAGTCTTTTGTTATTCTCTAAAAGAATGCGAAAAGTTTTTTTTCTGCGGATCACGACCGAAATGAATCGATCGTATCAGTTATAAAATAAAACGCGAAGACCTTTCTGGTGACAGAGTGATAACAAGTGACAGGAAACGAGGCAAACAGAAAGAAATGAAAACAATATTTACGTCTAAATTCATGTTCATGTAAGTCAACTGTAATTCTTTGTGCCGGGACAACAGCCTCCTCGTGACTCCTTTGTCTCCATACATGCATAATGCGACTTGTTCGTGGAGTTCTTTCACTTCTCTTTGAAGTTGTGCGATTTTCTTGTAATTCTTCTTCTTGAGGACGCTCGTGTCTTTCACCTGATTCTTTTGCTCCCGATCTGGAATATTCAAAATCCCAAACGTACGTGTTTAATAGAATTCGTGGACTGTCGTGAGCCTGTTTGGATGTGTCACACATGTCAGTCACTATGATAGTTTGAGTTTTAATCTCGTTTTCCGCCCCTGTGTGTCACAGAATGTGTGAAGGGGGTAGAACTCACGACCATGACTTTTCTAGTCAGGTGCTTTTGACTACACCACAGGCCTCCCTCATGACATAATTAATTATGAATGATAATTATGATAATTAAGTTGCTTTGTCTTCTCACGGTTCAAGAACACAGGTTAAATCTGGGGGGAGAAGAATTATAAGATGATGTAATTACTCATTTAAAGACAACACTCTGAAAGCTCTTCTTAAATTTTGTGAAATTGATCGAAGTGTGCAATACTTATGAAATGAGAACATCTAGAAAGTTTTGTAATAGATCACGAAAACAAAATCATCCCGAAAGTGTGCATTAATAATGAAATAAAACACCCATGGAAGTGTGCATTATTTATGAAATGAATTAACCATGGAAGTGTGCATTATTTATGAAATGAAATGACCATGAAAGTGTGCATTATTAATGAAATGAATTAACCATAGAAGTGTGCATTATTTATGAAATGAAATAACCATAGAAGTGTGCATTATTTATGAAATGAATTAACCATAAAGTGTGCATTATTTATGAAATGAAATAACCATGAAAGTGTGCATTATTTATGAAATGAAATAACCATGAAAGTGTGCATTCATTATTTACGAAATGAGATCATCAAGAGAGTTTGCGATAATTTATGAAAGCTAAATCATCCCGAAAATGTGCATTTTTATGAAATGAAATACCCACGAAAGTGTGCACTACTTATGAAATAAAATGTCCATGAGACAACCACCAAAAATCACCCAGAAAGTGTAAACGTTCACCTCCTGACACTAGCCCTCGCTTTTGTGGTACTCACCCACCAACTTATTTATTCATTTACTTATATATTCTATGTACTTACTGTATATCTTAATCAATCCCTTGTACATGAGGAGTTTGTCTTGTACCGTCCATCTGTCATCTTTGACTCCTATAGCTTTAAGCTGACCCAATGTCATCAATTTTGAGAAAGACATTTTGATTACTTTTTATGTATGACCTTTTTAAAAAATAAATAAATAAACAAAACAGAAGTTCTACATTAAAAAAAGAGAAACATAGATTAATTAATTGAAAATAAATAAAAATTTCTCCCGTGTTATGTATGTGTGAAACCAAATTTCAAAACAATAATAATAAATAACTTTGTAAACATAAATAGAAACCATGTGAGGCGTTTCAAAGGAAACCAAAGAAAAAATTTTTTTTTTGATTTTGGGATTTTCATTTTTGTTTCCTTTTTTTTCCTTTGGTTATGTGAACCATTTTGTTTTAAAAATGTCAAGTCTGTGTTATAATTCTTTCAAGAAGTGTGTGTTATCCTTTAAAATATATTATCTATTGAAGTGGTTTATACTAATAATAGAAATCTGTCATGAATGTGTGCATGACTTTTGAAATATGTTCCTCATTCCAATATGCAACATTTAAGAAATGAAACCCTGCTAAAATTAAGCTGTGTTTGGGAAATGAATTCATCATAATATAATTATCATAATAATTTATATAAACATAATATATTGGAGTTTTGATCCCGTTTTCCACCCTTCTTGGGTATAACAGGATACGGAGGAGGATTTGAACTCGCCATAAATTCTTAGTCCGGCACTTAGCCACCACACCACAGACCCCATATATAAATATAATATAATATATGAAAGCTAATGACAACACAAAGAGAATGGAAAGAAGTGCGATGGGAATAAGAACAACAGACAAGATCAAAAGTGAACATCAGAAGCTTAGTCCCAAGAACGAAATGGAAATGAGCGGGTCACGTTATACGAAACACCGATGGACCCGACTAATAACAACCAGCAAACGAAAAAAAGGACGACAACTCTACAGATGGAAGATCTGAAGAAATTTCGAGGAAAGATGGTATAGGGAAGAAATGGAGAGACCTGTACCCTCAGGGGTATCATATGAACACGGGTATAAAAAAAATGTGTTGTGTGTTTAGAAAAAATTATTCAGTATAAGTCTTATTATTATTATAACTAATATATGATATTAATATATATTGCCACTCAATACACGAGCCAATAAATTAGAGATGGCCTATCAACTATACCCTAACCTACCCTACAGGTGGCCTACCAGAAATGTGTATAACAAAAAATCAATATCACGAAATGCAAAACTAAGACATTACGCCACGGTAGTTCGTCCACAAGCCTTGTACGCGACAGAGTGCCTATCGCTGAAAAGAAAGGGTCTGGTTGAACAGCTGGAAATAAAAGAACGAAAAAGAGGAAAATCCTGGGTCCAATAAAGGAAAACAACGAATATAGGAGACGCCACAACGCAGAACTGTACCAACACATTACAAAGATATCTGACGTCATTAGAAAAAGAAAAATCGCCTTCTACGGGCATCTGGCGAGGATGGACCCAGGGAGACTGACCAACCAGATCTTCACACACTTCCTCAAGAGAAAATAAAGCCGACATGGTTCCTGGAAACGGAGAAAGACTTGGAAGAGACAGGAATCAAAGCCGAAGAACTACACCTAAAAGACACCCTGAGGAAGAAAATAAAAGAAGCAAATTTCCAAGAAAAGCCGAAGCTGAAAACAGGGACCAAATGGATAGAAGAGAGAAAGAAAGAGCACAGCGAGAAAATGAAGGAATATTGGAAAAGAAGAAAAGAAAAAGTAAAAAGAGAAAAGAACAGGTTGAAATAGCGTGGTCCAAAAAGATGGCCGAATCGAAAATAAATAAATAAATTGCCTACTAAGCTCCGTCGTCTCTATCTGTTGTTTCATTATAGATACAAGTATATTTGATAGTGAGGTACGGTTATAGAAGTGCACCACCATAGTTCTTGAAACTAAATCATTATAAAAGTATATATTACTTTTGAAACTGATTCATGTGCAATATTTATGAAATTAATTATAACATTTGTAAAATTCTGCATCATGTGAGGATCCTTCTTCTTTCCCATCACCTCCTGGGGCCTAGGCATCGGTCTGTTCCTCTGCAACTACTATATCCTACCAACAACTTAGCCTATAGTCTCTTCCTCGGCTACAGGTAGTCGTTTTTGTTAGAAAAAATTTTCGATGCGACCTAATACATTTCACAATCGACCTTAAAACAAGTCTGTGAACTAAACCGAAGGAACAGAGGAAGGCTAAGTGCAATGGCCGACAAAGTGATAATTAAAAATTTTGGTCGGAATCCATTTTGAATGAAAGAATTAAGAAGGAAAAAAACTGTTTAAACGACTAATTAGCTCTGCTTGAACTGCTTTTCGCAAAATTGTCTACTGCAAAACTGTCAAGTTTGCTGACTCGCTATAATTTAGGTCGTGACTTATAGTCCAAGTCATTCAACAATACCTAATTGAACGAGTCAAATCCTTTAGAAGGGCCAACCAACCATTGAGTCGGTTTCGGGATCTTACAGGTGGGTGACAACTTCAAAACACGTGTCTGTTCCATAAGTGACACTAATACCTTTCAAACAATACAGGCTCTCTCTCTCTTAAATAAATTCGGGTCGGACGCACACACACTACACCTGAGACCTATTATTATTATTATTATTAACTTGAATGAATAATTTGAAATTACAACGACTATACCCTCACAAGCGCAAGTGTCATAAATAAGATGGAAAGACATATATTATAAAATTGGTAAAAGACATTATCACTTCACTGATGTAACCTTAAGCAAATAGTGTGCATTACTAATGAAATCACCTTTTTAAAGGTGTATTAAACAAGAATTCAGAGGATTTTTCTAACAAGTGTGCATCACTTTTGGAATGAGTTCTTTACTAATTTGTGCCTGTACAGTATATATAATTTATGAAAAGAGTCTTTGATAAGTCTGCATTATTTATGAAATGAATTAACCATGGAAGTGTGCATTATTTATGAAATGAATTAACCATGGAAGTGTGCATTATTTATGAAATGAAACAACCATGGAAGTGTGCATTATTTATGAAATGAAGTAACCATGGAAGTGTGCATTAATAATGAAATAAAACACCATGGAAGTGTGCATTATTTATTAAATTAGTTCTTTAAATTATTGATGAAGAATATAGCTTAAGTTATGTATTAGTCCTGAAATAATTTTTCCTCAAGAGTGTGCATTATTTTTGAAATGAAATCTTTCTAAAATTTGAAAGTGTGGAATAGAATTGGAAATATATCATTTAAAGGTGTACAGTACTTATGAAATTGGTTTTTGTATCAAATTTGGCATGAAGTCTATCAATAGTGATTGACAATGGTACAAATTAAGCTTCACTGTACATCTGAGATTGTCAGTACAAAAATTTGTTACAAATTGTTATTTGTTTTGTTACAAAAAGGAAAGTCAACAAAACAGTGTGTAGCAATTATGAATTGAGTTGCACTACTTGTGAAATGATATTTTAACAAATTTTTGCAATTTGGGATAAAATACTCTCAGAAGTGTGCATTATTTATGAAAGATTCCCTTGCAAAATATCAATGACAGGAATTATTCATTACTGAAATGGGTTGTTCATAAAAATGTGAAATATTTAGGAAATGAATTCTACATGATACTTTACTAATGCAATGTGCTGGTCAAAAGTGGTGTGTTTATAATAAAAGGAAGTTATTTATGATTCGACCTTAAGTCCTTTTATGACATGTCAACATTTTTTTAGGCATGTCCTTAGCCCACAATTCACTCATGTGGCCACACATAGACATAGGGGAACAAAAAATAATTTTAAAGAATATATTCAGAGATTTACTGTTCATGAAATATTCATGAGAAAGGTTGTTGAGTACTATCCAAAGACCATAAAAGGTATTTAAGGAACCTATAAAGAGAAATAAATTTATGAGCATAATGGGTATGTATAGATTTGGAGAAATTGGGATGGTAAACAATAGAAAATATTGTTAGCGCCTTAATATTGGCGGTTTTTACATGAAGCCACCGCCTTGTTAAGAGGAGGAGGAGGAGGTTTTACCGCGCTTTAGAACAGTTAGCGTCCTGATGTGGTGTGCGAATGGTCGGTGTACGTGATGAAAGCTATAAATTCACTTTTTCAAAATTCAGTAGTGTTTTATTGATTAGTGCTGTGCAAGGTTAATGCAGAAAAGGTTGACAACCAAAAATAAGAGAGAATGTTACGTTAGGAAAAAGTTTAGGCCGGCTTTTATTAAAAAATCTCATAGTTTAGGCATTTCCGGTTGCTGTCCTATTCACTCAATTTTATAACAGATTAACAATCGATTAAAAACCGAAGACAACATCGTAATTAACTAAACACACATATTGTAATAGGTATTTTATTAGTATAATTATATTTAATATGAAATTATTTAAAAATTCACCTATAAAATTAATTTTCAAAGTAAATGCAGTGGCCGGTCGTTTGCCAAATGAAAAGGTTTGACGTCACAAGTTCGAACATTCTGGAATCACCATCGAGTTATTTACTTAACGTAAGTTGTTCTTTACGACATCCAAAATTATTCATAAAAATCGAAATCCATAAATCATAAATAGATATTTGTAAAAAAAATAAAAAAATAAAAAAAGAATGTTGAATCGTTGTGAAAATAGCCGAAACTGGAGTGTTTGATCACGTGACGTCTAGTCAAAGTGAGCACTCGAATTTGATCGTGGACCACGCACCATCCACCATTACTCGTCAGTCCGGTTTTCGCGCCGTTCTGCCATGGTGGAGCTTTACAGAGCGTCTTTCCGCCTAGATCGTCAACGAGGTATTTCAAGGCCTTGAGAGTTTTTGTTATTTTCTAAGTGTGTTCGTTAATTTTCTAGTTGTTTTCATTCCCCCTCTCCCACCTCACTTGCCTCCCCCCCGCGTAAAAGTTGTGTGAGTTTGTCCGTAAGTGCAAGTGCAAGTGCGCGCTCAAATGATTTTCTTTTGATTTACGACATGTTTTAAAGAAAAAAAAAATGTTTACAACGTGTTGGTTTTAATTTTCGAAAAGTGTTTCTTGTAAATAAGTTGTGTTGTTGTTTCGAAACTTGGTTTCCCCCCAAAATTATGAATGGTTATTAAGGTAAGCACTTGTTAATTTGTTTAATTATTACTTTAACAACTCCTAACAAAATTTTTTTTCAGTTTCCTAAAACTTTTAAACAAATTTTCGCCAATCCCTTCACTTAAAAAAATGAAAATTGAATACCAAAACAAAAACTCATCAAATACATAATCAATTAATTAATCACTCTAACTAATTAAGAAATCATGATTGAGTGAAGTATTCATTGCAGTAGTGTAACCAAAGTTGAGGGTAGTGGGAAGAAATTTTTTGTTTTATGAAAACACCTTCGAGTGATTTTATTTTTAGAAATTTGATTGATTGATTTTCATCTCTAATTAACCATTGAATTAACAATTTTATTAGCTTCTGTCACATGATATCCAACACAGGATTATGAATGACTGAGCTATTTATCCATACATAACCCAGTCATAAATGATTAGGAATCCTAATCCCCCCCCAAAAAATTTGAATACAGGTGTTGAGCTACTGATGGTCATTCCTTGTTATGTGAGGTATTTATTAATTAACAAACTGATGAATTTATGATTTTTATCTTTTAGATGGTGGTTCAGACATAAATTTATAAATAATTTTTGATGTTAAGAGTTTGGGTGATAAAATGGAGAATTCAGAATTAAAAAAAAAATTATTTTAATGGACAAGAAGAAATAAAAATTATGTGGGAGGTTGAATGATCTTTGAGGAAAACTTCTCGGTCTGCCAAAACTTTTATCTAACTCAGCCAAAGGATCTGTCAATTATTTTTTTTGATGTGATATTTTTTTACTCTGTTATTGAATGTATCCGAATTATCAATAGTTGTCTGTGTGTGTGGGGGAGGAGGGGGAAAATATTTTTGAAAATTATTTTTTCTCGTTAAAAAAATTTTTTTTGTCTCAGCTTGAAATATTGTCTTGGCTAGTTAAAGCTAATGTGACTTGTCTGTAAACTGATATGATTGTTTACATACTTTGTCTTTCTTGGAATATGGGGCTCTAATGTTTCTTTTTTTCCTTTTTAACTTCCTGCATTGTTGTCACTCTTGAGAAAATGAAATTTGAGGGGATGTCACATGAAGGTTGAATAATGGGGGCTTAATATTAGACTTAATTAGTTGATTAAGATGTCGATTGATTTAATCATCTGGTAGAGTGTTCAGAGTGAATTTTGAGTTAAAGGAAAGACTAAGACACAATTTTTTGCGACCACTCATTTCAAGGTTTCTATTCATAATAATTGCCCACTTGTGGGGACTAGTGGTTTCATAAATAATGTGCACAGTTTTAGCAATAATTCATGTCAGAGGAATTGCAAACTCATGAAGAATACATTTTGGCAAACAATGCTCACTTGTAGCAGGGATTTGTTTCATAAATAATGCACACTCTCAATTTGTCATTTAAAGGACTCTACAAATGATTGTTTATATAAATGCTATAACACTACTTTGGTGGGGATTTCATTTCATAAATATTGCACGGTTTGGACATTGCCCTTGTTTCCTTTTTCAAATAGAATTTCAAAAGACATAGTTAATCAAGTTCAATAACTTTAGAGGATATTTATATTCTCGATAAAAGTGTGCATTACTTTTGAATTGAATTCCTCACGAAAATTTAAATTTCATTGGATATGAACTAATTATATTGTGAATTTGTTTCGAACGGATATCAACGTGTGCATTAATTATGAAATAAATATCTTATTAAAAGTCTACATTATGTACTAAAAGAAATCTATATTATTGTGCATTATTTATGAAATGGTCTGTCGTGAAAAATGTGAAATATTTAGACGATACACACAACGATATGTCATTTTTAGTGAAACACATTCTGGCTAAAAATTTTCATTATTTATGGAAGTCCATCGGAACTTATTTATGACTCGAGTTAGGTATAAAAAACTGTCTATTTTTAGTTTTAGCTAAACAGGCTGGCCATGACCAAGTGCTTTGTTTTACTATTACCCTTATTTATCATCGCACATAGAGGTTTTATTGTTTGTGAAAGCAAAGTTCAATTCTTTGTTTTAGAACGCAAAACAAAAAGAATATTTTTTGCTTTACCTCTCTCTCTCTTTTCGTTTGTTGTTGTTGTTGTTGTAGTGAGTATAGGTAGAAAAGATGATAGCGTCTCACCAAACCAAAAAGAGAAATGCAACAAAAAAAATTGTGAGAGAATTCATCGAGGTCGGGGATGATTTTTGGTGTGTGTGTGCGTGTGTTTTAAAAGCCAAAAGCGTCAGAAATAGTCGAAGAGAAGAAGAAAAGATAAAAGAAAGAGAAGAAGAGATAGAAAAACTTTCAGGTGCATGGCAAGGACTGATGTCCACACTTTTAAATAAAAAGGGAAACGAGGAAAGGAGAAGACAAGAGGTGGACATGGGATAAGAATGAGAGGAATCGCGTAACTAGAAACCCGGTGCATTGTAACAGCCGGTATCCTCAGGCAGTTTTTTTTTGTACAGGAAATTCTTTTATGGCAATCGTCCTTGAATGGTTTTTTTGTCTGATGATGCCACCATGAACCTGAAATGTGGTGTTACACACCGAGTTAGTTTTCAGTTTAGTTTTCGAAGGAATGCACTCTCATTTCTATCCGTTTGTTAGTGGTTATATAATTCTTCTGCTTCTGGGGAGAAGTGGAGGAGATGGTGTACCAAGACTTTGCAGACAGCCAAGGTTTAGGTTATTAAACTTATTTTTGTAAAGGGGTGTGTAACATATTCAAAAGCGGATATGGATGGATATGTTTTGTTTCATTGAACCACTAAATTGACAGTGATGCAGATCCCCAAAATGGAAATCCTTGAACCAAAACGTTAGAAGGGAGCTGCTTGGCGACGGCGTCGATGGATGCTAATTCCTGACACATAAATTTAACTTTTTGGTTGTTGTTGTTGTTGGTTTATTTATTTATTAATTATATGTGGGCTTTTCTTCGTGCGGTGTATCATTTTTGTCTGACTTGGTGAGAGGAGATGAAGGATTATGTCTCTTTAAACGAATTTCGAAATTAATTTTGCAGGAGGGAAAACAGAATTATGTTCTGAGGAGGAATAAATTGTTATTATTTTTACTGTAAATTATTTTTATTGGGTCAAGACACTAGAAAAATTTGATACATAAGTGTTAAATATTGATTTGTAAGATTTTGAAGTTTAAAAATAAAAAAAAAAATAAAGATGGCCGTGGCTTCTGTTGTAATAGGTGCTTTAGTGAAACATACAGCCACAATCATATTCCTCCATGGGTTAGGTGACACTGGGCAAGTGCCATCTCGGCTGTCAAACTTACATGAAGGTTATTTGTCCCACAGCAAATGAAAGTATAGCGTTATTACTATGAAGTCATTTTAGTATTAGTATAATGTACAATTTAGTGTATTATTTCTACAGAATATTTATTTACTTTTTTTTTCTCTTTCTTCTTTATTTGTTTATTATTTATTTATCTATTTAGGACTATTATTAGCAAATATTGAACTGCTTGTTATTGTGTAATACTTTTGCCGAATGTATCGGTCTGTTAAATGGATTACTGTAACTCTAATGCCCTCGGGCGAAATATATTATTATTATTATTATTATTATGAAGGTTATTTGTCCCACAGCACCGACAATGCCAGTGTCATTAAATGCAGGTTTTCAAATGCCTTCCTGGTTTGATTTGAAAAGTCTGGATGCAAATGGTCCAGAGAATGAAGAGGGAGTTTTGCAGGAGGAGCAGAAGAAATATGAATATATATACAAGTATAATATAGGTATAACTGTCGCCGCAGTTCTATTATACAAGTCAAACTCGTAAACCATTCTTAAAAAGAAGAGCTTATAATCACCATACCAATTAATTATTTTATCAATTTTTATACAAATATATTTATCTATTTAATATAAAATGTATTTATTGTTTTGCTCTAAAAATATAATTTCAGTTTAGTAACAGTTTGTGCATTATTTATGAAATGAGATCTTCCTAAAAGTAGGCACAATTTAATAAGATAAAAAGTGACCTCTAATCTTGACATTAATTTTTTCAAAATTTTTTTTCTCTGGAAATTTTTTCCAATTCATTAAGTATAATGGATAATAGGTATATATATTATATGTAGTATATTAATATATAGCATATGCTTAAATATATTTGAAAAAGTTAATTTTAAGAGCAAAGACGACTATAGTAAATTTGATATTAAATAGATAAATATATTAACACATAATTATAATAAATAAATCAATATATTAATAATATACAATATAATTTATTAGTATATATAAGTATATTTATTATATAAATATAAAGTGTAAGTACAGAAAATATATTAGTTTAGAAAATAGTGTATATAATAGTATATTTTCGTAGAAGAAAAAATATATAGTATTATAGTATAAATAGAAAATCTTAGGATGAAAAAATAATTGATAGGTTTGGTCATTATAAAGTTTTATTAGTTTAACTCTTATAGTATATTAGAATTGCGATAACAATTATACTGAATGAATAAGAAAAAAAATATTTTTGAAAAATTAACGTCTAGAGAAAAGCAAGCTTTATATCTAGAATGAAGTTTATAAGTGTTGTGTACTTTTAGCAAGATCTCGTTTCATAAATAATGCACAAATTGTAGCGACACTTAAATCAAATTGTTAGTACGAAATTATGAATGAGTTTGATATGAAATGGAAAATTACTTTCACTAATATATATTAATATAATAACATGATATATAACGTATGATAATATATATTATTAGTAAATATGTATGAATGAGCTGATAAAATAGGGAAATGATTATTAACTGTTGTTGAAGAAGTGAACTAGTTTGACTCTTTCGACTTTTTCCTTGAATGAAATCATTTTTGAGGAAATGAATTGTTACCAAATCATAATTGAATAAATTATGTAAACAGTCTGGTTTTGACAAAATCTAACACACAATATACAAATTTTAAATGAGTCAGATTGGCTCACTGTATCAGGGTAATGTTAAAATCGATGTCTATTTCGAGATTTAGAGTTATGATCATCAGCGCCGCCTATAAAGGATAATTTCGGGGGCGTAATCGTGCGAATTCAAGTTTGGGAATTATGGTCACAACGTGGAATTCTTTTGTCCAATAAACATCATTAATGTTTTCAACTTTAGGGGTTGCGAAGAGCGACGGCATGGTGGGGGTGCAAGGGTTGTGTTGGTTACCCTGAGGGTCATTTCAAGTTGGCACGCAGCTGGCGCTTGATTAAGTCTGTTGTTCGAGAGCGGGATTCAAGTTTTAGATGTTCGAATTCGAAAACTTGGAAATGACGAACCTAAAACAAAACCAAGGGATGAGGAAATGTAGTTGTAGTCCTTGTAGAATGGACAGCAAAAAGCTCAGGTTGCTTCTGACGTGTGTCTTTTTTTTAGACGAAAAAGTTTCGATGAAGCCCTTTTTTGGGAAGGTTTAAATTTACAAATTCAAGAGGTGATTTGGGGTTACTGTTCTGTGAACCTTTTTATACTCACTGCTCGTATGAGAGGTTTAAGCAATTTTACCGCGAGGGGATTTTGTATCTCTCAAAAACATTTTACTGCTAACACAGAAGCATGTTATTTGATGCATTAAAGAGAGTGGAAGAGGAAGGAAAGTTTTTCGCATGATGAGATGAAAAGGAGAAAAAGGTCTCCTGTTGGAAAATAAAAACAGGAACGTTGGAAAAAAAAGAAGAAGAAGAAAATTTAACATTTTGAGAGAAAGGAAAAGCTGAAGAGATTTGAAGAGAACTCTTAAAAACTGACTGAACACACATAGAGGACAAAGGAGGAAAAGAGAGAATTGGCAAAGTATAAGAAAAAAAGAAATATGTATGTCAAGTAGGAAAGGATTTCCGATTTAAATAGTCGTGAAAAGTATAAAAGAAGAAGAAGAAGAAGAAAAAGAGAAGGAAAGTTGAAAAGCTTTCGAAAGAAAATGCCGGGAAAGAGCAGTCAATGTAGGTCGCGGAGGAAGGGTTTTTAATAATTTAAATCTCGTTAAATAAATTTAAATTTTCGAATGGGAAAGCGTTTTGTGCGTTATAACATAATATAAAAGATGGTATTATGGGGGTAGATGGATGGAGGGCGGCCGGGGGCTCAGTGTTGGTGCTGAATGTGTGTGTTATGAAATATTTCATATCTTATTATATAGTGTATATTTAAATAAGTTCGTAGCTAAGTCGAGTGTAGATGAAAAGGGCTGATGTTCGAGTTCCTTTGCATACACAAAAAAGAGATTTTTATGAGTTGAGTCGTGTCTCGTTTTGTACTGTATATTAAGGACTAAAAGGAATTTAATGTTTGCGAACTGTTGAAAGGAATTTGTTTTATATCGAGAATTCGGGAATAGGGTTTTGTATGATAACTCGAATCATCGAATTTTCCTTTTTAGGCTTAGAGAAGTTCCAGTCTAGTTGTTGAACCTAATCACATTTGCAGAATTTCGGGTTAAAAATCCTAATTTTACTGTTGAGAAGAGTTTGGGTGACAGATTGGTCGGATCGCTTAACTTTAAAGACTACTATAGAAAAGTTGGGGAATTATAAAATGACACCTTTGGTTATGTAAGTTTGCATGTATTGTCACATCTTCTTATGTTCCTGAGATGTAAATATATTTAATTGATTGACGTAGTTTGTTATGTATTACTCATATTGTCATGGGTTGTAGTGAAGTGATCCATCGTGTAAGATTTCGCTGAAAGAGAATAGCGTAACTGTAAGACTTGGGTGTGTTGGGTGATGAATTCTCTGCGTATCTTGTAGTTCTTAAAGGAAAGGAGGTACTCGAGTTGACCTAAAAAAAATGTCTCCACTTCACGTTATTAAAAGTTTTAATAATTTTTAAAATTTTATTTTTACCCATGAGCACTCTAGCACTGATGTTGATGACATGTTTTTAAGTATTTGTAACGTAAGGAAAGTCGTTGACATTCCGGTGGTAGTGGTAGTAAGAGTCAAACTTGAAATGAGTTTTCAACTCTTGTTCTCATTTCATTTATTTATTTTTTATTTATTTTTTTTAAATACAGACGTGAGATGATGATGGTGGTGGTAGTGGTGGTGGCGGGTGGGGGGTAGGCAGCGATCGGAGTTGTTTTATATTAAGTTTTAAGATTTGTTGACCCTGAAGGACTGAACACATTGAGTGAGTGAGTGAACACCTGCTTCGAGAAAGTCGAACGGTTTGTATCGTTAGAATGTATTCCATATGTCTTGTTGACGGATTTAAACACGGCCCTGATTTCACGCGAGAGGATAAAGAAAACTGCGATAAACACGAACTAGATTAATTGAAAGAATAATAGATTGACGTGCGGCCAACTATTTCTTTTTGTTTCTTTTTCTCTTTGTTTGTTTTCTAGTCTTCCAGACGTATAATTTACTGGATTTGACCGTAAAGTTCGACGTCCCGAGAGCTTTCTTGCCCACGCCTTCCTCTTTTATGTCAGAATCCGTGAAAAGGCTTCTGAATTAGAAAATTTTTTTTGAAGGGAAATGGGTATGTTTCCGAGTGCGTAGGCTATAAAGATAGAAGTCGTCTTACAAAATAGATGAGATTCGGGACTTTGGAATCTTTTTCTTCGGGGCCGTAGATTAAGGAGAGCTAAACTCACCGCCTGAAAGATTCAGTTTTCTAGTGTGAACCTATAAATGTTGGAGTTTTATGGTCGGCTCGAAAGGAATTTGTGTTTCCTCGGGTTCGGGAGAATTTGTGTTCAGTCGGTTACCGTCAAAGAGACTCTTATCAGTTTGGTCAGCCCTGATGACTGTATGAATGAGACTAGCGTGTTCGAGAACAAGACTGGAATCTATTGGCTGGTATTTATTCCAGGTACAGGTTGTTTGTTCTTTTTTTCATTCGTTTTCTAAACGATTTTTGTTTTTGAAAACGTTCGTGGTTCTTGTGTTACCTGAGCGTCCTTACGGAGATTTAACCTCGGAGTATCGGTAGGCGAACGAAAACAATGGGTTTTTGCGGTGTGGTGGTGGAGGGGGTTGTTTTGACGAAAACTGTTTCTCACAAAAGTGTGCAGTGTTGTTGAATTGGATTCTTCCCAGAAATTCGCGTCATTTTTGAAGTCGTGCAAAATTTATGAAACGAATTGTTTATATAAGTCTCAGTAAAACTGTGCATTATTTATGGAAAAGTGACTGCATTGAATTCTACCTAAGAAGGAATTGAAACCCTTTGGTTTGGTCTTTGGAACCTACCGCCTAGTCACTTTTCCGATTCAAACAAATCAGGCAGGAGGGCAGAAAATCAGGTGTCAGCAATGTAGTCGGTGGTTGAAAGGACTTGCCAAGGAATAGCGGAAATTTGATTCATCCCTTTCCTCCTTCTTCTCTCCTATTCGACGACTCGAGAAATACGCATTATGTAAATTTGCTCGTCACATAAAGTTCTGAAAAACCGTTCGCCGCATCTCTCTCTCTCTCTCTCTCTTCCTTCGTTTTCGAAACTTCAAATTATGATGTTCTACCTTGTTATGTCACTCGTCTACGGTTGCCCCCCAACTTTTGACAAAATTTCAGTTTGATTATCCACGGTTGGTGAAGTTTCCCTCGTTCGGAGTGAGAGCCTGGAATGGAAACATGGAGAATGAGAGAAGAAGATGGAGAGGATGACGAATCTCTTTCTTCAGTCGTTCGCCCGTTCGTTTTTGTTTTTGATTCCGCATAAAAATAATTTTCATTCCAATTTTCTTTCTTTCTTTCTCTTTTTCATAATTCCGAGTCTTTAATCAAATTTCTTATCGTGCGTTTGACAATGACATCGCTAAAGGATGGGAAAAAATTACGGTGGAGGAGGGAAGAGGAGAGAGGAGAGGAGAGGAAGGAAAGTGATTCCATTGTTTTAGGGAAAAAAATTCAAAAGGATAAAAAAAAAAAATTTTTTTTGTTGTTTTCGTTGCTTCCCTCCAGAAACCAATTAAAAAATGATGACAAAATATCTGAAGAGAACGAGAAAAGAAGAGATGGAAGAGAAGAGATACTGGGGAATGGAGGAGAAAAAAAGAATTTCGTTTATTACAGGATTATTCCCGGTTTTTTCCCTCTTTTTCCCAGTTATAATAAAAAATTGGGAATGAAGAGGATGGAGGGAGGAGGTGGTGGTGGGATTGGAAAGACGGTTGGGAAAAATTCTTTTATCCGCTTTTGCCTTTTCCCATCAAAAGTTTTGATTCCCTTCCACAGTTCCTCTCTCCTCGGATACTGTTTGTTGTAAATATCTGAAAAGTTTAAGCTTTTTCGTAAAAGTTTGAAATCGGACTGTTTTGGATTCTGGAAGTGGATTCATCCATTGATAGTATAAGGTGAGGTCTTATATTATGCGACAGTTGGAAGGAAGTTTTCGTTTTTTAGTTTTCGTGATTTTTTGTAAAATCGCGTAACTAAAGTTAAATTTCATTGATTTTATTTGTTTATATTAAATACAGTATAATAATGAGGAAGGAAAAACTAGTAGAAGTCGAAGGAACGAAGAAAGGATATGCAAACTATGGAAGGACGGCGGAAAGGGAGTAAGGGTGAGGGACGTCAGGATGAAGGAGAATATTAAGACAGAAGGAAGGACAATTCAGCTAGTTAACAAAGACAGTAAGACAGAAGGAGATTAGTAGAAAGACGCAAAAAGACTGCACATGGAAAATTTCCAGCGGTCAAAGTCTTACGAGGACTTCCGGTCAGGCTGTCAGTCAGGAATGTTACTCTCACGTGACAAATAGTTATGATAAGCATATCTGGTTAGAAAAAAAAAGTTTTAGCGTTCTAGACTACTAACTACTGATATGACAACACAGGTACAGCATAAAAGACAGAAAACGAATCCTAGAGAACCCATCTCAAAGTGCAACAGAAACCTCAACCGACAGAAATGATTACCAAGAGTATTTCCTTACTGCCCTTCAACACTGGGAGGGGAGAGGTCAAAAACAGAAATTTAGGAGATCGATAAATATCTGTTTAAGGCCTTGATACTCAAACTGAGGCCCACAAAGCTCTACTGAGTGGCCTAGTGGAAACCGATTGAGTGAAAGGTCGACTGCTCATTGTTAAGTCTGAACTATAGTGCCTGACCAGTACGAAAATGTTCGGACCTGTGCTCAGAAACTACTAACATTGTTTGCCTCAATCTTCATGAGGCAATATACAGAAACAGACTGACAGATGTACATACAGATGATGCCCTAAGGGTTGACTGTATGCATCAAAAGCCGGACTTGTAAAACTTTTTTTTGGTAACTCGTGTGGCCCAGTCGCAATGATCACAATGGAAACTTGGCCCGGGAAGGAAAAATCTTGACTACCAAGAAGAAGGCTCGAATGGTAGATCTCTTAGCAGTAGATGGAGGGTAGATTTATGTCTCTTTCAAAAATGATACGTCGAAGGAAGAACGTTAGAAAGAGAACTAGAATCGATCTTTCGTGTTAACTTTTATTGTTATTATTGTTGCGTTCGTTTAAATTGTTTCGAGAGCTATTAAAACGGTTTCGAGTTGGCAGCAAAGGAAACTTTTAGATAACCGATAAAAATTTAATATAGTCGCAAACGTTCTAGCGCGCTATTTTTCTCTCTCTTTTGTTGGCTCGAGAATGGTAATATTATTGCAAAGATTAGTTTTACTGCAAGATGGTTAGGTTGTTTCCTCTCGTCTAGACTAGTCGTTACTGTTTTCATAAAATTTAATTCTTTTGTTTTCCTCCCGGTGTTGGTTTCCTTGTTTTTCGAAAAGGAAAACCGACGTAAATAATGTCATTTGTATTAGGTTTTACGATCCGGGTTATTTTCTGTTGTTTCTCGTTCACGCCTACCACGAAGATTTAGAAAGGATAGAGGAGCTTTAAGTGAAACCTAAATAATGTTTATGAGAGGGAGGTACAAAGAAAGTCGGAATGGGTTGGGATTTTGCGGGAAAGGAATGAAATAAAGAAGAGAGTGGGAATGAAGAAAGAAACATGCGGAGATGAGAGACAGGAAAAAATAAAATTGGGAACCTGAATAAAAGGAGCAAGTTTTTAGCCAAAGGGAGGAAGAGAGAGAAAGGAAAATAGATGGAAAAGGGAAAATTGAATGAGAAAAAGGTGGCAGAGGAAACTAAGTCGGAAATATAACAAGAACAAATGAAAGGAAAAGGAGAGAACAAAGACACAAAGGAGGAGAGACAAAAGCAAGAAATGGAAGGAGGAGGAGGAGAGAGGGCTTTCTCTTAATTAATTTTATTGAGTTATTAAAACCTCCGCGACAAATAGCTAAAAGCTGAGGTCACCGAGGGTATGCTTTAAGATGGTTTTATATACAAAATCCAATTTTGAAGAAGCCCACCATGAAAGAGAGAGAGAGGCAGGCGGGCGTAAAGCCAACCAGCCAAAAATTAAAGTTTCAGAATTAGAAAAAGAGATCAAAGGTCAGTCTTCCCTTCCATCTTTCCTCTTGTCCGAGAGAAAATTTCGAGAAAGACAAATTTCGGGAAGAGAGGAAAATAGAAGTTAATCAGACAAAGTGGGAAACGAAGAGACTTATCGGTTCCAAGGAATCAATCGAACAAAAAAAAAGGAAAAGAAAGGAAAAACAAAAAGGAAAAATAAAATTTCCTTCCGCTCGATTTCTCTCCTTCCGTCCTCCCACCGCCTTCTTTTAAAAAAACACTTTCCTTACACAAATCCTATTTTCTCTTCTCACCTCGCATTAATTTTTCATCACTTCTCCTCCCTCCTCCTCCCAGTCCTTCGTTTCTTTCTTTTATTCATTACGCCTACCACATTTTTCTTTCACTGTTTTCCAGAGGTCAGTCCGTAAGCTACTGCTGACTCATTAATGCCTACCCGGAAAATCATGCGACTCGGGAAATATTTTTTCTGTTGTTTGTTTTCATCTCCTCTCCTCCCGCACCTTTCTGGACTTGACGTAATTTTCATTATTTATAAGAACGGCGAAAAAATAAATAACGCATCCGGGGTTGTTTTTGGGTGTGAGGGGTGGAAGATGTGCTGCTGGGAATGGAGGGGATGAAGGTGTGAGAGCTCGCTTTCTAAATGGATAATTTATCACCTTCGTAATTAGTAAAATTTCTTTCTTCGGGTCCTCGAGGTGTGAGAATAGATTTATGTAGCTTAAAAATAAAAGTCTAATTATATTAATAACTCAATGATATTTATTAAATAGTTTTTTGTTGTTTATTAAACCGGGAGGAAGATACATAAATTAAAGACGTGCGCGCGGGGAATGGATTTTTGAAATTGTTTTTAGAGTCGGTGACGTGTGGTTTCAGTAACGGTTTGCTGATGGCTGTTGACGCTCATTTTATTACTAAATCTTAGATGGAGTTTTTGAATGAAATAATTTTTTTTTGGGGGGATAAAATACAGACGAACAATTTATTTCATAAGTAATGCACACGTTTTGATAATTATTCAAACCATATAATTTGTTATCTAAAGTTGAATGTATAATTCTTTCTCTCAAGTGATGGCTGCAGTTGGAGAAATTAGTTCCTGAATGCCGCGTATTCAAATAAAATAAATTTTTTTTTTCATAAATATTGCACACTGGTACTAAGAATTTATTTTGTAAGCTCTGAACAGTGCTGGAAGGGCTCGTTTTATAAATATTGCTATATGTGGAGAATTTATTTCATAAATATTGCACACTAATACCGAGATTTCGTTTCAAAAATAATGCACAGTAATACCGAGATTTTATTTTACAAATATTGCACAGTAATACAGAGATTTTATTTCATAATATTGCACACTGGTACTATGAAATTATTTTGTAAGTTCTGTACAGAAGGTTCATAAATATTATTATATGTATTTCATAATATTGCACATAATTCCTTTCAAAATATGCACCGTAATATTTTGTTTCATAAATTTTGCATTTCCATAAATATTGCAAATATTGAGATTTTATTTTACAAATATTGCACAGTATTTACTTAAATAATGCGTAATATTGAGTTTCATAAATAATGCACACTAATACTAAGAATTTATTTTGTAAGCTCTGGACTTTATGTATTGCAGTAATATTTTTGTTTCATAAATAATGCACAGTATGTATCACCAAGATTTTTTTATCAAAAATAATGCAGTAGTGAAAATAATGCACACTAATATTGAGATTTTATTTCATAAATATTGCACACTGGTACAAAAAATTTATTTTGTAAGCTCTGAACAGTCCTGGAAGGGTTCGTTTTATAAATATTGCACAGTAATACTGAGATTTTGTTTCATAAATTTTACACAGTTATACGGAAATTTTATTTCATAAATGTTGCACAATAATACCAAGATTTTGTTTCGTAAATATTGTACAGTATCACCAAGATTTTGTTTCAAAAATAATGAGCAGTAATACTGAGATTTTATTTCATAAATATTGCACAGTAATATTGAGATTATATTTTACTTTTAGATTTTATTTATATATTGTGACTTTGTTTCATAAATATTGCACACTTTTGCGAAGAATCGTAGTCAATTTTTAACATACTGTCTTGAGAATATTTCACTTCAGTTGTATTGTATACTTGAATGAATAACTCATTTCATAAATAGTGCACAATTCTAGGAGAAGTCAGAAGTCTTTTATAAGTAACATACAGTGTCACGAAGAATTGTTTTCATAAAAATCGCACACATATAAATTGATTTTATAGTTTAAATGGTGCAAAGTTTTGGGAAGATCTCATTTCATTAATAGTGCACAATTTTTTGATTTATTCAGTGTGCGGCAACAATGTTTTAGTGATGTTAATAAATAAATGAGATCTTATATTTTATTTATTATTAAATTTAATTTTCGTTCATAAAATATTATCTAAAAGGTCGTTGAGAGTTTATGGTTATAACTTGTCACCTTAATTTTATATTAAATAAGTGTTAGGTTGCGACTCCATGGTGCGTTTGCGAAGGCGTGTAATCTGGCTACTTAACGCGGGATTGGAAGCTGTGACGTATTTATGACTACAGCGCTTCCGTTGTAAGAAGGAATATTTGAATATTTAGTTGTTTGGGTTGTTAGCAACACTCATAATCGCGTGGAATATTTATAATTAGGATGATTCGAAGAAGGCAGTGGTTTCACAGCTTCCATAGACTTTACGTCACTGTTTAAGTTGTCTTCTCGGTTTACCCCCTTCCTCCCATTTTTTTTACATCGTTCGGATGTGTCAAGTTTGTTTTGATAAATTTTTTAAGTGCTGCTGGAGTTTTTTTTTGTCTTGAAACTTTTTCCAGGCGACGTGAATTGAATTCGCATCAATTTTCACCGACATTACTCGGAAAGTGGAATGATATCAACAGGTTTTCGTCTTTGTTGCCTGACGGACATTTCCCCCCGGTGTTTTAATTTCATTTTTTGATATAGAAAAAGTGTTTTGAGTATTTTTTTTTGTGTGATTTCGGTCGTTTCAACTGAAGTTTATAAAACTTTTGAAAGCAGTGGTTAGAACGAAAATGGCTGCCCGACCCATTAGTATTTGAAAGTTATCCGAAGAGTGTTTCCACTTTGTGGAGGCCTTGTGTCGTAAAACGTGTCTCTAATAATTTGTTCGGGGGGGAATGCCATCAGCATGGGTAATTTATTTCATTGAAGGTACGAAGTCGTGGGTCGCACGGATAACCGTGGGCCGGGGGAGGGAGGGCAAATACTCCTTTTGAATCGAAAGGAATTCGAAGCTCGTAGCCGTTGTCCGAAAACGTGCTTTTGACGCTTAATAGACCTCGAAGAATTCAATTAAAAATACTCGCCGCGTTTTCTCGGTTCGTCTCGAAACGAAAACCTCCCCGGAATACTTGGTTTCGCTCAATCAACTCGAAATCGAAACAAAATTTGGCCGACAACGTTCAGTTTGAAACTTGATTCGTATAACGCGCCTAAGAAACTTACCACCGCAGATTTGAATATCCTTGAAAGTAGAATACATGTCGTGACCAAGGAAAATGCTTTGTGTGATGGAAAGTCCTTTGATATTGGGGGCTGGGCAGGAGAATTTTAAGAAGTTTGAGGTTTGGAGGAGGGAGGGATTGACAGCCTACAGAGAAAGCCAATTTTTGGGGAAAACGTCAAAAGGCCAATTCTGGGAGGCGGACTGAAAAACTAAGTTCATTCAATGTCATTTGGGTTATTGACTGACTAATAAAATCGCTGATCGTTGAAGTTTCTGCTTTGGTTGTCGTTGCGTTTGTTGTTGTTGTTGTTGTCGGTGCGGTTTATGGCCGTTTGAAAAAATTTTCGTATTGTTTATGGAATTGTATAACAAAGGCTTTGTTTAATTTTTGATGTTGTGTTGTTGGAGACACACAAAACCTGGGTATTGTTTCTTCCTCGATGGTGAATTTTGTTTGAGGCGGAGTTTAGAGTTATGCGAATACACCCGCAGGAGGTTTTCAAAAGCCTAATAACAATTATGATGCTCTCTCTCACTCTCTCGTAATGAAAACATGATTGGGGTAGTTTGGTCGGTTATAAATGAAAACAGTAATTTTGTGCTTTTGCGGTTTGTTGATTTATCGTAGAAATTTATTTTAAGTTTACATAAAAGCTCGACGAAACTTTTAAGACACAATAGGAGTTTTGAAACAACATTAATAAGGTCGAGAATTTCTAAATCCCGTGTATAACAAGAGAGGGAAGGTGAAATTTGGCTTAGTTTGCTTTTAAGGAGGAGTAGGAGGAGAGCTTTTTCCTCCCTCCACCAAGTTTTTACAAGATTAAAACGGGATTAGCGGGGAAAGTTTTAAATTTTGAATTTATGATGCAATAATGATGGAGATTAGCGCCCGGGCATGCCTCATCCTATTTTTGAATCCTGGAAGGCTGTTTGATGTGAGTGGGTTGTCAGATTGTCGTCTGGTGCAGAACTTGAGGACCGTTTTGAGCAACTGGGGAGTCGTCTCTTAATGACCTCTAGAACAGGCTGGATGGGTCGTTTTGTAGTGACAGAGCGAATTTGGTTTGGGAATTTTATTTTCACAAACCCCTCTTCTGCCATGGAATTGTTTTCTCCTGTTGCTGTTTGTTTCGTTATTTGATTGTACCATCCTCGTCTCCGCGCTTTTCTTTAATTGATTCAGAAAAACTTGTATTGGTTTCATAAGTAATGCACACTTTTTTTATTTCGTTAATATTACACATTTTAAAGGGTGCACGTGTTTGTTTGGGATTTTTTGTATGAGTCTGGTTTTTGTGTTTGTTTTTGTTAATTTTACTAATTTTATGTGTTTTTATTTATTTATTTCAGATTTCATAGAAGGAATCATTTTGAGCTTGTATCTGGTAACGATGCGCAAAAAAGGTTGAAGGATAATAGCCGGGAAATTCAAGTCACGTTTCCGAGTGGAAAGTTTCGGGAAAGCTAACGGATTTTCGAAAACCAGTCTCCACGTCTACCTAACTCCTTTTCCACATCTCGATTCCATCTCTTCCACTCATCCCAGTTCCAGGTCCCTCGTAAAATGTTTTCCTTGGGGCGCACGAATGTGAAAGTGAAATTATTTCGAAGTGATCAGTGAACATGATCAAGCACGAAAAATTTCGAAAGAGAAAAAAGAAATTCGAATCTAGAGGATAAGAGATTTTTGTTTTCGACGACGACGATATTAACAGCGGCAGCAACAGCAAGGAAAGCCGGAAGTTAAGAAGGCCAATATAGAAAGCGGTGACTAAAAGGAAAAATGCCTTCGAAGAAGCAATATAATTTAGTTCAGAACGACGAAAACGACTCGAGGATTCCTCTTCATCCTGAAGAAGCTTTTCAACACGGGATTACGTTCCAGGCAAAGGTGAGTTTAATGCCTTTTTCTGGGGGATGGGGGTGAATTTTGGAGGTTTGGGTCAGCACTTTTTTTTCTTTTCATTTCTCTATTAGCAATCAGATTAGGTGTTCAGTTAACCGTTCTCCGTGAATCTCAGTCGGTCTTTATACTATAATGGATTCGTCACACTTCTTAACGCTATCTCCTAAAAGAGATGTTACGTGGGGGTTGGGTGGGGGAGGGAGCACTCACAAACAACAATTAAAACGCGGGATGTACGCAAGCGTGGCGGAAATGGACGAATCAATAATCGAGATGAAATACTCCCGTTTTGTGGGGATGAAGTGGAAGGCGGCGGCGGGGGGGTGGTCATTAAATATTTAAAGATGAATCCGAGATGATGAAATGGATGATTCAGATCCGAAGACAGAGAGAACCTTTTCCTTCTAGGGAATGAAAACTTTTTAAAAAAATTTTTATGTTTGATGGAGATGAGAAGCGGGGATGTGGGGTGGGGTGGGGGTTCGGCCGGTAAACAGTGGCTAGAAGCTGTGAAGTTTGCAATTAAAGACTTTCATAAATAAGGAGTTAATGTTGCGTTCTTGGGAATGGAATGTTCGTGGTCTTTTAGAAAGAATTAATAGTCCGTGTTATCTGAGTTCGTTTTGAGTTACAAGGGGGTGGAATGAGGAGAGGAGAGGGTTGAGACGGTCGGTGAAAGACTTGGAATGCTTGGTTGGCGCCTTTTGCGACTGGAAAGGCGAAGTCTTCGAATTTTTCCCAGTCGAGGAACGACCTATTCTTCGATTGTCAGCACTCGGAAAGTGGTGATAAATAAAATTTGATTTGCTTTGGAAAGGATTAAAGTGACGTCACGAACCACCTTTTACCAAGCCCTGCGTAGGACTACCTTAAAACCCTTTTGTTTCCTTCTCCTTTATCTTAAAGTCATCGGCAAGTTTCGTCTGTCTATTATCTGTCAAGTGAAATCGGAGCTTTTCGGAGTAAACTTTTAACCCCCATTCACTTCCTAAAATTAGCAACAGACCGTTTCGCCGGGTCATACCTTTTAAGGTTTTGACGGGAGGGAAAGCGAAATGTGAAAAATTGAGTCTCGCGTGTGCTTTTAATTCTTTCGTCAGCGATGAGCTTTCCACAGCATTATCTAGAACTTAACTGACGGGTTTATTTATTATCCGCTTTTACGACCCTAGTCCCAAGCGATCTGTCTCTCTCTCTCTCTCTGTGATGGAAAAAGGCTCAAATCGAATTTAAATACACACCGAACAGTCGTTGAACGGTTGTTTGCTCGCCACTCAACTTCCTTCTCTCCCGGGGAGGAGGCGTTCGCCCCAAATTTTTGGTTTTAGTGTTTTCTCTCACTTCATACTGTAAATTTTGACTTAGTCTACTCTTTTTTAATTATTCTGTGTTAGGTTCTGATTCAAGTTTACACAATTCGGGGCGCCCATCTTCCTCGTCGCCAACCCTCGGATGAAAAATTCAATCACTCACTCATTCATTCTGCTTTTTTTTTGTTCTCTGGAAAATCTAATCTCGACTTAGAAATAAAATTTTTATTTAAAACGGGATTTCCATATTTATTGAATTCTTTTGTTGTCAACTTCATTGTATTTTAATTTTTTTCTCCGGAGATGGAAGCTGTTTCGGGAGTGAGTTGAGGGGGAGGGAGGCTGTTGTACCGGGCGTTGGGCTCTTAAGGTGCTGGATGATGGAGGTTATAAAAATTGAATCGATAAGTACATTTTGAGTTCGTTAAGCATTTTGGTCCTTCACCTCTCCTCGCCTAACTTTGAAATCACGTGATTTAGAAATGTTATATTGAATTAGATTTTGACGTAGTTTCCCCATGAGTTTGTCTGAGTTTCTTTTTCTGACGTTTGGGAGATGATGAGAGTTACGAGGAATCAGTTTTGAAAAGTTTTTTGTCCAATGTTTCTAGATAATTAAATTTTTAGTCAAAAACACTTTTAGGGGTCAAGGACTTTGATAGGTGGGTTGGTATTTGTAGGTACGGTCAGGTCTAATTTCAGTTTCTGTCCAAACCTGGATTTGATTGTGTCGATTTATGTTGAAGTGTGTCAATTCGAATTATAAAATTACAACGAGGCTTCCTTCCACAAATAAATTTTGTTAAAAATGTGCATTACTTTTGAAATGAGCTTTAAGAAAATGATTTGAATCGCGTTTTCCTCTTCGTAATAAATAATTAGGCCCATTTTAGCGCGAGTATTGTCCTTGCGTGAATTTCTACGGTCTTTTTATTTATCGCACAAATCGAGACCCCACCGTATCTAGTTCTCATATATCAAGTGGTAACAATACGGTTTCGAAAAATCTTCGGATAATGGCCTACCCTTGTAAGAGAAAGAGAGGAAGGAGGACGGGGGAGGGAGGAAGAAAAAGGATAAAACCGTGGGAACAGTTAACCGGATAATTTATCTAGGGGCACATAGCGTATATGTTTTCATTGGAATTTCGTTTTCGCGGAGCTATTTTCAAATTTTCAAAGTTTGAGAGTTTTTTGTTAATGAAAATAAAAGCTCGGCAGATGGTTCCTCCCACTCGTTCTTCTTCTCATCCTCCACGTGTTAACAGTAGAGTGAGTAGAAACAACAAATGTTTGTAGAGTAGTAACCGCGATATGGAAAAATCATGCGAGCGAGATATATTCGGTTTCGTTAATAAGAACCGGATCGATGCATCGACACCGTTACTGAGATGGAATGAATGAATGGGTTTCCAGGAATGAGATACAGGGTGCGCCACGATTGGTAAATGGTAATTCATTGCTGGATGATGGATGGAAATCCATGTTTTTCCGCAAACATAACTTCATTACACTAGCATGACTTCATTTATGCGTGAGTAATTATTTATAAGGTGTGAGCATGACATCATCATCTATGAGCGCGGTCGTTACAGGTTTGTGTCAATCGTGCGAACCTGTTTCTCTCTGTTCCTTTGGGGGAGGTGGGGTGGCGGAGGACTCTTCGTCATCTTTTCCTATTTACTCATATTTTATGCAAATGACGTGTTGGGCGGTCTCACCAAATCTCTCGAATTATTTCACCCGAAAGTGTGACAGAACGGTGTGAAGGACTTTGTTAGGGCGCCATATTTGAATGAAGTTTTTGAAGAGCCTAAATTAGCGCCAATGCTCGAACTTCCTTATGTTTTTATTCTTAGAGTTGACGCGTATAGTTTCAACTTGAAATAATGACGTCTAATGACTGTTAAAACGTTTTCGTTGGAAGTTGAGATTCTGAACGATGCCAAGGACTACCGGCTATACTGATAATGATTAATAAAAACTTATGTAAAATTCCTGGGATGTATTAGAATAGTCGAGGGAATGAATAACTGGAGGTTTGATTTTCGAAAAGTCTTTCTAGAGGTGTCTGGTTGATGGTTATCAAAGATTCGAGGTTTTGGGTTTTTTCCCCTATGACACTCGAGGCGCCGGAATTCATGTCTAAAATATTTTAATAAGGCCCTGATTTTCGTTTTCTTTGACTGGTTGGAATGTTTTATCACCCCGTTGTTTCCTCTCTTCAGACTTTTTTTGTGTCGACAGAAATATTTAATAAAATCGAGAACAGGGGATGAGAATCGTGACGATATTTCGAATACGACATCCAACTGACGTTGCTTTGGGAATTTATTCGAAAACAGTGTTTCGTTGTGTTGTCTTTTCTTGTTTTAATTCATCTTCTTTCCTTCCCCTCTGACGGGGAGAGAAGTTTCCTGCAGTTCGATGTGGGTTCTGTATCGTCAAAACGCTCTCTTCGATCGCTGATTGTTATTCTCTTCCTGTGTTTTTTTAATAGCTCAGTTTTCTCCTTCTTCTCTCTCTTTATCTCCCACCACTCCCCCCGCCACCTCCTCTCCCCCGAAAAATGATTAGCTCTCTTTTGTTATATCTGTGTAATTAATTTTCTCCTCTTCATTTTAAATTCTTTGTTGGATTTACTCGGTGAGTGTTTAATTATTAATTAGTTTTGCCGAAAAATTTAATCATCGTTTTCGAGTTTTTGCGGGGGATGAATGGAGGAGGGAGGACGGGGGTGGGATGTAAAGGAGAAAGGAAATTGTTTGAAGCACGAAATAATTAATTTTAACATCATTTCGCTTTTCCACCTTTTCTGGTAGTGATGATGATGGTGGTGGGGGGATGGAAAAAGCATCGACTGAACTCCTTTATCTTCTTCTTTCTACCTTCCTCCTACTCCTCCTCCTCTTCACCCTGGGTACTTTAATTACCAGTCGGGTAATTTTTGCTGTAGCGGTGGGTTTATACTGTTGCTAGATATTGTTTTTGGATTTTTTTCGTTTTGTTTTTATTTATTTTAGCCTCTTTCATTTTGGTCTATTCGTTCTTGTTCTGTCTTTGTATCCCTTGTTTACTTTTGTTTTTGCAGATGTTGAGCCCGTCTTTTGCAGTCTTTAGTAGTCGATGTATAATCAATTCTTGTTTTGCAGTGTTAAAATTCTTTTTTGCGTAAATAATTGTTTATTTCAAAAATATTGCACACTTTTATGTGGACTGAGTTTCGTAAGTCTTTATATATTTTTACAACGGTTTAATTCGTTGGTATTCAAACTGCAGCACGGACCACAGGCGGCCCACCAAGCTCTAATGAGTGGTTCAATAGCCCAGTGGAAATCGACTGAATGAAAATTTGTGAAAGGTCGATTGGTCATTGTTAAGTCCGAACTATAGTGCCTAATCAGTACAAGAATTGTTCGAGCCTGTGCTCAGCCGTATGAGGCAATATACAGAAAATACATACAGATGAGGGTGGGCTGTATGCGTCGAAAACCGGAGTCGTAAATTCTTTTTTTTTGGTATGTCGTGTGGCCCAGTCGCTATAGAACTTTGACCCAGAAAATAAACAGCTTGAGTACCATAGGTTTAATTTCATAAATAATGCACAGGAAAAGGTAAAAATCGATTCGGCATTTGCATGCAATTAAACTGTGGCTATTTTGAACCGGTACAGACACGCCATTTTTATTAAAAATGTATATATTTTTTATTTATATACATAAACGTAAGTCGGGCGAAGTTAAGTGACCTTCCTTGACCTCGTGTAATGTCGCCTAGGTGACATTCATTTCTACTGGCTATAAAAAAAATGAGTCACCGAGAGAAAGTTATTAGTGTAACACTGACTCAACTCTAAATCAGGTCGTTTTGTTCTGTTTGGGGAGGAGAAGGGACATGAGGACATCCCTTCGTCTTTGTTATTTATTTTAGTGCTGTCGTTTTATTCCCAAGCTTCGGATGAACAGTCTAAACAGTAACTCCTCATTTATGTCACCTTTCAGTGGGGGAAGACGTAGTGATTGGCATTAAGCAACAGGCCGTGAGCGACATAGAAATCGAGGCCGTCTGCACGTTTTCGTTTATGTCATATTTAGTCGGAGGCATGGGGGTGGAGGTTGTCTAATCAAGACGGAGCTTTGGTAGCTGACTTTTCAGCGATCGTCTCTTGACCTCTTCTCATGTTCTCGTCTGTTTTGTTGAACCCTTTTTGGCATGGGTTCAAGATTTAGAGACAGGTTTATAGATATGAGAAATTTGATTTTTTGAGTTTTTACACGATCATGTCACGTGATAAACTGTCGCCAAATATTTTTTTTTTGTATAAGAATGTTTCAACATTTTCATTACATCGATGTATACGTAACATTCTTCTGTATGAGATTTTGGATTAATTAAAGTGCTTAATTGATGGGCTTATTTTAAAAGTAATGCACACTTATGGAAATGATTTATTTCATAATTAAAGAACTGTTAAAAAATGAAATATTGGAGATATTAATAATGGCGTCGCTGTTATTTATTAATTTTGTTTAATTAATAAATTTCTTATTTGTTTCCTCGGAAATGAATTCTAAAAAGACTGATTGTCAATTAACTTTGAATGGATGTCGTTTAAAATTTTACTACAAAATAAGTGTGCAGTTTTTATGAAATGAGTTCTCTGGGAAAATGTTTGGTGCAGTTTTGTCGGAAGGTTGTTATTACCTGTGTGTCGTTATTACGTCAAATTTTGAAAATTGGGGAAAAATGGCGGAGGGGGTTTGGTTCATTAAAGCTCTCTAATTAACCAGAAAAAATTATTTGGCTTCACTTAGTAATTTAAGAAAAGAAAGGTTTTCTCATAAGTTGCCCACAAATTCAAAATTAATTGGTCGTTAAAGTTGACGGGGTTGGCGAGGGGTTTGAGGGGAAAATCTACCCTTAGACTGTAAGAGTACCGCCGCCGTCTTAAGACCATTAGGACTCGTTACATGGAGGAAAAAAGGGAAAAATTTTTGAAGGAAAATTATTTGAAAAATTGCAACGAGGAGGAAGGGTATATCGACAGGAATTTCATTGAAAAGCTTTTGATTAGCTTGAAAGGATTCTTTGGGTTGTTGATATGTTTGCCTGTAAAAAGGAAATTTCCCTCCTTCCAGACTCTTTTTTTTGTTTTAAGAGCTTTTTTGAAGAGTTTTCTAGAAGGAAAGTCATGAGGAGTGTGGGAGGGTAGATTTGAAATTATTTTTGAGCTTTTTGTTTTGAATTTGTTGGTGGTCTGAAAGAAGGAAATTTTTTTCCTGTTGGAGGAGCTTTCTTAATTTTTGAAATATTTTCGTTTTGTATTTGTTGTTTCATTGTGTGGCGGTCCCTGAGATATTGGGGGAGGTGTGTCAATTGATACCTCCTCTGATGCCTTAAAATCACCCTTATGGATAAGAGGAGTTGTCCATTGACAGACTTCTCCAAACATCTCAGCGACCGCTACAGAGAGAATCAATCCTGAGGCTTCAGGGTTTTCTTCTTTCGGTCCGAAGTCCACCATATTTTTGGTCCTTCGAGCCGGATGAATCACTTTACAATGAATCAATGGTCGCAAGTCTAAACAGTTGTTTTCGGCTAGTTACACTGGATCATCGATCTAGTTGTAACAGAAACCGCCATCGACTACTGTTGCCACCACCGAGTGTTAATTTATTGTTACCAACTAATCTCTCTTCTGAGACGATTATGTTATTGGAATTAAGGAGCGTAACATCAAATATTCATGGAAGAAAGTTTTCTTTCCAGTTAGTAAATCGGGGGTCAATGCCTTTCATAAAAGTTTAGATTTTGGGGATGAAAGAAATTTGGAAACTACAATTATGTTGTAGTTCGACAATAAGAAATAATTTTGTTCGGATCAGATTCTGTATTCAAGTGGGGATTTCGTAAATCGGAGGAATTTTCCCAAAAGGAAGGATTTTTAAAAACGTCCTAGTGGAAATTTTTGAAAATTTTCATCTCTTTTGTCGTCAAATGGTGATATTTTAAAATTGGGAAAAATAAAATTTGGGGTTTGCGTCTCTCATCTTCTCTCACAACCTCTTCGCCCCCTCCCGCCTATCCTTTGATTGAATTCGCCTGAGATTTTTCTCACGGTTCAAAATTTTCCGACCCAGTGGAATTTTTCCAAGCCTAATTTACTTTCAAAGGATCAGGAATAATGAGGGGATTTTCGAGTCAGCGATGGGTCTCCCTCTCTCGTGAGCTTTTCTCTCTCATTTGAAGTCATTGAACACTATCTGTTCTCTCACGTTCTTCAATATGGAATTTTTGAGGAGGAGCGGGGGGAGAGAGCAAAAAAAAATATCAAAAGGAAAAATTTTGGGTTGCGTGGTAGCTGCACCAGTGCCGGTTAGAAAACTTTCCGTGGGAATTTCGGTGTTTGTAATTGCTTATTTGGAATGGGATACCGCCACTGGACGATCGCGAGATCAGTTCTGATGAAAAGCTGCTTCCACGAGGCAAGATTTGTTTGTTTACACGCATCGAAAATTTGATTTTTTTGTTTTTCTCACGAATAAACAACGTGAGAAATTTTTCTTTCCGGGGCAAGAATACGTTGTGTTGAATGCTTTTTAGAATTTTTCGCCAGGCTCAGGTTTTTGAAAAATGATGCTTCGATAGATTTTTACAGAAATGCTCGTAGTGTACAGTACTTTTGGTTTGTCATCTTGGTTTGATTGTATAGAGCTTTCAGAACCTGGAACTAATAGCAGTGCTCGTCAAATAGTTTTTATAACCAAATACTTACCCATAAATCGCTGACAAATCTCTCAAAGTTTTCATCCCCAAATTTGGAGGAAATCCCGTCCAAATCTGAAAGGAAAGAGACGGTTCGAAAAATCGCAGGATAAATAATCCTGGATTTGGTTGAGATGTTGGAAAAGTCAGCAGTAGAATGGCTCGAAAGTGTTTGAAACCATCAAATAGATCTGACCCTTGCTGATTGAAAAGAAGGAAAAGTGACCGAGGGTCGAGTGGTTGGAGGAAGGTGGCGGCGGAAGGGTTTAGATGGCTTTTCTTCTACCTATAAGGTCATAGTCAAATGAAAAGCTTATAGAACTCACCGGGGGGTGAGTTTTTGACGGGCCTTTGAAAAGGGCCCGCAAGAGTTTTCTCAAGTTAATACAATTTCCCTTTTCGGGTGGAAAATCTCTCTCGAAGAATCGGGATAACTACCTCCGAAGTCCTTTTTGACTTTTGATTTTCGGAATTTCGTCGCCAGTGAATTTGTGGGATCGGGGGTGAGAAGATCGGAACTTGTAACAAAAAAATTGATTCGGTCTTTGGAGTTTTTTCGGGAATTGAGTAAGGGATGAAGCCCGGGCGGGAGGAGAGGAATTAAAAATTTTCATGGCGAAAACAGTTTTTATTTTCTTTAAAAGCTTTTCCCATTTCCGGTGAAAATTTCTCTTGTCAACAACACAATAAAGTTGATTTATGTCCGCGTCACACTATACACATTTGGAAAGTCAACGGTTTTCACGGGGAAAAAAAAAAATTTGGAAAGTAGGAAAATGTAGTGGTGCTGTCGGGGGGTAGTGTTACATTGTTGTTTATTTTTGTTGCGGGGGAGGAAAACAGAAAGTAACAGTATCCTCCCTCTCCTCCTTCAACGTTTACAAGACTAATGGACGACTTCCTTCTCCGAATTTTTTTTCTTTTTCATTTTCGATCCATTTGCTGAGGTTGGAATATTCTTTTCTTTCGTCTTTTCCTCTGCATTTCCTTGCGATTTGTACGTGGAATTTTAATATTTCTCTGTCGGACTCGGGGAAAACTGGCTTTCGAATTCGAAACACTTCCCTTCGCCTGTATTAAAATGGCTTAGCATGTGTTATGTTGTAGTTAAATTATGTCGTTGTGGTTTTTGAAGAAAGGGTTTGGGGGTGTGTTGCGTCGAATGTTCTTCCGGTGGGAAGGGGGGGTTGCTCCGTATCCTCAATTTTGAAATTACTTTACAGTTAGTTACATTGAATTAGTGGTGAATAAACTTTTCTAAGTTATGGACCACTTAAATAAGCTAGCAGGGTTTTTGTTAATCGCTTACCAAGGTTTTCTGCAGTTCTCAAACTGGAGAAATTTATTTCAGAAATTCTGCACATTCACGAAGGTTACTGAAATCCCAGCTAACCTCAACACAATTTGAGTGCCGTTAGAAGACGGTTCTTCTGGCATCGTTCCACTTCTCCAAAGGTTCAGTTACACCAGATTTACGGACTGAGCTGATCTGCCTAATTAAAAATTTTTGGAATGTTTTTCAAATTTCTTAAAATTCTTAATTGTTTTTGTCTTTAATGGCGGACAAACATGTCGAGATGGGTTCATGCGTTCTGAAATTATGTGAGCACATACAAACATCCTCTTCTTGAATGAATGAATGGATTGACGTTAATGTTATTAAAAGAGCTCGAGGAATTTAAATAAAATTTGAATTTCTTGGCGAACCATTTGGAAGATTGCTTTATGGGACACCTCTTTTGAGGACTGCTGGATTCAATTTAAACATTCCTGAACTTCTTTTTTTTGGGGGGGGCGGATGACACTTTTATTTGTCCTTTTGTCAGCTTTCTTTTTGTTTTTTATTTGCGGTCTTTTTATTATTCGAAATTATTTTTCTGTATTGTGCGATTCTCTTTTCCTCTCATCTCGGTATTCTTTGTTGTTGTTCCTCTCGGCGTTTCTTCTTCTTGTCGTAGTTTAGTTTACATAAGGAATATTTTTCAAGTTTCTCCTGTGGCAACGAGTTGTTTTGTTTAAAGAGATGTTTGAACACGTACACAACCTGAGGCTTCAGCAAATTTTGGGTTGACGGAAAAAAAGCCGGGAGAACTGAAACTTTTTTTTTCGAAATATTATCGGGTGGTTGACCGAACGCTTCGACTTTTATTTGATTGGTCGAAAGTGTTCATATACAGTCAACCCTCATATAACGCGGTACTCTTACAGCGCGGTTTCCGTTCAACTACATCACATACTCAAGTCAACCAACATCGACGCAGGTATGAATGACTGGTAACTAGATATGCCAGCTGTAGGAATGACTACAAACATGCCAGCTTATCTCATAGCCGTCTACGACATAAGTTTCAGTCGTCTCAGAGCTCAGTTGGTGACCAAGTCTTTCTAAAAATTTTTTCAGCATCGTCCTTTCGTTCAGCTTTTTGCTGCTTAATTTTTGGTTCATAATTAGACAACATAATAATGGCATGGCATATCATATAATACGAACGATGCGATTTGTACAAATTCTGAGTTTCATATAGCGCGGTTTTCACACAACGCTGTACGCACTAGGAGGGGTTGCCTGTTTAACAATTGCGATGACTAACCTAAGCATTCCGTGAAAACGTTATCATGGCGATCCGGAAACATAATTTAGTGGAAGGAATTCGAAACCTGTTTAGTATCTGAGCTCAAATTATGATTTTGGGTTTTGTTTGAAAAATTTTGAATCTGTTGGTCGGTTCAACCCTTTCTGAGGAGGGGGTGGGGGTAAGAAGAGAGAGAGAATATTTTCTCAGGGTGCACGTATGTGTGCAAATAAGGTTTTTAATTTGGGTCGAGTCAACAGGAAGAGAATAAACATGAGCGGCGTGTTAATTTTGAAAAGTTTTTAACTCAGTTATGTTCTAAAGTAAACCCCAACCACGGAAGGGGAGTAGAAATTTGAAAATGGCAGAAATTTTAATTTAACCCAAAAACAAATTTTGTATCTTTTTGGGGGGGTAAGGGTCATTTTCTCCTGTCCATCCGGTTCTTTTAACATATTCACCCAGATTTTCGATTCGTTTTTGGGATTTGAAAAACTAGTTTTGAGAGATTCGTGGCGGGATGACAAAAGAAAAGTCAAAATTCTCATCGTCATTGTCTTATTTGGTTTGTAAATTAATATTTGGTTCATGTAGCCGGCGAAAGAAGTTCTCAAACCTGTGTTTATCTATACCTGAACCAGAGGTATTACAATTTGTGTCCGATCGCAGTGGAGAAAAAGGAGGAATGAAAAAGAAACCGAAATTCTTCGGTCGTTAGTGAGTATCGGATGGGAGAGGAAGAGGCAGAGGAGGGAGTGGGAGGAGGAGGATAAGAGCATATCGAATGAGTTCAAATCCAATCTTCGCGTTAATAATAATATTTAATGGTTGAAACAATTTCTGAAATTGTCTTCGTCCAAAGGTAATAAGCTGAGTAATTTTGCGTGGAGGCTTCCAGAATCATGTCTGAAGGAATCAGAAAAAGGCGATCGGGGGAGGGGGGTAAGGGGGCTTCAATTTTCATCGTTAATTTTAGCAATTTTTTCCTCCTCATCTCCGTGTTTTATGCATGTTAGATGGAGTCCATGTTATTTTTCGTGAATTTTTGTGTTTCACTATAAAACAAATCGTAAAGTGTTTTATTGATTGTAGTTGTTTATGTTTTGCTAATTTGATCTCTGTTTCTATTTCCACGATGAAATATTCCGCGTGTGTTCTCTAGGAAAAGGACAGTGAAGAAGACTTAAGATTTTGTTTTGTTCTGGAATTATCGTCTTGGGAGAGCTAGCCACATGTTTTGAATTTTTCGGGCGGGGGTTGGGGGATTGGGCGTGTACGTCTGTTGATTTCTTTATCGATTTAGATTATGGCTGTCAGATTAAAAATTTTTTGTTTCGTTTTTGTGTGTTTCCGTTAGAGAAAGAAAGTTTAATTTAAGCACAGATTTACGTATGTTGTTAATAATTATTGAACGTAAAAATATAAAACGAGTCAATTTGACTCAGTTTTTTGCCTATAATTAACTGCCACCTGTGTTCGAAAACGAGTCAATTAGTAGTTTGTTAGGCAGCGGTAAAATAATAATAACAGAGGTCTTTGGTAAATGACTCGCCCTAATTTAGGCTGCGGAGGAGGAATCGAAACAGGAAAAGCAACAGCAACCTTTTCCCCGTCCCCTAAAAGCTCGGAAATGAAAATCATTTTCCGATGTTTTGTTTCTTTTTATCGTTTTCCTATTGAATGCCCACTTTCATTTGTGTGCGTTATCTTATCCATTTCCGCTTCTCCTTTTTATTTATATTTATTAAATAATTTTTTACATAGTTTCATTATTTTTGGCTCCATTTGGCATGGTTTGGCGGATTTTTTGTTGTGGCTAAAAGAAGTTTGTTGGCGACACACCCTGATGACAAATCTTGAGTAAGACTTGGTCACCGGTTTCTATCTGAAACCGGGTCGGGTAATCAATAAACCTAGAAAGTGATAATGTTCTCGATTGTAAAAACATAAAAGTCAATCCACACACTTGGGTTATCCATTTTGTGACAAGTCGGACGTATGTCGGTGACACTTCTCCTGGTCGTTCACGTGGTGTTGGGAAATGTTTTATATTGTCTGATGTAGTGGTTGTCAAAGAGCTTGATTCGTCGCTGTGGGAGGTCGCGAAAGCCTGAGTTTTGTTTTAGGTATTTTGTGCAGTATTTATGAAATGAATTATGGATGAAAGTGTGCATGATTAACGTCGCCTTTTCTGGTGTTATTTATGACCGGCACTTTTCTAAGAAAATTTCCTGAGGCACAAAATGGATGTTCTGCCTCGTTTTACGAATAGACAACGCACTACAATATGATTTGTAATTTATCAGAATGAGGACTCGGATACGTGTGGTCATCAATATCGCGTTATTCACGGTAACAAGTCGAAGTTTCTGCTTTTTGCACAGTTCTGTGGTGCGACCGCATTCCGCTTGTCCGAACATGTCAGTGTTGACCTTTGATACCGTAGCGCAATATCCCCGCCTGTCTAAATCTAAGGTTATCCTAGACGTAAAGCTTTTAACAGCTGATCGGTAGATAAGGGAAATTTTTCTGACTTGTTCAAGTGGGATGACAACTGTTGGAGAAAAAAGGTTTTCGAGGAATTTTTATTCAGCGACGACTCGTTTGTGTGCGAAAGGAAGAGGATGAGAGATCGGAAAACAATGGAAAAAGCTTTTTCGAGGAGGATTTAATGGCCGTGTTGGAAATCTTGGATTGTGAATCCCTTTCAAATCATTATAATGTTGATGGGTGAACCATGTTATGGGGATGGAAATATCGAGTCCAAGTGGAACTTATGGATACATAAATTTGGGGATATACGGGAATGGTTTTAACCCCTTCCGATGGGAACACAAACAGAAGAGACGTGGGAGTAGTCTGTGTAATGATAAAGAAATTTGAGGAAATATCAAATATCTGGTGCCCCGGTGTTTATTTATTTTTTAAATGAAAATCATTGTAAATATAGCTTCATACAATTACAGTATATTATATAAAAGAGTTTTGTGGACATGGATGTGTGTCTATTTGACTGAGCTCTTGGAGTATCATGTATCAGTAATCGTGTGCTTATTGCTTGTCTTCTCTTTGGTGTTCTACTTCTTTCATAAATAATGCACATTTGTAGGAAGATTTCTTTTAAGAGCTTATTTCATAATTAATGCATAGTGATGGCAGCCTTCGGCTTCATAATTATTTGCAAAATTTTTCGACGTATTAATTTCATAAGTAGTGCACACTTTTGCGAGATAATCGATTTTCCTAATAGTGCTCGCCTAATTTTGAAAGTCATTTCATAAAAAGTGCACACATTACTGTCGGATTTCATCAATATTAATATTTGATAAAAAACGAAGAGAAGATGATCATGACTCGATCTAACAATTCACGATCCGTATTCAAAGAAACGAATTTGCAAAAAGTAAAAAGAAAAAGTAGAGGATAAAGAAGGATGGGAGGTAGAAGAAGAAGAAGAAGAAGAAGAGGAAAAGTATTTTCTTTCGAATTTTAATGAATTATTCATTTCCGAAATAATGTTTCTGTTCGCTGTTCTCGTTTACAGCCGTCACTCAAACGCGAGTATGTTCTCTGTTTTAAAAGAGGTCAGACTTCTAAAAAACTTTTCTTTTTGGCAAATACCCAGGATATAACTTTTGCTTTTATTCATCATTCCCTTTAAGCCACGCCATTGTTGTCTGGGCTACGAAAATATTGTTGGTTAATAAAAACCGGAAGTAGAAAACTCCTCAAATATGCGAGCTTTCTATTAATAGATGGACGCACATTGCGAGGTATTGGTCAAGTTTAAAGTTCCCCGAGCGGATTTTCGTGTCTGATTATTATTATTATCATTATGGATTTGAGTTTGTTCCTCTTTTAAATTTTCTTGTCGCCAAATTTAACCCTCCGTCTGTCTGTCTGATGATTTGAATTAGAATCCTTGGCGTCTGTTATTAAATTTTTTCGAATTTCGAAAGGGTAGATCACTCGCTGCTATGATAGTCGTGCACTTTGTGGGTGTCTTTGCGAAGAAATGAATGACAGTTCGAAAGGGACTTAAGAGGATACAAGAAAGCGGTGGGTATGGAGAAGCCGGAGAAAATGGAGAGAGAAACTTAATGAGAACTCTCCAGAACACACTGACAGAGTTCCTTGTTGAGGATTTTCGAAGGCGGGGAGTTTGGGGAGGAGGTGAAATTCATCAATTACTGTTGTCTACATTCAAAGAGAGGATCTCCATGTGCTTTGGCAGTTTTCTCAATGATTTCCCGGGGAGTCGACGTTTTCAACAAAAACCATGTCTCCGAATTAGAGAAAAGAGGCATAGCTCCCAGGAAATTCGTCGTATTCGAGTCACAATGAATCTCCATCAGTGCTTTTCTTTCTTTTCTTTGAAGTTTTACAAGGGTTGGGAGAAAAAGTTGTAGGAGGAGTAGTGGGAAGAGAAAAGGCAAAAGCTTTTCTAATCCCGCGTTCATTCAATCGGGGAATTAGAGGATTTCTTACTGAAAGAAGGAA
The DNA here is from genome assembly GCA_016920875.1 of Columbicola columbae. Lineage (NCBI taxonomy): Eukaryota > Metazoa > Arthropoda > Insecta > Psocodea > Philopteridae > Columbicola > Columbicola columbae. Next base: position 6,978,786 of record JADMLL010000012.1, read on the forward strand.
TCTGAACAAGTGAGATTAATAGATGGGTACTTAGATACGAAAACGGAATAACAATTTTCTACCTTCTTTGGTTGATTGATTTTGCTCTAGAGAGCAAAGTACTTTCCGAAGGCCGTCGTGTCTTCTTCTTCTTCTCTCTTACCCTCCTCCTCTTCTAGTCTACTACTCTTGTTTCCTCTTTGTCGCCTGCATGCCTCTCTCTCTCTGATTTCCTTTTTCGTAGTCATTTTTTGAATGGATTGTATTTCCGGAATCGTCTTAGTGTTATCTCTTGCGGCGCCAAGAAGCGCGATAATTTATGCACAGTCGACGACGGCACGTTTGAAGGTTAAGGCTGAGACCCAGTTAACCGAGTTCATTTTTGGACTTTTTTTTTGTTTATGGCTCATTCGTTTAACGTTTATTTATTAACGTGATGATTTTGTAAGAGAGGAATTTTGGGTGAGGAGAGATTAAGGTTCAATAGCCAGACCATATTTGAAGTAGGTTGGACCGGGTTCTCGATGGTATCCGAAACGTCAAAATAATCATTTTCAAAAGGAGAAAGAATTCGATGGGTGTATTGATTCGGACGATACCTTTGAGGTTTCTTTATCACTTTTGAAAATTCTCTTGGGGGGCTGGAGAAGGATGCTGTTTTGTTGGAGTTTGTATTTGAAGAGGAAAACAATTGGAAAAGTTTGAGGGAAAAAGGTGAGAATGAAATTGACAATTTTCCGGTGGGAAGTTATTCTCGATGGATGAACATATCAAAGGGATCGTGTCGTGTTTTTAGTAAGAACCGGTAAAAGACTTTTAAAGGGTTGCGTAAATAATTTCCGGAATCTTGGAATTATGTCTGCTGTTTGGTCTTTGATAATTTGAGAGTTTGGTTTTGATCATAATAAAGACCATCAGGGGAGACTAATTAACCGAGTAATTAATTGTGTTGTCTTTGAATATTATCGTAGGAGGACCACAAATCTCTCGCTCTCTTATTTAACTGAATTTATTGGTAATTTGATGGTTTGTAAATGTGTTGGGGCAGAGAGGAAGAGATGGAGTCAGGTTATAGACAAAAGATAGCATCTCTTTGTTGCCGTAATTTTAAGCAAAGTTTTATTTTTATTGGTATATCTTCAAGAATCGAACCAGATTTTAGAATAAGCGGGTTCGAGCTCGTTTGACTTCGAAAACAATGGTGGTAGATTCTTTCGATAACGCGATTCTGCCTTTAGCACGAGTCGGCATTAAATCTTTTGCTTACTATTCAGTTTCAAATGTGTGAATAAACTTATGTTCTCAATCATTAGTTCTAGTTAGCAGTGTTGTGTTTTGATTCGTGTTTCTTTAGCTATGCGATTTAGTAGTAGAAAGAGGAACAACTGTAGGGTTTTGGGAGGACCTTGAAATTTATGGTATCGTCAGCAGTTGAGGTTCATACAGTGAACAGGTGAAAAGGAAAAGTAAAATGTGGTTCAATTGGATTGCGCCTAATATCGCGATCCTGTCTACAAGACAATGACACGATTCGACAGGACGTCCGTTGCTTCCGTGACATTGTTCAGCAGTTGGTCAGATGTTTTTGGTAGTCCTTGAAAAGTCAAAACATATGTCAAAACTTTTCATCTTTCTTATTATTATGGTAACTTGAGCTAGTAGCCTTTGTAACTATTAGTACTTGTTAAATATAGACATGTTAGCAGTTTGTAAGCCAATAAATCAGTTGTACTTTGACTAGAATTCGCTACTTCTACTGGTTTTGGCATCAAATCAACGAAAATCTGTAGCAGAAAGATAAAATCAAAGTCGGAAGAAAGAAAATGCTGAAATAAAAATTTTGGGTTTGGAGGTCGGAAAAAGAATATCAAACTGTAGGTTAGCATCGTGAATAGTTCTTTCCACTGCTGAGGGATGAAATAAAATTTTACGAAAAGGAAAGTAAACAAACAAATGAAAAAAGAAATGGCTACAATGGTTACAAACGCGCCATTTTTTTCTGCAACAAGGGTGCTCTAAAAAAATAAATAAATAAATACATAAAAATAAAAGAATCGCAAGACTGTGTCATATATTATTATATAAAATACATTTTACACTGACATTTATTGCTTCTGATCCACTCCGGGAAATTCAATATTTTTAAAAGGTTCTACCCTTCCAAAAATTTTTCTTTTAATTTCCCATTCTAAATTAAAATGGGAAAAAGTTTCTTTTCGCTTTCTCACCCCTTCGTCAAATTCATACTTTGACAGTTTAAAAATTTTTGGTTGGAATAAAAAATTATAACTTTAATATTAACGCTGCTGACAGTCTAAAAGAAGAAATCTGGAGTTAATTAATTTAAAACCGAGCGGAAGGAATCGGAAAGTGATTTAGGTTTTGCCAACCTTATGAATAATTTTTGCTGGAGAAATTCTTTCACCCCCATTTTCCCTTTTTTCTTTCTTTTTTTGTGGTTGATTCCGAAATGTGTTGTGGGATCGTAAGTTGAACGCTCTGTCGTTGAGTAGGTTGAAGTTAACCCATTAACGCCCAGGTATAGAAATCGTGGAAATTTTTTGTAAATTCTTTTGAAGGCTGGTGTAACAAAATAAAAAATGATATTTATGTAAATTTTTTTAAAAAATTTTCGCACGGTTTTCCGGTAAATTGCTGTCCTCATTTGAGGACATCGGGGTGTAATGACACCAAAACTTGACTGTGGCTCATTTTGTTTTGGTTGAAATTTCAATGATGACTTTTATGGGTTTGTTCTATAACATCTTGAGCGTCTGCTAATTATTTTCCGCAGCGGTACTTCCAACAGGATGTGAGAAAAATAATATTTTCGGGACGGATGCAGTTTAGTGAAAATCATTCTGCTCTATCAAGAACTATTCTACAACTCCTGATTACGAAAAAAGTGAAAGGATTGTACCTACTTATAAAGAAAAGATGGCTGTTGATGTTGTAAAAAAAATCCCTCCAAAAAAAAGAACCTAAAAAGCTTTAAAAAAAGTTATTGTCCTCATTTGAGGACGCAGGGCGTTAATGGGTTAAGACAGGAGGTCTGTGGTGTAGTGTTTAAACCGCCCGGCTGTTGAAGTTGTGATCGTGAGGTCGAATCCTCTCCCGTGTCTTGTTATATCCAAAGGTGAAAAGGGGTATAATTTATATATAATCTATATCTGTATATATCTAATTTATATATGATTATATCTAACGAAGAAAATTAACGAAACGTTTGATAGTCAAATCAATGAGAAAGAAACTCGTGAAAATAGTAATTAGGTGTGCAATATTTATGAAAGGAGATGTTTATTGATTTTGAAACAAATAATTTTTATAAATTTAATATTATATTTGATTATATGGTCAGTGTGTAAAAGTTTAACTAGCAGGGAGTCCAAACTCCTGGGCAAGAAGGGCAAGAGCAATGACTGTGGATTTGGGACTTGAACACCGGCGTACAGTAAAGAATTCAGTAAAAGAGGCGGTCTTAAAGAAGAGTAGGGATGAGCTCTGGTGAGAATAATGTTGAATCCTACATCAACCTTCTCGGAAAGGAAGACAGAAAAGCTGTTGCAACGTTCTGGATGGGAACATACCTATACAAACGGAAAGTAGGAGACCGATTCATTTGCAAGTTGTGCAACGTGTCGCTAAATCCCAATATATGCTGCTAGATTGCTCAGCAATGGAAGAATACAGAAGGAACTGTATGAATGTTGATGGTCAATCTGTCTGGGAAATCCTTGTGCAGAAGGAAGGTTTGCCAGCAGTTGCTGTATTTAAGAAAACTTTTTAGAAGCTGGAAAGAGCTTAGTTTGTGTTTTATGTAGTGTATAGTGGGATGGTGTATGACTGTATGTATTAGTTATTCGTTGTACTTGATATATTTTTTTTAAATAAATCAATTAAATATATAAATAAATAAGATAAGATTATGTGGTTATATCAAGGGGGATAAGAAGAGGTAGAGAGGAATAGCACATTAAACTCGGGACGTCGGACATAATATGTACGAACTGTTGCTGATGATAAAACAGGAATATCGTGTTCGAAGTTTGATCAGAACAATTCAAACTAATTTAGAAAACGAAAGAAGAAATAATCGCGTAAACAAAAGAGATCTTTAAATTGACTGTGCTGACAAGATGAAAGACTAACTAGTCAAGGAGTCAGCAAACTTAATTATTTTTGCAACTAGATAGAAGAGTTGACGACTGAAGATAAAAAAAAAAGAAATAAAAATTTAATTAAGAGAAAAAGGAGTCTTAACTTTTCAGGCAAAAGTGCCAACTGCTGAAAATAGACAAGAACTGCTCTTGGAAGGGATGTTTCCAAAAGTGCAGGGACCTACAAAAAACGTTTGATTGATGAGAAAGATGCCTAAAATGGAGAGCCAATAGAAAGGTGTGACAGAAGAGGAAAAAAAAGGAAAGTGGAGGCTGGTTGAGGGAATAAGTCAGATTTTGATTAATATCAAAACGGGGAGGGGGTGGGGAAAACACGATAAGCAGAAGACGGGACTCGATTAAAAAGGCTAAATTTTCAGCACGAACCTGTCACTGAGGCGAAGGGCCTAAGATTAATCGATTCATAAGCTGACCGTTTTCTTCCTTTTCCCAGTCAAATAAACACCTGACTAGTCAGCAGCAGGATGTTTGTTAACTATTCGCCGCCATTTTTCTTCCCCCCCTACATCCCCAAAAATCGAGTATGGAATATATTTTAATTTCTTTGTGTATAGGAAAAGCTCCAGGCTTCTACCAGTTTTTGTGAATGAAACGTTTTCGGTTTTATAGTTGAGTTATTAAAAAATTTTCTGAAAAGACTTTTTTTTATTAAAAAAAAGAAAACAAAACGGGATGGGGTGGGGGTGGGGCGGGTAAAGGAATAGCGGGAGGACAAAAACGGAAAACGTCAAAAATTTTCTTGCCTATAAACTTTTTTCGCGAGAGTTGATGAAATAAGTTTTCTCCGGGGTTCGTTTTTCGTGAAAGCTCAACTTTTTCTGACTAAATTGAAAATTAATATACAGCCTTCGGATAAAAGCTTTCAACTTTTTCTCCTTCATTTTTTTTTATTTTATCTTTCGTCGTGGATTTTTGAGCTTTTTGATGGAAGTGGGGGTGAAAGTAAAAAAAAAATGACGAAAATGGTGATTGCGAACAAGTTAAATTGCATAAAAGCCAAATTAATGACTAATTACTATCATTTCCTCTCTTTCTCTGTGTCTGTTCTTGCCAAACGTTTAAATTGTCTGCCTTCCCCCCTCTCCTCCTCCCCTCTCCTCTCTTCCTCGTTTTTTGCCCCATAAAAAGGTTTTTCATTGTAGTTTCCGTTTTCCCTGGCACATATCCAGAATTGGCTAAATGAAAATGACTCACCGAAAGACAGATAATTTTGAAAAATTTGGATAGGAAGAAAGCAGGAAGAGGAGGAAATGAAAATAAATTGACTGTGTGTTGGGTTTCATATAGCACGGTTTCCTTTTGGGGGCGTGTACGACGCGATCGTGCTTATTGGTACTCGATCTTAGTTGTTTTGAGGATTTTGGGTGATTCGAGCTAATTTGGAACGAAGGAATGAAGAAGGATTTTCATAGCCGAGAAAATGGATTGGTTGATTTCAATATTGGATTTGGTGATATTTCATTTCAAAAGTAATGCACAGTTTTGTGAGTTGTTTGTTTTAGAGTTCTAACACTCTGGAATTTTCTTTTCAATATTGAATTGAGTTAGGAAGGTTTTAAATTACGAAATTGAATTAGTTTCAATTTTGGAACAATTTTTCTAAGGTAACAAAATATTTTCTAATTGGAAATTTTTCATTCATAATACCATTGTAAAATTTTTCAAAAATATTTAACAAGTTTAGGAAGGTTTCACAATTTTAGAAACAATTCATTCTTAAAGGAGTACATTTCTTTCAAAAGTAATGCACACTTTTGTAAGTTGTTTGTTTTAGAATTCTAACAGTTTTCTTTCAAAATATTGAGTTAGGAAGGTTTTAAATTACGAAATTTAGAAAGATTTTTAACAATTCGTTTCTAAAGTAACGCAAACATTTTTCAAAAGTAATGCACACTTAGTGGAAATTTTTCATTCGTAACCAATATGTAAATTTTTTCAAAAAATTAACATTTAGAAGTTTTCAAAAGTAATACAAATTTTAGTTCATTTTAAAGGAGCACATTTCTTTCAAAAGTAATGCACACTTTTGTGAGTTGTTTGTTTTAGAATTCTAACACTCCGGAATTTTCTTTTCCAAAATCTTGAATTGAGTTGGGAAGGTTTTAAATTACGAAAATGAATTAGTTCCAATTTTAGAACTTATGGAACAATTCATTTCTAAAGTAACGTAAATACTTTTCAAAAGTAATGCACACTTGGTGGAAATTTTTCATTCATAATACCAACATTGTAAAATTTCTTTCAAAAGTATTGAACAGTTTTAAGAAGGTTTCAAAAGTAATGCATAATTTTAGGAGCAGTTCATTTTCAAAGGAGCCCAGACCATTTCTTTCAAAAATAACGCACACTTTTGTGAGTTGTTTGTTTTAGAATTCTAACGGTTAAGAATTTTCTTTTCGAAAATATTGAATTGAGTTAGGAAAGTTTTAAATCACGAAATTAGTTTCAGTTGTAGAGCTTCATTCAAATTTTAACAAACGATTCATTTTTAAGTAACGCAAAGTGGTATTTTTCAAAAGTAATGCACACTTCGGAGGTTATTCGTTCCATAAGTAACGCACACTAGTGGAAGATTTTTATTCATAACACCAACGTTGTAAAATTTCTTTCAAAAATATTGAACAGCTTTAGGAAGTTTTCAAAAGTAATGCACAATTTTCGATAAAATTCATTCTTAAAGGAGTACATTTCTTTCAAAAGTAATGCACACTTTTATGAAGAAAATATCATTTAATTAATAATGTTAATTGTCATTAAGAATCCAATCTAAAAGTCATTAGTATTGTTAAGTGAAGTTTTGACAATTAAAGCACATTCATATGCACATAGGAATGAAGTTGTGGAATGAGTCAAATTGACTCGTTTCGTACATTTTAATAATATTAGAGAGAGAGAGAGATGTTCATTACAATGTGAATTATAACAATTAAGCCAAGTACCGTCTTTTTAAATTGACATCTTAAAATGAAATCGCTTGAGATGGAATCGCGGGGATGAGACAAAGGAGGCTGAGGGTGTGTGGGAGGAGGAGGCAGAGGGAATAAGATTCAGACTGAAACGTTTCAGGAAACAAACCCCGGGTAATTTCTCTTTTGTTTGTTTAGAACATTTAATATCGAAGAAATTATAAAACGAAATCTTTCAGGGAAAAGTTTAATGAATGCTCCATTTTAGGAGGAAATCGAAAAGAGAACAATTCGCCCCTTCCCCCCGTCATCCAGAATTTTCTTCTTTGAAATACAAGAATTGGATCTCAAAAACGAATCCAGAGATAGAAATGGAAACACCTGCCAAATAAACCTGCGACGCCTGGGATTCTCCCACTTTTATTGTTCTCCGTTTCCGGTTGAAGTCATTCCCTGCTTTTGAAATTGTTTGTTCCTGGGCTAAGTGGAAATCCCGTTGTGGGGGCTGTCGTCGAGATTGAGTTAGCAGTTTATTAGTTTGAATAGTTTCAAACGAGTCAGAGAGTCAGTTTTGTTTGAAAATCGAACCTTTTCCCTCCGTTGTCTTCGTCAGTGTCAAAACCTTAACCCCTAATAATAATGATAATTCGTTGGCGGCCATTTTGAAATTCTTCTTTGATTAATAGCTCGGATATGCTTTCCGGCTAGTTTCCACTTTGAACATGCAAGGTTATGATTGTTGTAAATCGTGACAGTCGAGAATTTTTTTTTTCCTCTTCACGAAAGGACAAAAAGAAGTCGAGGATTAGGTGAAATAATTTTTTTTAAAAAAAGGATCAAGTCGCCGGAAGTAATTGATGAAAGATTTGAACCGGAACATCCGTTTTATATCTCTATTAACCCACGCGAGAAATGTCAGCGATAATTGTTTATCTTCGATTCCTCAACATAAACTTTGGTTTATAACATTGTAATGAAGTATATTTCGATGTGCTCTCCTTTACTTAGGTCCTTGGCGTACCGTTAGAACTCAAATTCTTGGCGGTGGTTTAGGTTAAATTCGACTACTCGCTAGTGAGGTAATTTATTTCATAAATAATGCACACTTTGAGGGGGACTTATTTGACGATCTCATTTCCTATATTTAAAACGCATAATTGAAGAAGTCATATCAATAAATATTGCGTGGTTTTTAATGGTTTTTTTAGTTTGGACTTTTTTTACGCGACTTAAATTAGATGCAAGGAAGTCGAAATGTTTTTAAGGGTTTGATATGGTGACTAAGTACCATTTTCAGTGACGTTTTCCCCTCTATCTACCCGGCATATTACGTTTCAAAGTAAAACTTGGAAGCCATTTTGTTTTTTGTGTCTGATTCCGTTCTCGTGTAATTAGAATTCCTCGAGGAATCTAATGCAGCACGCGAAGGAACTAATAAAGCGAAAGAGAACGAATGCGACTTGTCCTGTTAATTGCGTTATCAGATAATTATGAATAATTTGAATTCCGAAAGCCTCCCAGATTTAATTATTCTCTTCGAGTCATTTTTTAGTTTTTATGTCGGTTCGAACGTGAAATGACCTCTGGATTCGAAAAATGGAGGATTCGGTGAAAAATCCGGAAAATGCAGAGAAAAATCGTCGGAGCTGCATTGGATGTAGGTTAGCTCTGACAGTGAGTGGATAGTAATTATGTAATTATTGTAGAATGTATATGTCGTAACAGCTGAATGCTTTCAAGGTCAAGGTTGTTGAAAATAATTTTTAGCTTAGGTTTTGTGCTGAGTTGGTTAGCTGTTAGGAAGGGAGTGTGGCGAAATTTGATAACTTGAGAAAACCCGATAATGTCACGAGTAATCTCTTTAGAGGTTGTAAGGAGATTAGGTTTGTAAGATCACGTTTATTCCGTTATTTTCCTATCCTCATATTTTATTTTTAGGCTGTGGCATAGAAAGCTCTCACACACGCAGTGCTCTTGATACGTTTTTCGGGGATTTCGGGGATTGGAAATGATAATTATGACGCGGGCTAGGTTTTCACGGTCGCGTGAATAAAAACGACGATTTATCTAAGATTGTTCGAGCGTTATCCGTGTGCTCACCATGCATGGTAAAAATCGTCCATTGTTCCGCGTCCAAAACGCTTCTGCGGTTTCCTCTCCCCTGCCTCCTCTCCTCCCGTACTCTCCCATATGCGAAATCCTCCAGGGAGTGGTCATTGTAATGACCAAGACGGGGAATGGGATAGGGACTCTTTTCAAAAGGAATTCAATTCCTGGCCTTAATCTGTTCGAATGTATTCACGTTGTGTGTGGATGGGGGCGGGGGCGGGGTCGGAAAATGCTGTAGAAAAATATTTTTGGGGAGGTCGTAAAAGTAATAAAAACGGGAAGATTAATGTCGGGATTTAAACGGATTACATAAATTGTTGTTACCTTAAGACGCGGTGGCGTTTTTTTATTTTTTTATATTTTTACGCATGCGAATTTGACTTGGGGGTTAAAACGCCAGCGAGATTGACGTAAAAATTAGTTATACTAAGTATAATAATATTAATAATGATAGAAAAACCAATAATTGCATTTTTGAGTTTCGTCATTATTCTGAAAACCCACTGCTGAATTATTTCTGCCTCGTTTTGTACGTTTTGAATAGTACTGGTTTTGTTTCTTTCGTTTCGGACTATCTGGGTCCACAATTATTTCAGCTGCCGTCTTTTTGTCGTGGTCTTCCCGCCTTATTTTTAGCCCAATATTGTTTCATCTATCATCAATATTGTCTACTGTGCTCTTCTTTTCTTTCAGTGGTCCAGCTGGTCCCGGTTTTCTTTTTCTCTCTATCTTTGAATTTGTTATCTTATTTGTCTTCTATTCTTCATGTCTTCTTCGCTTACATTTACTTCTTTGAACCAGTTCCTTTTACCTTTCTCCTTTCTGAAGTACATGAAGATCTGGTTGGTTAGTGTCTCCGGGTGCATTCTACTCATAGAAGGCCGCATGTTCCGCATTCGTTACTTTTTGTATGTAGTTCGTGATTATGACGTCTGCGGTACTCATTGTTCTCTTGTATAGGACCCAGAATTTTTGGGGTACCTTTCGTTCTTGTACTCCTAGTTCCTCAACCAGACCTTTCCGGTTCAGTTTCAGGCATTCTGATGAGTAGATAACTTCAGGTGGAACAACTGTTTCATAGTGTCTAAGTTTGGTGTTCTGTGACAGTCGCTTTTTCTTATACACTTTAATACAGAATATACAGAATAGTACTGTAATTTAATTTAAATAGAATTTTTGTTAAAATTCAAATTCGAGGTGAGAGTAGGCTTCATTGTGGTGACTAAAATGGATTATCTTGTAGAAGAAATTCATTTCATTAATAATGCACAGTTACTTCAAGAACTCGATTTCACAATGAATCCGTTAGAAACCTATTTCCTAAATTACATACAGATTGTTGGAAATAATTAATGTTGGTTTACGAAGGTTTTTTATTTCATAAGTATTGCACACTTGGATGGGTAATTTATTTGATAAATAATGTAATAGGCCTACAATTTTATTTAATCCTTATATATTTATTTTGTTTAATTAATCTTTTAATTTATGTAAATGTTATTAGCAGAGTTTATGTATAAATACCTCGATTATGTAAAAATGTGCATTATTTATGAGATGGGAAAGTAGGTCAATGCCTGGAAATGTGGTTCTAATTAAAAAAATTGACGACTCTATGTGGAAAAATTTATAAAAGTTGAGTCGCATAAAAAAAGTCTTGTTTGGGTAGAGGGTAAAGGAAGGAATACTTTTACAGTTTTTCAAAGTTTCAACTCTAAGACCGTCTAAAATGAGACATTGCTTAAAATTAAAGTTTTCATATTTTAAAAATATTTTGAAGAATGGTCTTCCATCTCTCTCTCTCTCTCAGAGAATAATCACCTAATTTAGAAATTTAAAATTAGTCGAAATGGTTGAGAATGTTTCTTTGATTGCCTTTTGATGTTCCTCGGATGAAAGTTTTCGCGAGGAAACCGCGAAATTCTGGAATTTAAATAATAAAGGAAAAGGAGAAGAAAAAAAGAAAATGGAGGACGAGAACATCGAAAATGAAAGTCGTAAAAACCTGGGGAGAAAGGAAGATTTCTAGGAAGAAAGAAAGTTGAAGAGATCTCGCGAGAACTTTGAAAGAGTTTTTAAGACACTTCATTTTTTCCTGAAGTGGTTCTTAGGGGGGCAACTTTTTCCTCCCCCCCAAAAAAAAAGTTTTGAAACAAAAGTAAATGTACCACTTAAAATAGAGAAGTGGGTTCGGTCATAAAAATCTTACGAAAGTTTTGTTTTTACGCGATGAATATAAAAAGTGTAATCGGGATAGTTTCCGGTTAAAAGTCACGGGTATTGAAATTTTTGGGATACGCGTAAATGGAGTCGTTGGTAAAAATAAATGAAATTAAAAAGGCTTAGCCTGCTGACTGATTTAATTCGCCACGAAAGACTTCCCGCCGCCAATTGTTTTGAAATTTCATTTCCGGTTTTCGTTTTAATTTTAGTTGGATTTATCGAATTTAATTTTGAGCTGTTGGGAAGAGGAGAAGACGACATTTTTTGAAAAAAGGTTTTTGATTTTGGAGATGAAAGGTGCTTCATCCTAAATGTGGGAAATTTTTGTGTTTGTTAAAACCGGAAGTTGAAGACTTGTGGATAAGACTTTTGATGAAAGTGTGGGTTGTTAATGAGAAGAAATTCTCCTGAGGTTGTAGAATTTATAACGAAGTCCTATGTGCAGTACTTTGGGATAAACTCTGCGTGCAGTATTTATGAAATGAGGAGTAGGTTAAGGGTAGGACTTACCAGGATTGAAGTCGATTACTAAGTTAAATTAGTTAGGTCTCTATTTGTGCGAGGAGATAAGAATCTAAAAATGGGATCTCGCCTCCACCCCATACTCTGATCTGAATTATGCTGAAGGTAGCTGACGACGACAGTGAGATGAAAGGCCTTAGAGGCACTTTTGACCTTAAGGCTTTGGTATTCAAGCTTTTCTCTTCCCGGGCCACACGAATCACCAAAAAAAAGATTTTACGAATCTGGTTTTCGACACATACAGTCCACCCAAAGGGCATCATTTGTATATACATCTGTCAGTCTGTTTCTGTATATTGCCTAATAAAGATATGTTGAGGCAAACAATGTTAGCAGTTTCTGAGCACAAACCCGAACATTTTCGTACTGGTCAGGCACTATAGTTCAGACTTAACAATGAGCAATCAACCTTTCACAAATTTTCACTACAGCGGTTTCCACTGGGCCACTCAGTAGAGCTTGGTGGGCCACAGTTTGTGCAAAGGCTTTAATGTGTAAAAAAGTGTTCGCGACATTTTGTCCTATTTTATCTCCGTTTCCGGTTGAGGGCAGCCAAATGTTATTTTTTGAATTTTATAAAACAGACTAAAGTTGGAAAATTTTGGTGAGCTTTTTTGTTTGGAGGATGAGTAAAAAGGAAAAGCGAAGCAAATCGTTGTCGTTGACATTTGCGGTCTGGGATCAAACCTCAGAATGAAATGCAAAATGTCGGACATCGGTTTTTTGATTGCGAAATGATTCAAAGTTTTTGGGGGTGGGTTTAAACGAAAGCTCAAAAGTTGAAAAACGGAAATGACACTTTTTTGGAAAATTTCGGGTCTGAGCTTTAATAAAAAAATTAAAAAGCTCGTTTCGCTTATTTTTATTCGAGAATTTTTGATTTAGAGCTTTTGGTGCTGCCTTTTTTTTAGTGTGCTGTCTACTTCTCTCTCTCTCTCTTCCTTTTTGAAAAATGAAAATTGACAAGAGCAACATTTTTAGCTGAATATTTTGGCAGGGAAAAAATGAAAGAGAAAATTTTTCGCCCTTTTTATGAACATATTTCGTGGTTGTTTTTAATGTATATATAGGTCACGTGACAGCTCTATCAGCTCATGAATTTTTGCTTTGGAAGAGGTTTCATCATCAACAAGTAACAGCCACCACCTATCTCCAAATTGAGACAGTAAGTTTGGTTTGAGCGTGTTACTTATTAAATTGTCTGCTGCATTTATGCTGTCGGTTATTGCTGTTGGTGTTTTTTACTGAGCTTTAAGAACAAGTAACTTTAGTGTACAGTGGTTCGGTATTGTTATTATTATTATTGCTGTAGCACAAAACTCCGCGTTTCTTGCTTCCTTTATGGTATCTTGGTTGGTCGATATTGCTTTTGAGAGCACATCATTTGGAAGGGTTTTCGGTGTGGGAATGGGGGTTTAGGGAAGGCGAAGGCGTAGAGGACAGATATTTACGTTATCGAACTCTCCATCTGTCGTTTTCGAATTCTGCATTATTCATGAAAAAACAGAGAGATAGCTCCAACACGATTGAAAAAAAACTTTTCCAAAGTTTCTCTCTCTCCCTTTTCCTTTTTCAGATGACCTGCTTCGAATACGGTTTGCAAAACAGAGGAGACAGTTATAGCGATGCCTATTATAGATAAAAAATGATAAAAAAGACAGTCAAAGGAAAAAAGAAAAATAACAGTTATCAGAGAGGCTGGGAGAGAGAGAGAGAGAGAGAGAGACAGACCTTTCTACCTTTTCCCTTTTGCTCTATTCTTCATCCCCCTCAACTTTCCCGGAAGTGGGAGCACCACACCAAACGGAAATGATTTATGAGAGAGCGTTAGTGGGAGAGAGAACTTTTACATCATTAAGTGATAATTAATTTTAAAAAATGTTTCGTAACCGCGGAACACGGCATCAAATAAATTAACTGCGACCTTCACCTGGAAAAGTCAATTTGTCCCCGCAGCGACGCGGAGAACAACAGGGAAAAGGACAGATAAACCGAAGCCAAAAAAAAGGGAAATATATCGTCGGGATTCGACTGGCAGAAGAATTTTGAACATAATTTAAAACCCCGTACCGTTAATTATTCAGTAACTTTAATTAACTTCAAGTGCACGGAAACCCCCCCCCTCTCCTCCTCCTCCTTCGCTTCTTCATCTTTCTCTGGCTTTCTATGAAAGAGGAAAAGTTGAAAGGGAACAATAGAGAAGAAAAGAGAGAGAGAGTACATGAAAAGCAGTTAAACGCCTTCTTGAAATGGATCCTTTTCGAATTTGGGGAAATCCCGTGTTCCACTTTCTTGTCGTCGCCCCCTTCCCCCGCATCACCCTTTATGGTTGACGCTTTCTACTTTGAACTATAAAGCTGTAGTCCTCTGTCGAAAGATTTGGCGAGTTTTTGTTAATGTTTTATGACATTGCGGTTAGAAAGCTGTTCAAACAGCTTTTTTTTTTGCTGTTGTTTGATCCGTTTGATGTTTTGTATGTTTTGCAGATTTTTAATTCATTGTCGACTTTTATTTTTGTTATTTTTATTTATTTGTTTATTAATATTTATATTTTTATTACGTTTTATTTGAAAGCTGAATGCATTTTTTGGCAGACGAGAATAATCTGTCAGAATGGCGTTCGGGCGGTTGCAGGAGGAGGAGGGGGGTTCCCCGCGGTGTAAGACCTCCGACGATATGCACAATTACCCACATTTCAATTAGATTCGGTTTTGAATTGTAAATTTTCTTTTTTGATTTTCTCTTCCTACCCTTTTCCTCTCCTTTTTTTTTCTGTTGTATGAATAATGGTGATGATTATTGTGTCTTCTCTCTCTCTCTGTTGTTTTCGTTAATTTGTTACCTTACTCACTATCATCTAGTTTCTTCTGTCTTCACCATTTTCTTTTAGTCTCTCTTTTATTCTTTTTTCTCATTCCCTTTCTCTGTCCTCCTTTGCTCTTATTGTGTTTTTGCTTTCGAGAAATGAAAAATACGCCACATCCAGTCCCGAATCTGTTTTTTTTCTTTTGATGGAAGGGTTGTTTATTCCGGAAACACTTTTCCGCTTTTCTAAGTGGAAAAAAATTTCGTTTCATTGCAAATATTTAGAGGGAGAAAGTTACAAACGCCAGTTTACCAAAAATTTGATTCAGCTATCTACCTTTAGTGAGTTGGGTGGGTTTGACTGTCGTTAGAAACACTGCAGCGGAATGCGTTATGATAAGGACTCCGTCAGTTAAAATGACAGACTCCTGAGATTGAGAGAGACTGGAAAAACCGGCTGAAACTATGAAAAACAGCGAGACTGAAGTGAGACAGCGAAACACTCCCAGCGACTATTAGTGACTGCTGCGACCCTGTAAGCATTCAGCTCGCACGGCGAACGTTTTTGCTTATTCTCCTTAGGGCCCCTAATTCCGAAATCGGCTCAAAAAAAATTTTTCTCGGGAACGAAGAGGCGGTCTTGGTGTTGTTATGATTGATTCCGAAACCTTCGATAACTTTTCCAGATGTTTGAAAGGGCTAAAGTTGTTTTGTGTTTCGAATTGCACTCAAACCCTGAGTAACAGGCTGTCTTTTAAATTAGTTTCCTCTCTCTTGTCACTGGACTTTTGGGAAATTGGGAACTTCCTTTAAAACTTTCTGTTGTAAAACCATAAAAGAAAGAAGTGAGGAGGAAGAGGGAAAGAAGTTTCTTCGGTTGTTCGTTTCACAAAGATCCTTGAAACAGTTTTTGTGTTTCCGACTTTTTTTTTCTCTCCAAGCAAATCTCATTTTATGGTTATGAAAACAAATTTCTATGAGAGTTTACAAGATTTCGAAAATAGAAAAAAAATATTTTGAAACCAGGAAAAGTTAAGTCGGGGTGGGAGAGAGGTTATTGGGAAAATTTGTTTTTCCCTTTTTTTAGTGTCTTTTTTGACGTAACATCTTAACTGAATGACGTCATCAATGGTAAATGTTATTTATAGTGAAGAAGCTATGTCATCTTTTGGAAAAATTTTTTTTTTTTTAAGGTCTAAACTAATATTTTGGTCTTAATAATATTATAGGCCTCCTGTTGGATTTACTGAGGAACTTGACTCATCAGATCAACCTATGACTCGTGGGTCACCGAGTGACCCATTTGGTCATTTCAAGTGACCCACTTTAGTTCCGAAAATAAAGTATTAGATATACAAAAATTTTTGTTGCAACTTTATGAACGCAGTAACAATGCAACATGCATACATATGAAATGCAGTAACATTGTCCTGTCGATGTTTTTATGTGAAAATGTCTGTGACCCAAACGTCGCATTTTGGTTGGCCCAAAAAGGTTCCCGACCCCTGAATTAGATATTATATCGTAATATGGAACGAATAGTTTGACAGTGTGCATTATTTATGAAATGAGTCTCTGATTTATGAAATAAAAGAAATTGTCTCGCGTGGGTTGTGTTTGTTATGTAGTTAGTTTCTCCTGAGGAATGTGCAGTATTTTTGAAATTAAAAAAGGTTCCACAAAATCCTTGAAAATCTTTTTCTTTCTTTGTTCCCAGTTTATCTGGGGTCGGACCTCCTCGTATAGTTTCTCCAGGTCGCTCTTTCCCGGATCGTTACTGTGGAAGGATTTTCAGATCCCGCTGTAGATTTGACCATCACGTTATCGGTGGCATTACTTGGTTACGGGTTCTCATTTGGGGCTTTAGTTCATGGGATTTGCCCATACCACCTCAGCCTTCCTGGTTTGAGGTATAGTGTGCATTATTTACGAAATGAGTGCATCGAAAAATCTTTAAAAAAAATAATCGCAAAACAAGAACTCAACTGGATTCGCTGATTGAAAAACCCGAAAGCTCTTCATGTTTACTAGTTGAAAATTTAATGAAAAGCCCTGATTTAAATCATTTTCCCCGCCATTTTCCTCACAATTGTACTCCCATCGGAGGAAAACCAAGTGACCTGAATATTTCAAAAAATAAAAAGGCTCAAAAATTTTCCATTCTAAACTCCGTTCCGGTTAAATCCCTCGACACCATTTTAATTTTTATGTTTTAAAATCCTCTTCGTTTCGCTTTTCTTCCGCTCTTTCTCCCTCCTTCCGCTTCCGCTTTTTCAAAAAAATATCCGAGGTTATGTTGCACCTGAGATTTTTATGTATGAAAATGAGAACGTTGGGGAAAGGAAAGCACAGCCTTGGAATACAATTTTGGAGGTTTTTCCGGGGGAGGAGAATAATTTCTCGGCTTTTAGGGGATGATTTTTAAACGAATGGTTTGAAACAACCGTTTACTGCCTTTTCTGTTTCCGCCATGATAAACAGGAGGAGGTCTTATGTCAAAATGAAAAGGATCTTGACGCTTTTAATTTGAAAAACCCTTTTGGAAAATCTTTTTGAGTCCCACCCGGCTCCACTTTTCGTCTCGGTTCAGTAAGCAAAAATTCTAAAAAGTAAAAGGAAAGAAAAAAAAATTTTTTTTTTGTGAATCCAGAATGAAAATCCGGCAGAGAAATTTCCATTCCAGAGGTTCTTGAAAGCTCCAGAGATTTCTTCTCTCTCTCTCTCTCTTCTGGCCTGTATCGAAAACTTGGAATTAAGTTTTTAACAAGTTCTTTCATTTTCACCTTGCTGTGAACACTTTTTTGTGTCTTCTTCCATCCCCCATCCTTCCTGTCTACCTTTTTTCTCTTCGTTTTAATTCTGTTGGAATGGAATTAGAGGTTTTTTTGTGTTAATGGGAAACAAATGGATCAAAGCGTGTCTTCGACAAAGAAATTTCTGTCTCTTGAGCATATTTTTTGTCTCTTCTGAGATTTTTCTTTTTCCTCAGTCTCATTTCCGGTGTTTTGTTTGTTTCGAATCATTCCCTGTTGTCTGAAACATTTTCTCTGTTTGTTGGGGAGGAAGGAAATGGAAGCTAACCAAAATGTTAAGTGTTTGATGTTAAGAACTACGATTTCAGAAATTGAATTGGATGAAGATTTCTTGCAGAAAGTGTGTCTGATCATTTATTCTTTTATTAACACTATGACGTCCGCTGGCCCCACTGTGGGGCCGTGAAATATTCACAAACACTATTGGCTGAGCGCCGGTGACGTCACATTCGGAAATTATGTCGCATGCGTCGCCGGTGATCTTATTGTTATTTACACATGTGGACGATTACCACTGAAGTTCATATGTTGTGAATTTAAAATATTGGTGCTCAGGTACCGAGACTTGCGGACGTCATAGTGTTAACAATTTGTCAGCAAAGTGCTGTTGTTATTGTTTGACTTTTTAGTTTTTTGCTGGAAAGATGGGAATTTAGTTCGACGATCCCTCAAACAGTATCAACCCCCACTTGCGAATTGAATTTTTTATGAAAGTGTGCATTATTTATGGAATTAGCTTGTGGGTCTCCTAAAACGAGAATTTATTTTACAAAAATACATTCAGATCGTTGGGAGGAAATGGAAACGAGAAAGGGATCTGTTTTTATACGGAAGAAACCATAAAACCTCGTCCGCAGCCGAGGAAACTGGTCGAAACACGAAGGAAGGGTATTTAAAAATTAAAAGTGACCCCTTTCGAAAATGTTACCAAATTCGAAACCACTTCAAACGAGTGAGGGACAAACGAACGTAACGAAAAACCGCGCTGTCGTTTCTCTCTGTCTCATCCCCGTCTTGTCTTATTTCGTCGTCGGCTACGAAATCTATGCGGATTTGAATTGTGAATCCTTATCTCGGTTTCCTCACGACCCAGTTTTTTTTTGGAATCACTGCAGAACATCAATCAGGAAACGAAGAGAGAGAGAGAGAGAGAGAGAAATCTCTGATTGATTCCGGGAAGAAGAAATCGCATTCAAATTTAATCGAATACATAATTTATAACAAAATGTGAGAAACCAAAAAATCGTGAAATAAGGGGTGGGGTGGGGGGATTATTCAAAGATCCTTTTTCCCGAATCTAACCGAAAACCCCGGATTTTCATGGGTTTTCCCCGAGTTTATTTTATTGGGTCTGAGACCATAAAAAAAAGAGGAAAAAGGTTTCGCCGCTCATACTAGAAAAAGAAATTTGGGAAGAGGAAGGGAAATGAGATAAAATCAAGAATGAAATTTGGGAAATTTGGTTTTGATGGGTATGGAGGACTGGGTGGTGGTGGATGGGCCGTGGCGGGGCGGAGGGGGTAAGGCAATGTAAATAAGTAAATGAAATGTAAATTGTTTAGTGACTCATTGGAATAAGAGGATTTTCAAAATTTTTGTTCATTTGCAACTTGGCATTTGTCAAGCTTCAAACTCGATTTAATTTCATTGTGAAAAAAATTTTTTTTTTTGTACTTTTGCTTTTAATTAATTACGAAGACTCATTAAAATTGTCAGTTCATAAGTCTCTGAGGAGGAGGAGGAGAGAGGTGTGGGAAGAAGAGGGTTTATACGATTCTTAATTATGTTTTTTCACTGTTCGTTTTATTTAATTTTTCCTTTGTTTTCCACTTTTCTTCCTCCATTTTGAAAATATTCGGTTTAGTAGTGTTGGCTGATTCGTCGAGAAAGGAAGACGACTGTATGTTTGTGATGTAGGTGAAGTGATTCACGCTTTGTTGTTGGGTTTATTTCATAAATGATGCACACTTTCTTGTTGATTAATTTCATAAATAATGCACACATTCTTGTGGAATTTGTTCATAAATAAACACCTCTTGAAATTAATTTCATAAATAATGCACATTCTTGTTGAATTCATTTCATAAATAATGCACATACTTTTGCGAAACTAATTTCATAAATAATGCACACATTCTTGTGGAATTAATTTCATAAATAATGCACACTCTTTGCGAAACTAATTTCATAAATAATGCACACATTCTTGTGGAATTTATTTCATAAATAATGCACACTTTTGCGAAACTAATTTCATAAATAATGCACACTCTCTTGTCGAGTTTATTTCAAAAGTAATGCACACATTCTTGTGGAATTTATTTCATAAATAATGCACACACTTTTGCGAAATTAATTTCATAAATAATGCACACTCTCTTGTCGAGTTCATTTCAAAAGTAATGCACACATTCTTGTGGAATTTATTTCATAATTAATGCACACACTCTTGCTAGATTAATTTCATAAATAATGCACACACTCTTGCGAAACTAATTTCATAAATAATGCACACTCTCTTGTCGAGTTCATTTCATAAATATTGCACACTTTTGTGATGAGTCTGTGGGTTGTTTAAGTTGTACTGTATTCAATAATTTTTTACTGATTCAATGGTGTGTAAAACGAAGCTCGTTCTACCATTTCTTTCCGAAGTCATCCTCAGCAAAAATTTTGGAGGAAACGTTATCATTCAAAATTTTTTCTCCTAGGATTCCTTTCAGGATGACAGCGAAGAGTGGGTTGGGGACCTTTTTGGTAAATAGCATGTCTCTACGGTTTTACCCAAATCACTCTCGGAGACGACGGACGAACGCCTCTCACGATTTTCTCGAAAGGATTAAACCCGGGGTGAATAACATTCGTTAGATATTCGGAGTGATCTTTCCTTCGTCTTTAATCTCATCCCTTAAATCCGTTTTCCAGGAAAGGTATTAAAACCTTTTTATCAACTTAACCGTAAGGCTGTATTCGAAGTGAATTTTGTGAAATAAAGGTTTGTAAGATTTTGAGTTGTTGACCGCACTTCAAAGCACAAAAGCAACCTTTTCGGTAATTAGTGTACGAGTTTCTGTCTCTGTAAATGTTTGCATTGCTTACCAAATAAATTTTCTTTGCGTTATTAATGAAACTAGATCGAGTGTGCATTATTTTTGAGATCGAATCGCAATCTTCCATACCAACCACCATCTCTCTAAGTGGTGGTAGCATTGAAGGGTTGTATCGGGGTTGAAGAAGACAAGTAAAATGATCGTGCTAGAAAGAAGTTTGGGGTAAATATAAAATTTAGTGGATTATATAATAGTGTGCATTATTTATGAGTCCATTTCGCATTAGAGCCCGATTATTAATCGCGTAACTTTAAATATGTGAAAAGCACGGGCTAAACTATAAAATAAATAAAATTATAGTATAAAAAGAAATATTCAGAAAAGAGGCGAAGGCGAAAGGAAGGAGGTAGGCTGGGAAGGAGATAATATAATATATTATAAAGAAATATGATAAGAAAGAAATTTTGAGTGAGAAAGAGTGGGAGGGGCTATATTTCTCTTTCTCTCTCTTTTATCCAGGATAGATAATCATAAATCTGAAGAAATTATTTTCACACAAGAGCCATCGTAATTATTTATGTATCGTTGGAGGGAAAAAATGTTATGAAAAATATATGTGACGTGATATATATACAGTTTATACTTTTTTCCTCTTGGGAGGAGATGGGGAGTAAAGTTGAAATAGTTTTCGATCGAAAATGGATTCGGGATTGTTTGTTAATTAATAACAGTTTCTAGAAAGTTCGGGAAAGTGGTTTTTCCGGTTTGCTTTTCTTTGTTGTTCTCGGTTCTTTCGTTTTCCACTTTGTAAGGAGGTATGATGGTGGATTTGAGTTAACGGAATTTGTTATCAGTCTGTGGAAATGCGTGGTGTTTTCATGATTTAGAAAAAGGCGACATTCCATCAAAGGGGTTGACTTGAACCGACGCCATTCAACCCTTGAACACAAAATTCTAAATTAAAAGTCTGATGTTAGCCGGAGTAGAAAGATTACTCTCTAGACAGTACAATGATTGATTGAATCGAAAAACAAGGGCGGGCGTGTTGCCTCGTGTGCGATGTAAAGGTTTTTTATTTTCAAAATTTCACCCCCGCATCCCGCCCTCTGGTCAATTTAATTAATTTCCATCTTTGAGTTTTCACAGCAGCCGATATAAGGGTGGTTGGCAAAGAGCCCAAAACTCAAACCTCCAGTTTCAAAAATTTTTCCTTTCCTGTAACAACCATAACATTCCAAATAAAATAAAAATACGGGGGTGGGTGGGGATGGGGGGGTGAGCTTTTAAAAAATTTTATATTAGAACACACAACAAAGTGGAGGGATGGGAAAAAGCTCGAGAACCCCAAAATAATCAAAATTCTTGACCTTTCAAAACCCTTCTGAACCTTTTTTTTAGTCCCTTTTTGGGGGGCGGGAGATAACTTTATCTCATTTTTTATGAATGACTCCATTTTTGAAAGTTTTTGTCGGAACTATTGACTAGGGATGAGATTTATCCCCCATCCTCCGTTTCTTCCTTTTTATACAACAAAAGGAAAGGAAAGCTCGAGAAAGCTCACCCGTGCGAAGTCATTCTTCAAGAATTTATTTCTCGTTAAATTTTTGAATTCAAACGGTTTCACGAGGAAGCGTGCTTATAAAAGCGGAAACGCCGACGAGGTGTCTTGTTTCCGGTTTTTATTAGACCCTTTTTCCTTTTTTTTTAAAAATTATTGCCGGATGATTTGTGTAATGATTTAGCTGTAAGTTTCCCTTAGATTTTCCTTGTGAGGGTGAATTAATATTTTTGGTTTTTGGTGGAATGACTTAAATCGCGTAACTCGATGTGTTTGATATGTTTTTGGAATCGAAAAATCAAAATTTAAATGATGGGGTTTTGGGTTATGTCGTTTTAATGGATTTCGCATAATTTCCGATACGTGAGCTTCGTCGTTTGGGGTTAAAAATCATGTTTTATGGTTTTTGTGGAAATTGTAGTCTCTGTTCTGTGTGTAGTGTGTTTTAGTATAACACACTTCTGTGTATGTTCTGTGTTACGATTGTAAAGTGTCTGTCTTCTTAGATTTTGAGCAACGGGACATCTTGGATGTGTTATTTGGGAAATGAGCCTCACGTTTCTGACATTTCTCGTGATGTACCTTAAAACTCTCAGTGGGTTCACTATAGCAGTCATTCCCAAGGTGGGGCCCACCAGTGGGTCATGGGCAGGACGTGCAATCTTTGGGCTTTTAAGCTTCCTTTAAGTGAATAGTCGTCAGATTTTGAATATCAAAATTTAATTATCACCAGAGGACATCAGGATTTTAGAAATGCCTAGGTGGGGCATGGCCCAAAAGGGAACACTATAGGAATACTGTAACTGTTTTGTAAGGAATATCCAAACGCTTAGATTGACTTTAATTAGTGTGCATTACTTTTGAGATGAGTTTTTGTTTTCTTTTGATCGCCTAACATGGGTTAGATTTGTATTTGAGGGTGGTGGCATAACACAGTTCTGGTAGAGACCCAACATTTTGTGTTGGTATTGATGATATCATTTGGCGTTTTAAGGGCGAGAGATGACTTTTTTGGACTTGGAGATACGCGAGATTATTTTTAAAAAATCGGTATACAGGCTTGAAAGGTATTTGGATTGATTGTTGAAGAGCACTGGGAAAAACAAGATATGATTTTGCATTCTTCGTTGGTACGTGTTAGAGTCTTTGACAGGGTAATTTTAAAACTTGGTTGTTTCGGATGCTGGAGGAGATGGAGGAGGGTAGGGGGTAGAAAATCTCTTACCTCCGAAGAGGGAATAAAATCTGGGCACCAAATTATAAAAGTTTTAACTTTTTATAATACAAAAGAGAAAGAAAATTTTTTTGGGTTTTCTTTGTTGCCTTTTCCTGCCCTTCTTACCTCTCTCCCAAAAATTGTTCCTTTTTAGGGGTCAAATGAATCCAAGCTTTTGTAGCCTTTTTTTTATTTTTCTTCTTTTTCCCTAAATCCATCCCCCCGCTGATGAATATTCATCAGAACGTTTCCTTTGATCAGTTTTCACTTTTTCCTTTTTGTTGACGTGTCTGTGTGTAGACAGTTGTGCGTCCAACTTCCTGTCATTCTGTTTTATTCTTCACCAGCCGTCAGTCAGATTCTTTTTTCTTTTAGCTTTTTCTCTTTTCAGGTATCCTCTTTCCCTTCCCTCTCCTTCCTTTCCATTCGCGAGCTTTTTCTTTTCTACATTTTTCTCTGCTTTTTTAAAGTCTTTTTTCTGACGTTTCTGTCGACTTTTTTATTTTTCTACTCCTCCATCTTTTTTCTGTTTTCTTCCGGAAAATGTTTCCTCCAATTCTATACTAGTACAACTCTTTTGTAAGTAATTTTTAGCGTAGTCGAATCGCTGGCGAACGATCGGTGAGATACCTGTGATTGAAAGGTATTATCGCGTAAATTAAGACCTCATTTTGATGTTAAGATGCTCTGGTTTTGTGAGAACGCTGAGAAGGATGAGAGAATTCATACGTCACGGGAATGATTGTCAAAACAAAATTTTGGCGCTTCGCAAGTGGGTTTTACGTTCGATTTCTCATCGAAAGAACACACACCCAGCACTTACACAAACACTCATGTTCATACACGTTCGGAAAGAAATTTTTTATTTTTCTGATAGATTTTGGAAAAATCCAAAAAAAATTTTTTTCTCTCTCTCTGTCCTCGAGAGTGGATTGTTAATCCGTTGTTGATTCTTTTTTATTGTAGGTTCATAACCCCGGGATTTCGATTTCCTTTTCTCTCTTTCGGGGGTTGGAATCTCACCTCTATCTGTAGAAAATGTTCTTTCAAATTCCAAATTCTTTTCACATATCTTTGATCTTATTACGTAGCCTCGCGTCATTTGTTTACAACTGTGAAAGGCGAGAAAGAGGGAGATGGAGAAGAAACATCTTTTGTCATGTTAAAAAATAGAATGCCGAGCTTTTTTTTTCTCTTTTGGAGGAAACGTTGGAAGCTTTCGGAGAAGACGATTTATTGCTGAGACGAATGTGATGTGGGTGGTTACGACGAAGAAGTCAATTCGGATTGATGAATATGGGGATCTCGAGTCTGATGACATTTTGAAGATTTTTTATTTTCACATCCATTCTACGAGAATATAAAACTGAGGTTTGTCGGGGTTGATATTGAAACTGGTTTTATACCTACGAGAAGGCTGTGGTTCATTCTTTCTCCTGTTGTCAAGCATTGTTGTGGTTTTGAACTATTACCGCCCTAAGTTTTCAAATGAGGACACTGGCTTTAGGATTTTTTTTAAGGTCCTCAGGTTCGTTTTTCTTTAAATCAGGAGCCATCTTTTTATAAGTAGATAAAATTTCTTCACTTTTTCCAAAATCAGAAATTTGTAGAATAGGTCTTGATAGAGCAGCATAATTTTCACTAAAATGTATCGGTCCTGAAAATATTATTTTTCTCACATCCTGTTGGAGGTGTCGCTGCGGCAAAAAATTTGCAGACACTCAAGATGCTGTAGAACAGGGATGGCGAACCTTTTTTGATGTCCGTGCCACAAAGCCATAAAAATGCTGTGACGTGTCACAAATAATTTTTAATTAATTTCTATTAATTAAGAACTTATTAAAAAATAATAATTTTGTGTGTGCCATCAAAATTTTCAAACGTGCCATAGGTTCGCCATCCCTGCTGTAGAACAAACCATAAAACATTTGTCATTGACATTTCAACCATGAGCCTCAGTCAAATTTTAGTGTCCTCTGATGAGGACCGAGCAATTTCCCGGAAAACCGTGCCGAAATTTTTTTAAAAAATTTGTAGAAATGTCATTTTTGAATTTTTACACGAGACTTCAAAAAGATTTTTAAAAATTTCGGTGATTTCTGTATTTGGACGTTAATGAGTTAATAAAATGTTATGTATGTATGTAAGTGTTACATGCTGAATTTGGATTTATTATTTAAGATTATTAGTTAGGCTATCAGGTTAGTTAGACTAGTTTTGACGTGCGATTATGGTGAGGTGTAGAAGGTTTGTTGATGTCCTGTTTAGTTCATTTGTATTGAGGATTTTTAAAATAAAATCTGTTGGAGTGAATCAAAAACTGTTGAAATGAATCAAAACATATGGAATGAAAAGTTAAGTTGACAATCGCCAATGGTTCGCAAATAAATTAGGTTGGCACTCTTGAATAAACCTAAGCGGATGACTAATAGTAATTGAGTCGGTCGTTTGTGGTCTGTTGTTCGCTACAGTTCTAAGGTTATGCGTTGTCGTTGTATGTGCACGGTCTTTTTGGTTAATATAGTCATTTCAAACAATTAATTATCTCAGCCATTAGCTGTTAGAAACCACTGAAGAACGAAACAGACAAGAAGGTATGACAAACAAGGCTGAGACAATTTTTTTAAGCCAGGCCCATCCTTACCAGCGAAAGATGATAACGACAGTGATCTGCAGGTTACCATTTCTTCATCTTCATTATATGAATTTGTATTAGGATAATTGATTCGTTATACAGCTTTTCGCTTTACGACCAAGTTTCGTGTCTAGACCGTAAAGCGAGGTATGGGTGCAATAATACAACAGATTTATGCTAAAAACAAAAATTTAAATACAGAAGAATAAAATTGCCACTAGGCTGTGTTGATAAGTTGTAGTTAGATTCATTATTTATTTTTAATAAAACTTATTAATTTTATAGCTGGGTCATTAATAAATAAATGTTTTTTATATTTGTTATATGAAGCTCTCGTAATAGATTTGCCATTTTTTCATCGTCAGTGCCTTCAAAAAAGGAACGCTGATTTATTTATTTATTTAAATTCACTAACACCTCCTGCCGGTGCTTTTTGTATTTATTTAATTGAAGTCAAATATTGTTTTGTCTGTTTTATATCTCCTGTTGAGCCTGTGTTCTTTAAACTCGGATAAGATTGCCAAAAAAATTTTAAATGTAGACCCAAAAGGTTAGAAGACTTATTCAGTTTCATAGTGAACACAAATTTTTAAAAAGTTTCTCTCGACTAAAATGGAAAATAGGGTAAAAATTTACATTTCAAACCAAATTTTAAAAAATTGTAAGGATGAGACGAAGGGGATTGCTTAAAAAGGTTTGTTTTGATGTAATTTTATAAAACAATCAAAACGAAGGTTTGTTTCTGTTGTCTGTCACTTGAAACCTCACAGTCTGGTTCAGTGACACACTTAACGGAGGGTAGGATGGGGTAAAGGGTTTCGGTGTCATCTGAATTGTGAAGACGAGAAGATTTACTGACAAAAAAATTTCATACAAACAAAACGTCAGCGAATTAAATCAGGCGTGCGTTTAGCGTTTGAGGAAAATCACGAACGCGTTAACGAGTTTTATTAAATCGGCACGAATTTCGCGCTACCATTTTGTCGGAGGCAGTTCCTTCGATTGACCGTTCACTTATCTCCCGACGTTATTATCATTATTATAATTGATGATGATATTATTTTCGAATTTTTAACGTCCCGAAGATAATGATCGAAACGGTGTTTATGTGATTTTTATAACAATGGGATTGTGTTCAACGATTTTCACAGTTTGTCTCGCGTTTGGACTCTCGTTTAATGTGATTCTCGACTTGAAAGGATTTCACAGGGAGGTTAGTGAACTCTTTGATATTGTTGGGTCTCGTGAAAATTTTATGAAAACTTACTACCGGCATTAGAGGAAAACGGGATACAGAATCCTTGGCTGGAATTGGACAGAAATCTGCTTTGAGTGGTCACGATAAGTTGTCGAGTTCGCGTTCTTTATGAAAAGAAACATGGAGGAGGGTTAGAAGAAATTTTCTTGGATGCTGCCGCTCGGAATAGGGTGGTGGATATCTCTTAGGTTCTTGTGCCACGAAATTTTCCGTCTTCTGGGGCCTCGCTTTTCCTCTATTTTCTTCTCCATGATGAGCTGGAGTCGTTTGTATTTGTTATTTCACAGTATAAATCGGAAGTATTGCAGTTTCGTACAGCAACTCCTCTTTGCCCATACAGGTTAGCACTTGCACGTTTCGTCTCGTCCAGGCTATTCTAAGCATTCGGCGGTAAAGGCTTCATCTCTTCTCTCTAGGACCCTCGTTAGCAACCTTCTATCCTTCCTACGACCGAAGTTATCCTTCGCAACCATACAGAAACAAAACAAAACAAAAAAGTATAAATAATACCGTGTATATGTCACGGTAAAAGTGATAAATTAGACGAATGTTTGTAATTCTCAGCGATTGTTCATAATCACCGACTAAGCTTGGTAAATAATACAAATCACCGAATATTTATCACATTTACCGGCTAGTTTAAAAATCTCAACTCAAAATGGGGGATTTGATAAAGGTTCTCTTAAGTTACGAGTTGGATATTTTATAAAGTAGTCGGTAAATGTGATAAATTGTCAGTAATTAGTCACATTAATTTAGTTTACCGATGGAATTTTTTTCTAAAAGTGTGCATTACTTATGAAATGGATAAAAATTCTGTGAGAGGTTCGTAATTTTTCTCACGTACAAAGAATTAAGATTGATTAGGCGTTTGTTTGAATTATTTAAGTAGTTCTTTGAGTTTAAAATGAAAATTTGTAGAGATGGAGGGCGTTAGTACCAAATAATTTGAGGTCTCAACCTGTTGAAGGGCAAAACGAAAGAGTTGTTTCGAGTTTGCATTCTTGAGCTGTTTTTTAATTTTTTTTTGCCGGCTGTTTCAAATTGGCTTCCATTCTCCATTTCGGTTTCGTTTCCCTCGCCGTCCTCTCTCCATCCTCATCTCCAGTTTTTCCTTTTTAACGAGCTTCTCTCAAGCCATGCATCCCCGACTCCTTTTCTATTTATTCAAGGTTTCTCTCATTTCTTGAAGTCGTGCGCCTTTATTACTTCTCTTTTACATTCCGGTCACCGTCTTTTCTTTTGAATATCTCAGAGTAACTCGACGTGCGTCGTTTTGTTTGTTTTCTTACTCCTTCTCTCTGTTTGACTCCGTAATGAAGATTTGACAATAGCGTTACAGGTTTTCTTGAAGAATCTGCAGAAAAGGATTTGTTTAGGGTGTTGTAAATTTTTTCAGTATACAATCAGGTTTGGTTCCACGCTTATTTGAAGTTTTGCTGTTTCTCTAAAGTTTTTTTCCTGCAGTGAGTTATTAGAGAAGAGATTAGTTGATAGCTTTGAAATAAATTTTGGTCTCAAGGTTATAAGTGCGGATATTGGTTTTTTGAGTTTGGCTTCTCTTTTATATTTTCCCAAATTTTTACTCCTATACTCTCATTTTTGACTCTTTTTACAGTTTATCTTAATCTGCTCCTTTACCTGTTACTACCCTTAAAGGTTAGACCTATGAGCTAATTGTTGTCTCGAGATAAATGGCAGTAACATTGACTGGGTCTTTTGAGGTTTGAAATGAGATATTCACAAAAGTGTGCAATATTTATGAAGAAAAATGTTAGTTGTCTATGAAATAATTAGGAGACTTAAGTTGGAAGTAAATTAAAGTTGAAAAGGGCTTTGGATTTAATTAGGAATGCCATGAATGATTGATTAGAGACAATCTAGACTCAGACAGATAGGTTGTGTTTGCAAGAGGAGAGTGAAATAGATTGGTAGGCTATTAGAAAGCTCTGAATCATGTATGTTAAAGTGGAAGGATAAGATTCTCAAAAAAGTCAAAATTTCCAAGCTACAGATAAGCAAGGAAACCATATTGTTGGGGGGATAAGACCGAGGCCAGGGCAGAGAAAAAACCGGGAAATAACCGCCTCAAGGAATTCACCCAACAGAAATGACTTAAAACGATTTTCGGGTCTCTGAAACCTTCCTTTCCCCATCGAGTTTTACCGTCGGGAAAGGTTTTTTACCTCTCTCCTCCCACTTCCCTCCCATTCCCGTCCTCTGTCCCAAGGCGAAATCAAGTATGGCCCACGAGGTTTTTCATTTCTCCTCCTTTTTAAAACGGGGATTATGCTAATAACCGGTGCTCCCAATTCAAAGTTTAAGTATTCTCGCGATGGCTTTTAAGATCTCCTGAATTTTAATTTCTATCTCCTTCATCTCCCCCACCCCCTCCCATCCCCCCGAAGCTTCCCACTTCTCTTACCATTTGGCTTTCGTTTAAAATTTAATAAATTTTTAATTTTTCCCTTTTTGATTTATAATTCTTGGTGGAGTTTTTCCAAAGATGAAGACACCAGCCCGCCGCCATCAGGCTTTCTTTCATTCTATCTTAAACCCCCCCTCTCCCGTATATCCTCTTTCTTTTAAAAGTGTCAGCTGGGTCACACGAAGTATGAGGACTGCTGAAAGAATAGTCAACATTAAGCTGAAGGGAAAGATGGGTTTGGGTGTTTAACTTTTATCGCACAACTTCAAATACGATAAAACTTGTGAAAGTTAAGGTTTTGTGTCCTTGAATTTGATTGGTTCTTAAGGGACCGGTAAAAGTTTTTGGTTATATTCTTTGATTTTCATTCTAAATTTATTTCAAAATAGTGCACACTTTTGCGAAGACTCATGTATTCATCATAGTAACTTGTAAGTGTTACTACCTATATGCTTCACCTACGTACCTAGTTTCTCAACTTCCCTTCGCTTACGTCAGAGGTTTCTCAGCTTTTTGGTTTGGTTTTGGGTAGACCCCCTACTTAACCTACCTGATATTAATTTTTGTAAATTTCTCACTGTAGTGGAGTAAATTTTTTACTTCATAGGTGCTTTTATAAATAATGTATATATCTATATTATAAGATAGTATAATGAAAGTAAATAGATACTATCAGTGTATGTTGAGATCCCCATTTTCATGGACCCAAAATTTTTCGCTAACTTAGACCCCTTGCAGGTTGTTATAGGCCCCTTGGGGTCGATATAGACCACTTTGGGAATCACTACCTTACATCCTTATGATCTCACCTATCGGTTACCAATCCGCTCCTGAAACAAAGACGCTGGTCTTTTCCCTGTCAAAATCTCCTCATAAATAGACCAACAAACCACTTAGTGTCTCGTATTTGGAGACAGATGTCCGGGAAAAAATTTTCTCAAGGATATTTGGCGAGTAGTAAGGTGTTGTTTCTGTGCTTATTTTCAAAAATTTAATTAATTATTAATTAGTGTTACAAGGTTTTTATTCAAATATTTGAAAAGACTTTAATTAATATTAAAGTTTCGCATCGTGATGAAAAAAAAATTTTGTTTTTTGCTTTTTATTCGGACTTATACAAATTGGAAATTTTTGAAAATTTAAAAAATGTTTTTCCTTTCTGCTCTTCCTTCTTAGAAATTTTTCATTTTTGTTTCATTACGATTCCAATATCCGAAAAAGAGAAAGTTTTCCCTTCGCGAAAATAATTTCTTCCATCTTCCTCCTTCTTTTTTTTGGAAAAAGATCTGGAAATGTTTTTGTTACTGGGAAAAGGAAAAATTTTTTTTTGGGATTGAAATGAAAGGAAAAAAAATTTTTGAAAACACGCTCCTGTTACTCTTACCTTTTTTCTTTGCCGCCATTTTTCTAGGCTCAGATTTTTGGAAAAGTTGGTGTTTCTGTAACAAGTCTGTGGTGAGGTTTTTCGAGTACTGCTCTCAAGGGTGGATTCATATCAAAAGTATTGCACAGATTTGTATCTGTTTTACTTTGAAATGGTTTTCCAAAGTGACCCGTTTTTACTTTATAAGTATAGTAAGGGATAATGGAAATTAACATAATTTATTTAAATTTTGATGCACACCACAATAGTGGCTGATTTCATAAATAATGCACAGTTTAAAGGTGATACCATTTCCTGAGGACTCTAATTTTTATTATAGAATCTTTAAGTAAACGCTACTCGTCTTGATAACAGTTCATTTCAAAAATAATGCACACTTTAGATTGGATTTCATTTCGTAACTGATGAACAATTTTAGCAGCGATACATTTCAAAAGTCAGGTACTCTCTTTACAACCGAGTTCAAAGGACCTTAGTAACGGTGTATAGATAAATTAGTATTTCGTGTGTGTGTATGATATGCTAGACAATTCGCGGGTAGTTGTTAGCCGAGGAAAGGAGAAGAAAAAAATGGCGCCGCATTTCATTAGCACGAATGAATAGGATATAATTAAAGTTACGCGTGTTTCCGAAAAGTAATAATTACAACTCTTAAGCATTTCGTAGATTTTTAAAGGATTCATGTCAGAAGTAATGCACAGGTTGTGGAACAATACAACGTATTTATTTGATAAAATTGGCGGGATATCTTTCATAAATAATGCACACCGGTGGATAATCCTCTAACGGTTTGTTCGTTTCATAAGGTGTGTTTAGGTTTAGAAATTTCTTCTACTATATCTCCCAGACTTTGAATAGTCACGAGTTATCTCGTAAGGGATGTGTGAGGCCAACTATAGACAGTAAATACGTGTAGTAGTGTTGACCACCAGTGTCGGGGTCACCAGTGTCGGAACCAGGTTGTGTCGTTGGAGATGAACGAATGATGGACAACACTAATTCCGAACGTATATGTATATTGATATATAAAATATTATTATAACTATAATTTAGAATATAAAAGGAAAATGCAAGGATCCTGATAGTGCGGAGCTCCGGACTGAATGAATTTAGCTTCGGTTGTCGGCTGCTTCATTTCACTGTACCCATTCCGGAATGAGGAATGTGGAGAACGCCACAGTGTAAATAGTGTTAAGGGTAATACATCGTGGAAACATTCGAATACAGATTTTAGCCGTCACTAACCTAAGTGTTGGTAGGCCTGTGTCAAGCAAAGTTCTAGAGTGGGAGGGAGTAGGGTACCACAGGATGGAGGCATTAAGAAGAAAACTCTTAAGGTCATATTGAGTCATGATTTTTGTTTTTCTGTAGTTAGTCTCCCAATTAAAAAGACATACAATAGTATCATAATAATATTATAATAAAAATATCAGACGGGGGCCGTATTGCCTTATTTTAAAAACAAAATGGAGACAAGCTGAAAGTGGATGAGGATTCCTACAGATAGAGAAGTGGAGAAAATTCAAGAGAGAATTTTTCTTTTCCATAAAAATGAAAATAACTTCGTTAAATCGACTCGAGAAGAGAAAAATAAAAAAATAATTTTTCAAAATTTACATTTTCGAAACGCAGACGTGGCCTTCATATTAAAAACCTTGCGTGTTGAGACATGCTCGACTTCTTTTTTTTGGTTTGTCAATCCGACAGAAGATGAAAATCCTTCGTGACACGTGAGGAGTCAAATGAAATTCGTCTTTGAGCTATCATATTTCGACAGGAATCGTTTCCCTGATTTGGGAAAATCATTAGTGGCGATAATAAAGGCCCTCTTCAAGATTTCACTCAGTATTGCTTCCTACAAAATTTTTGTATATGGATTCCCATGGCGTGGCAACCGGAAATGGATTTCTTAAAAATTGTATTTAGTACAGGTTTGAACTTATTTCAAGAAATATTAATTATTTTCATTTTTTTCTTTGGGGGGAAGGAGCGGGGCGCGGCTCCTCATAAATTTAATCGAAAACTTATTCATTTGGTGGAATTTTATTGTGGCGCCATTTTTTTTTACGGTCAGGGAAGGAATTTTTATTTTATTTTTAGTGCTCTCGTCTCGTGAGCTTAATATAAATTTTTCTGGGATGGATTGACGATTTCTTCCTTAATCTGCTCCTGAGGCGGGATTTTATATTATTTAATTAACAATCTGGAACTGGGTTTTAGTGACGTCACTCTATATTTTGGATTTTTTGGTGGCTTTTCCAATGAGGAAGAAGGAAGCCGTACCTTAATTTGCTTTCTGTCGTGAAATGCGTCACTAATTGAACTCGAGTACTCTGAAGAACATGAAGAACATGTTTGTCGTAGGTAGTGACCTAAAATATTTGGAGGTTGACGTCTGTTTGGTTTTGTTTCGAAGGTATAGTCGGGTAGAAGTGTTGGGGGTGTAGAAGAGATTCTTGCATCTCGGGTTTCCGAGATCCTGCCTCTTGAATTTCATGAATTTCATTTGTCATTCGAATTTCCTTGTCATCGACACTCGGAAGAAAAAGAGGAAGAAGAAAAGTGGAAAATGGAAAATTTTTTAGGGGAAAGAGTGAAAGCAATAATGTTTACGAGTCGGGCGGAAAAACTTTGTAATAATGAAATTTGGAATATTGATCCTGTGTGGGTGAGTTGAAAATAATTTTTTTTTGTTCCCTTTGAAATGGAAAAAAATTTTTTTGAGTGCGTGTGAGTGTTTTGGATGTGTGTAGTTATCGACTAAGAAAAAGGTTTTGAAGCAGTAAGCTGTTGAGTAGTTTCGAGATTTAAATTCTTGGGAATGTGATTCAAAACTTTCAGAGATTTGATATGGTTAGCGTTGTCTATTTCAAAAGTAATGCACACGTTATATCATTAGAAATATACTAATCGAATAGTCATTGAATGGATGTTGCTGAGTTTAAAAATAAATTTTTTCCTCCAAGATGAGACTTTTGGGTAAAAAAAATTTTTTTTGAATTGTCATTAAAGGAAACCTTTCCGCCCTCGAAGGTGGTTGTTTGAGAACTTCCTCAGTTTGTTAACCGGAGGCGAGTTCACCTAAAAATGGAAAAGAGAGAAAAATTTATATTCTGACTATAAATTTATTTAATTGTTATTTTTAATTTAAAAATTAATTATCTTGTCTTGTTTAGTTGTTGCCGTCTCTTAGCTTTTGTGACGGTTAATAAAGATGAAGTGAGGATTCGGGTTGGGGGTTGGGGTTGGGGGTGCATGAAGAGAGGAAGAAAGTTGAGTAAAAGTCCTCAAAAATAATTAATTTTAATTTTTTTCCCCCATTCTTTTGAAAAAGTGTTTTCTTGTTGCTGTCATGCTGCTGTTGTTGTTGTTGTTGGTCTTTTAAAAATCCCGCAAAAGTTTCTCGCAACTTTCCCCGAGAAGCGACACAATAATTATGATGGTTTGGATCTTCGGGGAGAGATAAGAGCTCGTTTCGGTCTCTTTTGAAATGGCGGTTTTGGGGGTAGGAGGGGGGTTCAGTTTTTGACTAAAAAGTGTGCGGAACGTGTAAAAAGAATTTATGAAGTGTGCAGTATTTATGAAATGAAGTGCTAATGAATTTTTTTAAAAATGATTGTGGAAGTGTTTCATTTCATAAATAGTGCACAATTGGTGGTTTTAATCCCGGTTTTCACCCTTTATTTTTGGGTATACGGGAGGAGGATTCGAACTCACGACCATTTGTGTCTAAGTCAGGAACTTAACCACTACACTACTCCTCCCAAATAGTGCACAATTTAAAAAAGAATTCATAGCAGTTCATTTGTAGGCCTAATACACAATCGGAGTGCAGAATTCCATTCATAAGTAATGCACACAACTAACCGTCCAATTGGGACTTGACTCCATTTCTTTAATGACGTCAAACGAAGTGTAAAAGCACTCACGTCTCCCATCCATTACTTCTCCATGAAATCTTTCTTCCTCCTTGTCACCGTCTAAACACATTAAAAGTGTTTTCCAAACAACGATCGACTAATTTCCGGTCTAACATGTCAAAACTTAGCGGATTTCCTCGATCCGTGTCGAAAAGTTCTTGTCGGAGGTGTTAATCACTCTCCAATAGACCACAAATGGTTTCGTACTGTCTTCAAAATCCGAATCAATTACAAGAAAAATGATTCAAAAGACAAAATTAACTTTTTGTCCTAATTAACACCGGGACCAAAAGCTCTCTTCAGTCCAACAATAACAGTCGCAACAACCGATTCGTTCAGCAGGAATGATGATAATGATAATAAATGCGATTAACGGTGAATTATGCAGGGGATTTAATTGCTGACGAGATTCAAAAATGTATCCTCGACTGTTAGCATGTCTTGTTCGTGTTCTTTTCCTTGTTCTTCTGAAAACAAGAGCGAGCATTCACGACAAGAAGGTAAATAAATAAAAACGGAAATGCCAAAGCTAACAGAGATTTGCTTTTAACGATGCAAGGAAAAAGTGTTTTGCCTAACGCGCTTCTCATCTTTCTCTCCTTCTCTACCACTTTCTCTCCTCTCGACTTATGGTGAGAGAAATGTTTGCGTTGAATTTCTCAAATTTTTTTTCCGAGAGAAATTTTTCTGACTTTTGAGGCAGAAGAGGGGAGGTTGAAATGCGACATAGAAAAAGGAATCTAAAGGATTCGAAGAGCACGGATACACACACATAACAACCACACATATACGAAGGAACAAAGGAAGAGAGGAAAGGAAATGTCTTCGGGAATAAAAGACCGTGTTTTCATGTCTTTCTATAAATTAAAACTTTCCGTGAAGTTGGCAAAAATTTTCTTTGATGACATGGCCGAAAACTTTTGGAAGGAGGACCGGGAGAGAGAAGGGAGTCGAAGGAGAAGAGAAGAAGGGAATGTCTTATAAAGAATGAAGTCTTCTTCCTCTTTTTTTTTCCTCCTAGGTTCCTAATTTAATGAAAAGAGATTTCCCGAGAGTTTTCCACAACCAAAAAAAAAGTTTGTTTTTCCTTTTCCTCCTTTTTTTCCGTATCAGTGGCGGAAAGTCGGAAGAACCAAACGGGTATTCTTCTTTTCCCCGAAAGAAACATCCGGTCTGATAATCACGAAGAAAGAAAGACGGAGAAAAAAATCGTGAGGGCGTTTCCGATGATAAAACTAAAGACTGGCGCTGTCGCGAATTTGCGTTTCCTTTTTCCTCCCGGCGCCCACTTCTTCTCTCCCGTTTCATCTTCGATAAGAACCTGGAAGCCCCGTCAAAAGCCATGTTATCGTCAGAAGGAAAGCGAGATTTATGACCTGCTTTATCTGGCAGATTTACTTAATGCGCTTGCATTAATCGCACTTGGATTAACAATAGACTCGGAGATGTTTTAATGGAGTGTTCAAGACTCTAATCCGGAACAGCGCTGTTGGCTACATTTCTTTGTGGTATTTACTCCTCCGCAGTTACAACCCTTAATGGTAGGCTTTTTGGGTCTGCTATCGATATGGGGATGTCCGGGATGTGGGGGATCCGTGTTAGTCATAAATTAAATCCGCGTAAAAACAAACCCGAAATTCGGACTTTATGTTTTGAAGAAGGAGTTGGTAGAAATGTTTCTCTAAATGCGCGTAACTCTAAAAACAAACTAAGAACTTTAAGAAAACTGGTTGTCTCATAAAAATGACAAGTTGTATTCCTCCTTTCTTTAGGTTTGAAAAGGTCTTCTGGTTTTATTGAAGCTCTCTGTATTTGTTTGGTGGTTTTGAATATCAGCAGCTATTTCCGGTTTTTCCGGTTTCAATCTCTAACCAGCCTAAACTCAGAAAATGGCCTTTTGTGGATTCTGTTTTATTATCTTATTCCAGAAATGTCACCCCGTCTTGTTGATGGAGTAACACCTGCCCAAAGAAAGTGTTACACCTCTTCTAAAAGGAAGATTGGTCGTGCTAACTCTTAATTCTGGGTAGTCCATTTGTTGGTATAAAAAAATGGTTTTGAATTATGCGGTGGAAACAACAAACAAACAGACACAAAAGAGTTGGAATTGGGTTTTGTTTTCGTTCAGGTTTTAAAACTTCAGGTTCGTTTTGGTTTGGCGCATGCGCGCTACTAAATAATTGTGGTGTTACACCCTTGTTCCCATGACAACTCATTTGAATGTCAAAGGATAAGTTTGGTTTCATTTTAAAATGAGTTTCAACTTTCTCGGTGATAAATCTCTAGAAGTTTTTGAGTTTTCTTTTTATCTATTCATTTATCTACCTATCTATCTTTCTTTTTTTTTCGTGTTTTATCTTAACGAAAATCAGAGGGAAGGGAATGGGAAAATGAAAAAGTTGTGGAAAAGTAGGTCTCTGCTTAACTCTTGGCTTGTAATCTTGGTGAAGATGAAAGCGCCGCCATGTTAACTTTGGGTTATGTAGTAGAGGAGAGTGGTTGGAGGAGTGGCAAGTAGTGTGCATGAGTTTTGAGAAATTTATTGTGTCTTGTCTGAGTAATATGTTATCGTCTGTTTGAACCATTTTTTAAACAACATTATGGACGGTAGTTTGGTCAAAGTGCAAAATGACCGATGTTCGGTCTTTGGGTTGTGTCTTGTTTCTGTGACACTGTTTTTAATCTTGTGCGCTTTTTTGAGGATAAAAAGACCAACAGAACGGAAAATTGCGAGAATTTTCTTTCACCCCTTAATTCTTCAATTTTTCTTTTTGAAAAATGAAACATCCCCAAAACTTTCCACCCCCTCAAGGGTCTTCCCTTTTCCAAGATTAAAAATTTTTGTTTTTAACGAAATGACAAATCGGAAAAATTGTTTCGAAAAACGCAAGCCTTTTTGGGAGGGGAAGAACAACCCCGAACACCGAAAAAAAATTTTTTTGTAAGGAATGAGTGACGGTATCGCAAACAGTGATAAATGAAACAGTTGAGAGAAAATTGTTTTTTGTCTGTTTTTATTTGTATTTTGTACCCCCGGACAAAAACTGAAGCGTTTTCTGATAAATTTGATTGTCCGAATCCAGTGACGTTCCTTCCCCATTATTTGAGATTTACAAAGGATTAAATCATTGAAAATTGCCACGGATTTGTCACTAATATGGCGGCTTTGCAGTTCTTATCGGTGTTCGATTTTTATTTTGGTGTTTGATCCTTTCTCCGCCCCTGCACTGCTCAACTATCTCTCTCCAAAAATTATGTCGAATGATAATTATAAACATGTTTTTATTTTTACAATCAATTTTAAGTATGAAAAATTATATATACAAATGAATTTGAGTCTTTGTATATTTGTATATCTTTTATATATATATGTGTGCATTATTTATGAAAACGGCTATCCTCAGTGTGCAGAATTAAGAAAATATACAAAAACTCAAAGACTACAAATTATATACAAATATACATAAGACTCAAATCCATTTGTATATATAATTTTTCATACTTAAAATTGGATGTACTATATATATATTATTAGAAAAATTATATACAAATGGATTTGAGTCTTATGTATATTTGTATATAATTTGTAGTCTTTGAGTTTTTGTATATTTTTCTTAATTCTGCACACTGAGGATAGCCGTTTTCATAAATAATGCACACTCGAAATAGGATTCTAGTAGTATAGTATAGTCTGAAAGTGGTATGTTGTGCTGTATTTATGACACAGATTACTGATGAAATTTTTATTCTCGCTTGTCAACTCCTGTTGTCTCTAAGCGAGACATTTTGTAGTTGGTGGGGCTTTATATCTAGGGACAGACCAGTGTCTTGACCACAGAGATGGGATACTAGGATGTGACTGTAAGAGCAGTCGTAAGGTTGGGTGTTCAAAAATCGAATTGATTTTGGTGCTGATGACTCGAAGAACCGTTTGTATTATGTTTAAATTGATTGAGATGACCGGAAATAAGATACAGAAGTTTATGCGATATTAACAAAGACGTTCGATATATTGAATTATTGATGTATACAGTTACCTTGAAGAGAGGGATGCGATACAATGGTGATAGAACGATTACGATAAACTTCATACGAAGAGAGCACGATTACGGCTCAATTAGTATAAAAACAAAAGAAGGAATGATACAGAAAGGTACAGTGTTACAGAATTTTGCAGGCAACAGGCACGGGTTGTCCGTTCGAACGGATTCTTCGCATTGAACCCGAGCCTTGAACAGTGTGATAAGAATAAGACAAAGAAAGAGGATAATAGTATAGTAAAAGAGAGTGATGATGAAAATAATAATAATATTAATGAGGAAAGGGATGAGATAGAAGAAAGACAAAGAAAATAGAAGACAAGACAAGAGATAATAGAACTGATAATAAGATAAGGGAAGAAGGAAGGGTAGAGTAGAAGGTAGAAATAGCTGATGAAATAAGCACAAATAGTTAAAATTGTTTTTATATCTATTATATTATATATTCATATCTGACCTCGTGGTTTATTATTAATTATCATGTTTCTATATTCTGTCGGTTATATTGTGAGTGTATATAATGAAAATGGAAGATGATTGATGACCTACGAGGTTCACGGAATGACTATCCATGCTGACTAGTTTATAATGTTTTCCAGTCGCGGGAGTTTCAATATTTAATGAGAGCTCGGAGATTACAACAGGGTGAAAGCAAAGCGGGGGCGGGGGCTGGGGGATGAAGAGAGGAAAAGCAACAACTCGTAATGTTACTCTATTAATAAATTATCAGCCTGTATTTACCCCCACGCCTCGACTTTTTTTGGGGGGGCGGAAAATGGCCGTTCCCTTTGTTTCTCGCCTAATTTTCATTTCGTATTAATTACTTTTCGAGCTTTGAGTACTTTTTGTCTTACTTTGTGTCAGAAAAGGATCGGAGGTGGGGGGCGGGGGCAGAGTAGGTGGTTAATACTAAA
Source organism: Columbicola columbae (assembly GCA_016920875.1). Classification (NCBI taxonomy): domain Eukaryota; kingdom Metazoa; phylum Arthropoda; class Insecta; order Psocodea; family Philopteridae; genus Columbicola; species Columbicola columbae. The sequence continues at coordinate 7,018,727 of JADMLL010000012.1, forward strand.
ATAATCAAATTTCGTGTACGTCTGTCCAATCCAATTGAAGGGAGTAAGGTTGGCGCGTGTCTTATACGTGCAACACGTGTGAGGGGTATGTGTCTTATACAAAGAAAACGTGGAAGAGGCGTTTCACCATTTTCCTCATATCCGTTTCATAAGTAATGCACAGATTGATGGGAGACAACTTTGTCAATAATCCACATTTTTCAGATGAATTTATCCCAAAAGTCATGCACACTTTTATGAAGAATTGACATCAAGACTACTTGACACTAATGGAAATTTTATTTCATAAATAATGCACACTTTCTGAAGAGTCTTTTTACTAAAACGCACAATTCAACTAATAAGAAAGTTATATCTTCCTATAGATTTATAACCAGAAGTATATTTCTTGTTCTGGGAAATACTTTAATAGTCTGGGTCTATGGTGATGGCATTAGTTCCCAGAAGACAATCAGAATGTCTAGCTTCCCATCTGTGGTACTGCACTGACTATAAAAACTGGTATACACGACAGAGGTTCGTAGTTTGTTGAAAATGTCGATTTCGTTTTGATACATAAAACGTTGAAAGACGTGATTCGTAATATATATACTATATACTATATATTGTGGGGGATGTTTTGGGAGTAGATTAGAAGGGAAAATTCTTTTTTGTTTGGTGGAATGGAAAGTTTGTCTTCTGGTGTTCATCCCTTTTGTTTGTTTTCTTATTTGTCCGTGTGCAACTGTTTGCTTTTACTTTATTGTTGATTTGTTTTCCTCTCACGTTTTTCTCCCCAAAAATTCACTTTCACTTCGTTTGTCTGCTTCTGATTTTTATTTTTTTTATTTTGAGGGGATGGGGAGCTAGTTAAGAGGAATTTTCTTCCTGAATGTGGTGTTAATTATTTGATTTCGAGTGAGTTTTCATCATTTTTACCGGAAAATTGTGTAGATTTTGGATACGAGCTGCGAATCTTTGATAAGATTGTTGTTGACGAGGTTTTCATGGGGTTTAGGTGTGAAGTTGGGTAAGAGAATTGGAACTTTGAGGTATTGGAAAGGTTTTAGGTTTGAGGTTTTGGGAGACTTTTTCTTTTACACTTTTTCTTTTTCTCTTTTTAGTGTTCTTTTCTTCTCTCTCTCTTTTTTTTTTTCTCTTCATCTCTTTCTCTTTTCTCTCTCTTTTCAAATTTTTATTCTTTTTCTCTCTCTCTCTCTGTTTTTCTTTTCTATTTTTTTGTTTTTCTTTCTCTCTTTCTCCCTGTTTGGTCTTTTCTTTTCTCTTCATCTCTCTGGTTTCTTTCTTTTCTCCTCTCTTCAATTTTTATTCTTTCTTTTCTCTCTCCCTCTTTGGTGTTTTTTCCTTTTTTTTGCTCTCTCTCTCTCTTCTTTTTTTTTCTTGTCTATTTTAGTTGTTTTTTCGTTTCTCTCTTTCTTCCTCTCTCTCTTCTGTTTTTTCTTTTTCTCTCTTTCTCTAATCCTTGCTTTTTTTATTTTCCTTTTCTTTGTTTTCTCCCTCTTTCAAATTTTATTCTATCTTTTCTCTCTCTCTCTGGTGTTTTTGTCTTTTCTATTTCTGTTGTTTTTTCGTTTCTGTTTCCCTGTCTTTCTCTCTCTTTCCCCCGCCAAGGAAATACTATCACACCTGATGACTTTCGCACATCTGTAGTGTCGGACTCCCCTTCTTGAGGGTTTACCGACTAAAACCCCTTCGACCGCTGCATCTTGGGGCATCGAAGAAGTCCAGAGACCCGCTGTGAGGCATTGCTGTCCGGGCTTCTTCTGCCTCAGTTGAAGTATCCTCCGCTGTTTTACTGTCGGTCGGGTTTCTTGCGAGGTTGGCCTTGGCGCTCTCGCTCGACGTATTCTTTTCTCTTCATGACTTCCTTGCAGAAATCGGAGAACGCTGTCCAGGATCTTCTATTATCTTTGCCACTATATTCGGAGATCTAGTTGTTTTAGTCTGCCTTGAGTGTGCTCCTTTGTTGGCTCCATTTGTCGCAATGCTCTCTCTCTCTCTCTGGTGTTCTTTTCTTCTCTATTTTTGTGGTTTTTTCGTTTTCTCTCTCTCTCTTCCTCTTTGGTGTTCTTTACTTTTTTCTCTCTTTCAAACTTTTATTCTTGCTTTAAAATTTTTATTTTTCCTTTTACCTTTATCGACTGTTTTGTTTTCTCTGTCTTAAATTCTTTTTGGTTTCCTTCTTTTTTTAATTTTTGTTCAGTTTTTTCTATTTCCCTGTCGTTTTGCTTTTACCTTCTTCCTCTTATTTCTTTTTTTGGTTTATGCTTTCTTTTTTTTGTTGAAATTTATTCCTTTTCTCTCTTTATTAAAATTTTTTGCTTTTATCTTTCTCATTTTCGCTATTTTTCTTCTTCTTACTTATTTTTTCTCTCTACTTTCTCCTACAATTCACTCTCCTCACTTTCTCGACTTTTCTTTTTCTCTGTTTCTATTTCATTTTGTATATCTTGAACACACAATCCTAAACTTCTAAATTCAATTTTTGTTTAAATAGTTTAGTTCCTCGAATTTATTGACTGTAAATTATTTTCCAATAATGCTGGCCAGTAATTTTAAATAAACATTAATTAATAAATTTGTAAATAATAATAATAAGGAGCTAAAAGTTTTTCCCAGAATTTTCATTTTCTGTTTGATTTAGTCTTTTGTTGGCGTTTTCGTTTTGCTTACTCTTGTTTGCTTATTCTCTTCGCCTGTTCTGATTCATTATCTCAGAAACAATCCTCGGTTTTGCAGTTATTGGATAGTTGAACTCTGTCATTTGAAGGTTTTTGGAGGGTAGGGGTGGGGGATGAAGTAAGTGAAGGGGGTTGATCAGTTTGCTTAAACTGATTTCCAACGATTCCTCATCCTCTTCGAAAAACGGGAGTAGACGCCATGAACTATCATCGAGGAAGAATTTTTTGATAAATTATGATTCATTCTCGTTGAGCGAACTTCTTTTGCCTTAAATGTGGCGGAAACGAAGGAAATAAACCGGAAGGATGGTTTTGAGACACTTTTTCCTTTGGACATGATTTATGGTCGTCAGACAAGAATCGAAAGTTTTCCGTTTTTGAAGTTCGATATATAAGCAATTAAGGAGGTGGAGGATGAAGGTGGTAGTAGTGGTGGTGGTGGAGGGGCGCGGAGAAAGGAGAAGGAAAATAATTACGTCCACGTCAATTTTAATGAAACTTTAGTCCTCCTAGCTTTCTGTTAAATCACCTTGAAATGGAAACTTTGAGTCTTTGTTTTGGGAAAACTTTTTAAAGTTCTTGTTTTGGGTGTCAGGGAATTGTTACTTAAGTTGTGTTTCAATTCTGAAAAGTTGATCCAAAGTGTTGTGGCGTCCACAACCTGCGTTTCGGGTCCTCTTAGGAAGGTTAACGTGGTGAAAAAATAAACAAAAGAATAAAAATCACTTACCGGTTGCTCGTTCCCCTGCAGCGTGTGGTGAGGATGGGTTTTAGGAGAGGTATCATAGGAATACCCACAATACTCACCACTCACGTAAACGTTAGAACCGATAATAGAATTTTGAACGTCAACGCGAAAAGCGGTAGGCGAATTATGCGAAATTAGCGAAGAAAGTGACACAAGAATTGCCAGGAGGAAAGTCAGCAGTTTCAACCCCGAACCTCCGGCCCTCTCGAATATTCCTTCAATTAGGCTCGCGATTTGAGGCTTGGTCCCAAAACGGCGTAAACACAAAGTGTAGGTCTTTGATAAAGTCAATTTGTTATGATGTGCATTACTTTTGAAATGAATTGATTTTGATAGTGTGTGTTATTTGTGAAATGAAGCCCTCTTAAAAATTACAGGATTTGTTTGGAAAAATAAATTTTTTGTTTTTGTTTTGAGTCAAATTGACTCGTTTTTTAGTGAAAATTGGTTTGGTTGGAGCTTGAGTAATGTTAAAACGCATTTTTACAGAGAACACTTTATTTTACTTTCTCACAACTTTTTCTTCTTCTTCTCCTCCTTCTCCTTTATCTGTAGCTTTAGGCGCAGGAGCGAAGGATTCATCGAAAATTGAAAGCGAAAAGCGATTTGTTTTGTGAAAATTACTTTTTCCAAAGTTGGTAATGTAATAATTGCATTTCCGAGATGATGAAAATATTTATAATTGGCGTTAAATTATGCTTGGCGAAAAAGTAGGTCGCATTTTCCAACAGCGCATTAATCACGTCAATTGTTTTTGATGTGTTCCCTCCCGCCCCGCCTCCCGCTCTTCACTTTCACTCTTTTCCTCTCCTCTTTCGCCTCAGTTTCTCGTCTCTTTATACTACGAGTTTCTCTTCGCCTTTCACGCCTTCGTCAATCGAAGAGTTAATGATCTCTCTCTTTTTTTTTGGACGATGAGGGAGGTGGTTGGAGGACGTATGGAGAGGATGACTGGAAAGTTTTTTCTCTCTTTCAGGTTGCTGTTTGTAGTGATTGATTTTGTTTTTATTACTGCTGACAGGCAACTTTTTGGGCGGGACATTTTAAAAATTTACAGAAAACTCATTTTTGACTTTTTATGCCAAACTTCATAAAAATTTCTACGGTTTCTATACCTGGGAGCTATTGGGTTAAGCAAATGCAGACTCTCCGAAGAATTTTCCTAAATTTGCACTTTTTAAGCAGAATTGATTTCTCAAATATCAAATTTCCGTGAAATATTAAATTTAATACACATGTGTGAAGAAATTATTACAATTTAAAGATCGTTTCGATGATTTGGGGCTATATTCACTGGTCACTGAAAATTTAAATTTGAATAACGAAGCCGGGTTGGGTCATCGCACAAAACAAGACGTAACCGAATTTCCGTTTCATTATTGTGCGAGTTTCAAAACTTAGTTAAGCTATTGCTGAAAGGAGTCAGGTCACACTTTATTCCTTCGCCATTTGCATTTCCTCCTTTTATCGGGCGGGTGTTCCGAACACCTGGTTGCTTATTAGCCGAATCGAAAGCAATAAGATTCCGGGGGATAAAGTTAACAGAATTATGAAATTAAATAACGTCTTGGCAATTTCCCATTTTCCTCATTTTCTCTTCGTTCTTCCCCCCCCCCGCTTCTTATCCCCGTCCTTTCTCAGAATCCTGTTTAAAATTCGTTTGTGATTTTATTTGGTGCGCCCTATAAACGACGTTTATGCAATTTTATTGACATTCCTTTGAACCTTTGTTAAGTTTTACAAGTTTTCCGATTCGCCGGAGAAAGTTTTCCGGTTCAAAGACGAATTCTCAGGTTTGAAAGGATTTTAGTTTGGAAAGTATTATTTTTTTCCTTTTCCTCTCCTTTCTTCTTCGTTTCTCCTCTTTTCCAGTATTTTCTGGAGTTTGTAAGTTTTGGGTTGGAACCTTGAAATTGTTCCCTTGTTAGCTGAATCCAGACATTTCTGGGAGTTTTTGGTTTGGCTGGTAAAAGATTTGCTTAAAGTGTGCAGTATTTGTTAAAATAGTTTCTACAAATATGTGAAACAAATGAATTAATACTTCCGTAGAAGTGTGCAATATTTATGAAATTTTTATTTGTTATAGTCTGCGATATTTTTACTTAAATTCATCACTGAACGTTTATGTCGTGATTTTACTCGTATTTGTGGGATATTTGGGAGATGAATCACTCACGAAAGTGTGCATTACTTATGAAATAAGTAGGAGTCTGTTGATATTTATTATAATTGTAACCTTTTTCTTTGTTGGGGGTTTGGAGCCTGTGGAGAAGTGGGATGGGTTAGAAATAATTTTTTTAGTATTGTTGACGAGTCAAATTGGCTCAGTCAATAGACAGAAGAGGAGGAGGATTAGGAAATGAATGGGAGAGGAAATGATGATGTTCATCTTCTGATTTAAGATTTTTATTGAGCGATATTCTCTTTGTATAGTTAGCCGAGAGCCGCTAATTGGGATTTGATAATTGAAAGCTGAGCTTTTCTCATTAGCTTAAAGAACCGTTCGGGCGTTCTTAAGTCGTTCACCTTTTTTGCTTGTGAGAGGTTAATGACGCAAACTCTCCTTTTGATAAAAATATAAAAACTCACCCGAAAGTAAAAAAAGGTTTGGATTTCGAAGGAAATCGTGTCGTCAGCAAAAATGTTCACGTTCATCATCTTTATTATCATCATTATCATCGTGATGAGCACAAGTTTAAAACCCATTTACTAAACAAACCCAAACCCACTTTATTTCGATTGTCTTCGACTTGAGGAAACCCTTTCTCCTTCCAAACAAGTTTTGAGGATCCTTTTTGGAGAAGGACGGGGGTGGCGGCTCCGCAAACATCCGGAGTGAAATTCTTTTCCAAGCGCGCTTCAGCTAACTCCGGATTCTGACATTGTGACTTGCAACCGCTAAAGCTCATTTCGGAAAATGAAAGTTTCTCTCCTCTTCTATTCCTCTCTCTTCCTCCTCCTCTTCGTTCTTTTTATTTATTTGAAAACATTATCCGCGTCAATTTTACCAAGGCTGCGACGTCAACATCTGGCACGTCGAGAAAAACTCATTTCCTTAGTGATCACGTGTTGCTTGTTAGGAAGATTGGAGTGATGAGAGAGTGGATGGAGAGGAATTGTTTGTGAAATTGACAAGAAGGAAAATAAATTAGCATAATGTGACTGGGAAGAAGAGGTTCGATAAAAGCTCTTTTTTAAGAAGATTTTGATGTTTTTCTTTAGGCCTACCAGTCAAAAGTTAGGTTTGCAATTTTTAATAATATAAATATAGCTCTCGTTTTGTGCCTTTTTGGAGTTACATTGTTTCTATTTTACCAAATACACTCATACCTCGCTATACGGCCGCTCTTTATACGGCATTTCGCTATAACGGCCGTCTTCAATTATGGCACGTTTTCGATATACGGCCTAAAATGTTTCGATATAACGGCCAAAATGTGTCAAAGTACTGGTACAGAAGTTGATTTCCATCCCGAAATTAGGCAAAAGTTTTTGATCCAGAACATAATCTTTAAACGAACGTCATGTCCTTCATCTACTTAAAGCTGATAGGAAACCTCTTTCATATGAGGAACTCACTCAGTTGCAACCAGAACTGGGATTTGATGAAGGGACAGAGCCTGTTGTATTCACACAGCTAACATCAAAAAATTTGTCGAAAGATTTTTGCTGTTTCGAACAAGGAATAAACATCCTCCTTGAAACCGATCCTGAAGTCGAACGTAGCGCTAAAGTTTCTCGAGAAAGTAACTCAGCCATTAGCTGTTAGAAACAACTGAAGAATGAAATAGACAAGAAGGCAAGACCAACAACGCTGGACAATTTTTTTAAGCCAGAGCAATCCTTGCCAGCGAAAAATGATTACGACAGTGATCTGTAGGTCACCATTTCTTCATCGTCTTCTGATCAAAGCCATTTTAAAAATTATGTATGTATACATATACATAGTTTTTTACATGAAGTTGTTTCAATTTTGTTTATGGATTATTATGGGTTTTTGTTGTCTGTTATTATTTTATGTACAAATCTATGTACTTGTTATGTATGTATTTTTGAATTAAACAAGATAAAATGCATTTTGAATGACACGCCATGTTACATTTTAACAAATTTGGAACCAATCCCTTTGAATTTGTATTAGAATACTTGATTCGTTATACGGCCAAGTTTCGTGGAACGTATCTAGGCCGTAAAGCGAGGTATGGGTGTAATTGAAAAGAGCCCTAAACAGGCAACAAATATCCAACGATTCCCTTTCAAACCATCATTCTCTTTCTCCTTTTGTAGCGTGTGAATCAAAACAAAAGCTGAAAACCCCGGAAATCCTAATCTGGAAAAACCGGTTTTTTGGGGGCTTTCAGAAACAACCCCCAAAAAAAATTTAAGCCAATTGAACGAAAAAACTTCTCTTTTTATTGGAAAGTTTTTATTGTATCGGTCCGTTTGATTTATTGACAGTTCAACTAATAACTGGTCTGATTTATCTATCTCTCTCTCTCTCTCCTTTTTTTATCTATCTCCCGGGAAATTTATATATTTATTTGTTTTAACTCCGGCAGACCGTCTAAATTATCGAATCTTATAACGTCATTCGTGAAACGAAGTCGCAAATCCTTTTTAAATGGCAATTTAAAAATTCATTACCAAATTTAAAGCTGAGAGGGATGAGTGAGGGAGGAGGAGGACAGGGAGGAACATTTTTCAAAGTTTTTAACCGTCACTCATTTGTTTTGATGCTTTTCGTTTCTATGTCAACTTCCTTTCTAAATAGTCAGTCTGGTGTTATGGAGGTTTCGTGTCTGGGGAGTAGTGGGAGTGGTGTAGTGGTTCAAGTTCCTGACTTGGACGCAATGGTCGTGAGTTCGAATCCTCCTTCCGCATCCTGTTATACCCAAAAAGTTTGAAAAACGGGATTAGGACCATCGCCAATATCTAGGGAGTAGATTAGTGTCTTGACTTCTGGAATTTGATGACGAGTATGACTAGAAAGGCAAAATAAAGAGGATTAAATTTATATCTTGTTTTCACTGAAACCCGGTGACTATAATAACTGCTCTAGACGAAGTGAGCAACCTTTTTAATCAACGAGCGAATTTAAATTTCAAATCTTTTGGTGCGCCGCAAAAATTTGTATGAAAATTTAATTTTTAATTAAACAAAAAGTACTATCACCTTTTTGACAATAATATTGCTCTCACGCCTTTCAAGAAACACAAGAATTGCTGAAATAGCTTGTTAACAGCTTACCAGACTGACTGTTTGTGTGACAGAAGCAAACACAAACGATCACTGACGCGACGCTTTCGTATTGCATGTTTGAACAAGTCGCTGACAAGTGAGTGTCTCTTCACGAAAAATCGCTTTAGTTTAGTATGTACTACCACTGTAATATAATTAATTGTATAAAAATATATTGATAGGAGAAAGTCTATAAAATATATACAATTCTGCTGTAGACAATATATAGTATCTCTTGTAGTATTTATAAAAATATATTAATTAGAAAGTGTGGAGTATTTGTTAGAATAAAGAACAATAGGTGAGGAGATAAAAGTGTGCATTATTTATGAAATGACTACTTAAATTGTGCTGAATTTTTTAAACATAAATATTCGTTATTGATTATACTTAAAATGAGACCCCCGTGAAAATGTGAATTAAATTTATTTATGAAACAAGTTCTTTGTAAGAGTGTGCAATATTTCTGAAATGAATCTGTGTTTTGATTTGAGAGAGAAAATAGTTGGGTTTAGGTACGGTATCATTTTTAACTCCAAAAAACGCAAAACTAATATGCTGTAACCTAAACTGAGTTTTCTTAAGGACTGTGCAATATTTATGAATTCAAACGCAGACGACATATTCCGGCAATAAACAATTTTGAAATTTGTCGAGAGTGTGTTAACCGTTTTCCGATGTTTTGGACAAACCAATTTGCCAGAGGGCACTCGCACACTCATCAAATTTTTCGTCGTTCTTTATTTATCATAAACATACTTAAGAATCAATTAACAATGCAAATACCAATTAGAATGACTCGAAAAACAAGCAAACAAAGAAGTGTTGTAGGAATTATAGAGGAAACCTGACAATAGATGATGAGAACCTTTCGAAGGTAAACAAGGAATCCCTTTCTCGTGTCAGTTCAATTCGTGAAAAGGATTTTGTGATAACGTCCAAATTTTCTGTTCTGTAAGTGTTGTTATTTATATTTGAACAAAAGCTTTATAAGTGACGCCATTTTGATTTGGTTTTTAAAAACTACGTTTATGAAGTTAAATCAGGCACGAAAGATTTGATGAGTGTGCGAGTGCCTTCTAGCAAATTGGTTTGTCCAAAACATCGGAAAACGGTTAACACACTCTCGACAAATTTCAAAATTGTTTATTGCCGGAATATGTCGTCTGCGTTTGAATTCATAAATATTGCACAGTCCTTAAGAAAATCAGTTTTCTTATAGAAAATTAGTTTTGCGTTTTTTGGAGTTTAAAAATGATACCGTACCTAAACCCAACTATTTTTCTCCCTCGAATCAAAAATTTTTCCCGATACAAAAGCCACAGATTCATTTCAGAAATATTGCACACTCTTACAAAGAACTTGTTTCATAAATAAATTTAATTCACATTTTCACGGGGTCTCATTTTAAGTATAATCAATAACGAATATATATGTTTAAAACATTTAGCACAATTTAAGTAGTCATTTCATAAATAATGCACTTTTATCTCCTCACCTATTGTTCTTTTCTCTAACAAATACCCCACACTTTCTAATTAATATATTTTTATAAATATTACACACCCGTGAGATAAGTCTCGTTTTAAACCGATACAAGAGATACTATATATTGTCTAGAGCAGGGATCAACAGCAGATCCTCATTCGTAAGCGGTGTAGAGATATTCGTTAAAAGAACTTCGAATGAGTGTGCATTATTTATGGAATGACCCGCGAATTAACGATTGACGGGATGAATGCGAGTTTTGCATAAATTAATAAAAATGATTAAGGCCCCCCCGAGACTGTCGAGACACTTCAAGTGATGATTCCCTCCGGCGGAAGGTTTGACAACAAAGGGACGGAATTGTTGTTCGCGGGGGGCAGGTGGAAGTGGTAGGGAAAAGGAAACTGTCATTCATAGTTCCGGACCTCTTGTGAAAGCTCTTACGAATTAGGAAATCCTCTCTCAACCAGCCGACACCTCAGTTAAATTCAGTGGGAATGAGATTTTGAAAAGGAAATGTGAGGACGATTTTCCGGCTTACGATGAATTCTTTTGGGACGGTGAAAAGTTTTTCAACACAAAACGTGAGCTTTTGGTCGAGCTTTCCAATCTAGACGAGCGAGAAGTTATTCGAAAGGTGTCCGCAGCGGGATTTAGATGTGTCACTATCCTGGGCGTTTGATCGTTTTAATAAGTTTGTAAAGCCAAGTTTTCCCCAGGTTCGAGTTAGGGGTTGATGAGGTTTTCCACCCTTTTCTGAAAGTTTTTTTTCCTTAGTTGGGGGTGAGTGGAAGGAAGGTCTTAGGAAGTCGATCCTTGGAAAAGAAATTGAAGAAGAAAATTGCTCACAGTTTTAATTATTTCCAGCAATTACTTCTATAATTTAATTAATTAACTTTTGTAGAATGCTTTCTCTTATACGTTCTAGAAACTTTTCGAAAGCCTGGAAATTAGGGATTCAACCTACGACCACCCCGTCACCCCTAAACCAACCTTCCTCTAATTCCAAACAAGTAGAAAGATAAACATCGCAGACTCCTTTACACGAATCCAGTTTACAGCCGGCTAATGAAAACTTTAATATAAGAAGACCACTCATTTATATACAAAACCTACCACGAAAAGGTTTTTTTAAGGTGGTAGCTTTACCTGTTTTCTCCGATTCGTCTCCAAAACGGTGTTTTTTGGTTGGTTTTGTGCATTCAAACAAGTTCCAACAGTGATCGTAATGTACACAAATGACAACAAGAACAAGATAAGATCAGAAACCTCGTTTTGTGCTATTGGTTTTCACGAAAATTCGATTTGAAAGGGGCTTAAATTACGGTAGCAAAATTGAAATACGCTTCGTAATTACAGTGAAATCGTATAACTCTGAATGCGATAAATTGGAATATACGTTGGAGAACAAAGAAAACTTATTTATAGAAAGAAGTTAAGGGTGTAAAACTGGGTATGAGAAGTGGAGGATGGTAGGAATTTGGTTTTGTGAAAAATGCGCTCTGGTTAGAATCAAACCCGCCATTTTTTAGATTGAGATTTAAATTCGTCCCGTCCGCTATTTATTCACCGGTTTTGTTTTACTCATCCTCACCAACAGTCAAAGAGAGATAGAAAGCAATAGGACGTTAGTTTTAGAAAGTCGAGATGCTCTCTCGTGTCGCTAAAATCGCTGAAGTACAGGAAGAGTCAGCAATAAAAATGGGTTAAATAGAAAATTTTACCGAAGGGACATATAAGATGATGTGTTTACTTGTTTGACTACTAGGGCTTGAGTCGTCTTTTAACAATTCAGGAAATTGAGTCACGACGTATGGGATGTGACACTATTTAGTTACAGTCTATTTAAATTTTACAAATTATTTATTTACCTTTTATAGATGTGTGCATTACTTTTGAAATGAACACCTGCCAATGGGGTGTTATAGTTTGGAATGGAAATGCTTCACAAGTGGGCAGTATTTGATGTAAGTTCGAGGAAATTGAAAATCGGGTTTGGTGAATGGCGAGGGGGTGGGGTCTATAAAAGTTTGTTGGCGTCAGCAATTTCAAGGTAGAGGAATTGACAATTTGTTTGTCAAAAATTTTCATTTTCAGTTTGATACCGTACCATATGAAAAGGAAAACTTTTTTGACTCAACTTTTTGGCCCGGGAGGGGGGACCTCTTCGTATTCTTTGTTGGTTTTGTTTACTCGAGGTATTATCAGACTTTCATTCTAATTTTCTGTTTTGTCTTTTGCAGTATATCGGAACGCTGGATGTTCCACGACCGACAAGCCGGATCGAAATCGTCGCTGCGATGAGGAGGATACGAGTAAGTAGCCATTTTTTGTTGTCGAAAAGCTCAAAATCTCGACCAAATAAATAGTGTCACGACCTAAGCCGCCAAACGAAAATAATACGAATAAAAATAAAAACAAAAACAAACTGCGGCGCATGTTGCGACATGACAAAAGGAAAAGCTTAGAATGGTCTCGAATCATCGAGAACTTCTTCCCATATTAAGCTTATGGGAAGAGAAACTTCTATAAAGTTCGAGAGAGTTCCAGTACGTGTTTCCGAAGAACTTCGAGACTATTCTTAGCTTAAGTGAAGGTGTATAAACAGGTCACTGGTCGCCAGGTAGTCAGTCATTCAATCATTCAGTAATTCAGTTTCGCAGTTATTCGATTTTAAGTTTGAGTAGTAGTGGTTCAATTGTTCAGCTCGCAGTTTTTCAGTGTCGGCGTGAAACACTTTGATGTAAACATTCGGTATTTATAGATAAACTTATTTCTGGTATAGATAGAGTTTTTAATCATATCTCATCTCACACTGGGGTTCCTCAAAAGTGAGACAAATTTGTGAAACGTAGTCTTTTAAATTATGGTACTCGATTAAGTTGGTTGGGTGGTTGGTTTGTGTCTTAATTTTTGGACAGAATTCGAGTCGCGTAATATGCAAAACAGAGTCTGCGTGTGGGAATTGTTGGTTGGTTGGATGGATGGGAAGACGGATGAAAGATAAAAGAGAGACGTAGGCGTACGAGGAAATTTTCTAGATATTGCGAGTGACGGATGACTGAGTAGAGGAAACGGAAAAAGAGAGAGAGAGAGTTGAGGTTGTGAAGCTGTGTAAGACTCTTCAAACCCGCAGCAGATTTTTGTAAAAGCGGAAGTTCAATGAATCAACCATCGCTCTTGGGGTTATACTATCACGACAGAATATATTAATTTAAAAAATTTTGAGCAGTTTAGAAAAAGGAAAGGCTTAAATTTTTGAAAATTATAAGAAAATAATTCGTCTCCAGTCTCACACCAACCCGCTTGGAAGCTAAGCAACCCAAATTCGCATAAAAAAAGATAAAAGAGATAAACTAAAATGTTTTTTATAATAACAGGAAAAAGAAATCTCGGGTATGAAAGATAAAAAAGAAGATAGATTGGAAGAGAAAGAGAATTTTGGTTGCCTTGTTGCATCTTAGTTTCGTGAACACACTCGAAATCCACACAATACACGGGAAATGGCGGTGTAAGGTATGCCGTCAGTAGAAAAGTTTCGCAATTTGGGTGTACCTAATTGACTTTTTGAAACGACTGCCATTCATACGTAGTGCATCTCGAGACTCGTCAAAAACCTGTTTTCCAATTAGCGAGTGCAGTAGTGCAAGGACGGGAGGGTGTAAACTTGAACGGGAAGCACGTAACATATGGTTCGATGGACCTTTAAACCATCCGTTACCGTGGGGTTCAAAAACCTGGGAGTTGTAGGTCGACTCACAAATAGAATCTTTAAAGCTGCTGAAAAAGAGGTCAGACTTTGCTCAAGTGTGACCAAATATTATTGTTACATGAGTCAGGTTGATAGTTTGTGGTTTGTACTTTATCTTGTCCAACTTGAATAATGTTGTAGAAACGTTAGGAAGTAAGCCATTTGTCAAACAAACAGTAATCTGTTTGCTGTTACTAAGTTCTTAGTCGTAGTGACAATAGGGATGATTGAGGCAGTGTGGAAGTAGGAGGAAAGTTTCCTACTATCACCTGATGCAGACGTTTCTTGTTAAGAATTCTTAAAATGTCACTGGGAGTATTGAAACCGAGAATAAAAGGTTTCACGACATTGATGAAGTGATCATTTGAAAAGACGTTTTATCGTGTAGTGACGTACATTATCTTCCCCTACAATCTTTGAGTGTTGAAATGTTAGTTTCACGTGAAGACTTTGTTTTGATTCGAGAATTTGTATCAATTTGATGTTCCTGTAAAATTTATCAAACTGTACGTTTCTTATTATTTTACGGATCCACCTTTATACTGTGACTGGATATATTCATCCAAAATGACATCTAAGACCGATAAAGCGTGGTTTTGTAAATTACATCAAACTTTATTTTAGTAAATATTTACTAATAACAATATCATGAACAATAATTTTCATAAATAATGCACAGTTCTCCATTTTTTTTATTTTAAATCCATGCTCTAAATAATAATTAATTTCAAGGTTAATCCACTTTTTTATTTTTTTTAAATTTTGGTCTTAAACCAATACTAAAATTTTTACTTTTAAATGCCAAAAAGTTTAGGATGACTGGTTAATTTGAATTCATCAGTGCCCCACAAGAGGCCTCATATTAGATTATCAAAACTTACACCAGGCCCAAAAATAGATAGTGTCATCTAATTGGTGGGTTTAAAACCAAAGGGCGTGGATGAATATTACTCCTCTAAAGTGATTGGTTTATTATAAAATATGCGCATGCGCAATAAAATACTATCATTTTATTGCTAATATATATTATATTATATATATAATATATAATAGCAATTATATTATATTACAAAATATATATTTTAAAACTAATATATATGCGCGAAAAACATGCGCAGTGTTAGGAATAGTATAACTCGGTCAATGCCCATGCGCCATAAATATATTCTTTAATGTAATTGGTCTATTGAAAACCAATGGTCATGCGCAATAAAAAGTGCATTATCTGATTGGTCGTCAAAACCCATCACGCATGCGCAGTACCCTAATTAGGTTGCTTGCGCATGCGTCATAAATATGTCTGTAACGTGATTGGTCTCCTAATAACCAATGATCATGCGTCACAGATTGTGCCATTCTCTGATTGGTCTGTCAAAAAACCTATACGCATGCGCAGTGCACAAGCTTAGTTAGGGTTTTCTGCGCATGCGTGGTAAATATGTGTTGATTGGACTATTGTAAACCAACACATGCGCGCATCAATTTGCTCTGTTCTAATTGGTCGCATCAATCAATTTACTCTGTTCTAATTGGTCGATCAAAGCTTTTGCGCATGCGCACCACAAGCAAAAGCCACTAGGCATGCGCAATAGAAGTATGCTGCTATATGATTGGTCAAATAATGCGCATGCGTGGTATAAATGTGTTATGATTGGTTATTGAATCACCACACATTCGCACTACTAAATTGATTTGTTTTTATTGGTTAAAAATAATCTAATGCGCATGCGTATTATAAACATATGGTTTAATTTGATTGGTTGGTCCGGAACCAATGTACATATGCAATGAAGATGACCCATAATCTGATTGGTTTATTGGTGACCAATAGGGTTACAGATATTTAAAGACATTTGTATCCTTCCTTAATGTTCTTTTTGCACCACAGAAAAATGTTATTTCTACAAAAAATAATTTTTTGTTAACAGACCCAAAGATTTGAGAATTGTATAAATGACTTTTAACATCCATATTTGTATTTATACATATACATTAAGTTTATGTTTATATTATAACACTTTTAAAAAAATATTGATGTTCGTACTTTAGATTTCTTGGTAATCGACATATCATAAGTAAGTCACTAACTTTTTAGAACATTTATGTCTGAATTAGTATACTGATTAGTATATTGATTTTTATACCTAGTACCAATTATAAATTTGTTTTTATTACAACTTATAGCTGTACATAACTATAATCAATGTTTTAACGTTTTCATCTAACATCTTCCTTGTCTCGGACTTGTCACATCTGAGATGTTGCTGGCTTTAGAGTCTTTGTAATTACGACTGAAATTCTGTACCAACTTTTAATCAATCAAGATTTTATCTCTTTGTCTGTTAATGAACTTTTTTTCAGTCTTTTAATTAGTATTGAATGGAATTAGAAAAAATTACATTTTCAAAAGACGATTTCAAAGAATATTGAAAAATCTCCCGTTTCCGGTTTTTCAAAGTGCCGAGGTGAAGAATAAGAGAAATTAAGAAGAAGAAAAAAAAGGTCAAATCGAAAGTTAATTAAGAATCTTTCTTTTTTAATTCGGGAAAGAAATGAGCTTCATTTTGATTTTTCCTTTTTCCTGAAGAAAGTGGAAAGAGGAAGTGAGTGAGAGTGATAGAAAACGGAAATTAATTATATTAAGTAAAATTTTTCTTCGTTTCAGTACGAATTCAAAGCGAAAGGAATAAAAAAGAAGAAAGTAACGGTGGAAGTGTCCGTAGATGGCGTTCGAGTCACTCTCCGGAAGAAGAAGAAAGTAAGTACAAGAAAAGCTTTTCTGTTTCAAACCTCTTCGCGTTTAACTTCCGGGTAAGCAAGTCGGAGACAGCAGTTTGAGGAAAAGTTTCGAAGAAAAATTTGTTTTTACTCCTCCTTCATCTACCCCCCAACAACCCCGGAAAATAACTCGAAGTCAAGGTCCGATATTAAAAGAGTATAACAAGCTGGGCTGGGGGTTGGGGGTTGGGAAAGAGGATGGAATATTCAGTTTTGCTGAAATAAATTTTCTTTTCGGTAAACAAACTTTCCGCCCTACACACACATTCTCTCCTCCTTTTCTTTTCCGTCTATCCGACCTCCTCTTCCTCCACTGCTTTCTTCCTTCTTCTTCTATCTACCTCTTTTGGCTTTTCTCGAACAATATAAAACCGAAACCGGTAAACACATAAATCTTTTCCCTTTTTTTTGTGCTGTTGTTCGGTATCTAGAACCATTTTGAACTTTTCTTTTTTTCAAATCATTTAACCTTGACCCCTCCCACGTTTTTATTTTTATTTTTTGGCTTTTTTTGGGGGAGGTGGGGCAGGAGAAGCGGACATGGTATATTGACCGAAGAATTGAGATAGAATGTAGTTGAATTTAGGTGGTTGAAAATGTTTTTTTGAAAGCTTTGAAGTTGGTAATGGAGTTGAATTAACCATACGAAAATATTTTTGGGGGTGGAAGGTTTGTGGTTTTGGGGTAGGAGATGAAATTTGGTTTGGTTTTGATTTTTGGACCTTAAATATTGATATATAGGCTTCTTTTTACTCTCGTTGTTGGGAGTTATTTATTGGGTCAAAAACAGAAGTAGTAAAGGAAAGGAAGAAAGCAAAAAAGCAAAGAGTATTAAATGAGAAGAAGGAAATATGAAAAGAAAGAAGAGAAGAAGAAGGGTGTAAATGAAAGGAAAAGGAGAGAGAAAGACAAAACGAATAAGTAGGGAAAATGAAAGAAAAAGAGAACGAATGGAGGTTCTCGTCATGGAAGAAAAAGTCGAAACAGGAAATAAAATCAGAATGAAAGAGGAAAAAGGAAATGTAGAATCGTAGAAACAGAAAATTGTTGGAGGGAGAGAAAAACATAGAGAAGAGGAAACGAGAAGAATAAATGGCAATGGAAGATAGATAAAATGAAAACCTACACAAAGAAAAACGACAAGAAGAGAAACCATAAATAGGGAAAAGAAATAGGAAGCAGACGAATAGTAGGAACAAAGTGAAAAGAGGAAAGAGGTGAAATAACTGGGAGTAGAACGGGCGACAGAAACAGAAAGAAGATATAGAAGAACCATCAGACAGAGAAAAGATGGAAATAATAAGGACAGGATAAGGACCAGAACAGTGAATTGTCATGAAAAAATTTTTTTATTTTATTATTTATGTATTTCGAGTTAAATTTATTAATATTTCGATTTTATTTATTTCCCACTTCCCACATGTGCCCTTTTCAAGACCCTTTTTGGGAAAAGTTATGTGCTCATTTATTACACGACACCTTTTTTTTCTTTCCCGGTGATTTATGTTCTAATTAAAAGCCATGAATTCTTCTTTTTATATTGTTCTTTTAACACTTTTATTTCCCTTCAGTTATTGAGTAACAAAGTTCCGGTTGACTTCTCTGTTTATTTTATTTATTAATACATAATTATTTTTATAGTTTGTTCCTTTCCCTGTTAGGTAAAGTGTTCTGGTCTAGAACCGTCTCCAATCAATAATTATGTTGGAGCTAATTGTAGAACGTTAACAGTTTGTTTCCAATTCATTTCATAAATAATGCACACTTTATATAGTTTAGTCAGTGATTCATACCAACCCCATGGGTCTATGATAACCTGGTCATTAAAAATTTTTATGCCCATGAATGAAAATGAGGGTACAGGATATGGATCTCAACATACACTGATAGTAGCTATTTACTTATATTATACTATTTTATGATATAAAGATTATAATATTTATAACAGTACCTATGAAGCAAAGATTTAAGTAGTAGGGGTCTACCCAAACCGAAAACATGGCGAGGGGTCTAGGACTCAAAAATTGGGAACCTCTGCTTTAAAGGATATTACAACAACCTACTATAAATGTCTTTTCTAAATAAGTTCCACACAATAATATTGCACACTTTACAGTGTAAAGAAATGCTTGGAAGTAGTTCCCAATTTTTAATTCCCCCCTTATTTCATAAATAATGCACACCATTGCAAGAATCGTTTTATAGTTTACACTCTTCTAAACATTTTATTTCATAATATATTTCATGAATTACTAATTTATAAATATATCATTATATACAGATACATATACAATTTTATATACCTCCTTTATGACCCTGCGAACATAAAAGGAGGGTATAAAATGTCACAGAGTCTATCTTGCTCTATGGAGCACCAATAAGGGACCCTCAATACTGGAAAGAAAACATATGTCCAGATGCTGATTCGCGAGCAGCGAAAATGGGTATTCCATCTGTAGGCCCACAGGACAGTTTCAACGGAGGTGATCCAGGTTCTGTCCAGGACGATCCCCATCGACCTACTCATTCTGGAAATCGTCGTCAAAAGAACCACGACGGCAACCAGAAAGGAGGCAAGAGAAGAAACTCTACGCAGATGGAACAAAGGTGGCAGAGCAACCCACAGACCGGTGCCCGGACGCGGGCTCATCCCAAACCTGGCCCTCTGGCACTACCGTAGGCATGGAGACATTGACTGGCCAATCACGCAGTTCTTCACGGGACATGGGAACTTTGGCAGCTACTTCCACCGGGTGAAGAAACTCAACAAGCAACGTGTCAGACATGCAAGGACGAGGAAGATACGCCTGAACATGTCTGGGATGAGTCTCTCTGGGAGAACGAGAGGAATCTTCTCCTGCAAAACCTGGGAAAGAGTGGAGTACTGGGACCTGGCAAAGGAAAGCTAACCTCTAGCAGGACCTGAATGTCATTGCAGCCACCATGTATGAATTTACTTCAAAAGACAAAACCTGTGATGTGATAAAGTATGCCCGATGTAAGCCCAAAAGGCATCCGGGCCTAATAAATTAAAAACATATACAATTGTCTTTCTTTAAAAGAAACTTAAAAAGAAGAACTTACTGTATTGTAATAACGTTAAAACCTACATCATTGTAGATTGCTTTTGATTTGTTTACAAAGTATACAGGTGAAGCACACAGGTAGTATTATAAGTTACAATGATGACTACATGACATGAGTACTTCGCAAAAGTGTGCACTATTTTTGAAATAAATTTAGGATGAAAGTTAAAGAATATAACGAAAAATTTTTACTGGTTTCTTAAGAACCAATCAAATTCAAGACACAAAACCTAAACTTTCACAGTTTTTAACGTATTTGAAGTTGTGCGATAAAACAACCAAACCCGTCGGCTTAGTGTTGACTACTCTTTGGGAACCTCTGGTTTCGATAATGGCGGCTGTGAGTTTGAGTCTTTTGACGTCATCAGTGGATGAGGAAAGAAAGAAATTTAAAAAAGGGAAATCACGAAATTTATAGGGATGATGCTCATCTACCTCTTCTCACATGACATCATCTATCAACTTACAAGACACGTACTGCTTGTAGAGCACCTCATCAAGCTTCAGTTTCCGATGAGAATTTTTCCCCGGATAATCAAAAATGATATTGATTTCACCATCATCTCTTTCCCCTTTCTTCTTCTTAAAATTCTAATAGCAAAAGCTCTTGTTCCAGAAAGTGTCTGGCGAATGCATAAAGATGACACGAGAAAGGCAGAGAATCATGTCTCGGGTTTTTTGAAGCGTCAAATTCTGTCACAACGGAGACAGTGAATCCAGCAGTGGTGTCATCAGTCCCAAAATTTAACCCATTGACTGCCAATTGTAGTGTTCTTCTCAATAAAAATTACTGTAAATGCGATTATAATATTATATAAGTAACTCAGTATATTTATATTATGTAAAATTTCATGCATTCTCTAAAATAAAACCTTGGCACCTAAAAATGTCTGGTAGTCAATGAGTTAATCGAATATGAAAAGAAATATATCGTAAGATGACGTAGTTGCTCATGTATTTTCAGTTGAAAGATATGTCTATTTAGATTTACTTTCATAAATCAAATTTTGACTAATGATATTGAATGTTCGTTGCTTGGTAAAAGTGTGCAATATTTTTGAAATGAGTTATTTTCTAAAGTGTGCATTACTTTTGGAATGAAATTTTACGAAAATGTGTGAAATAATATTTTTATGGAAGCGTGCATTACTTATGAAAAAAATTTTTTATGAATGTTGACATGGGTTATGTAATTAATTCATGGTGACTGTTCAGTATTTTTGAAATAGGACTTCACAATATTGTGCATTATTTTTGAAATGTGTTTTTTTTATTGTGTCCAAGTTCGTTATATGGCTGTGGAAAATTTATAAAAAATGTGCAGTATTTATGAAATGGACTTGATATCTATTATTCCCTCGAGAACGTCAGCAAATGTGTTAGTAGACTGTAATAACAAGGAGACTTCTTTTTGTAAAATTGAGATCTTGAAGTTATGCCATTGTGAACAGACATTGCTAATGGAGGAATACTTTTCACAATGATTCAACCCCTCAAGAATAATCCGCGGAAATGGAAACCTGACTATAAAAACCAGAAATTCGTTTACCAAAGGAGCGAGTAGGTTTTGAATGGGTCTTAGGATTTTTCTTTGGGGGTGTAAAGAGCAAAAATTTATTCCTTTGGTCTTGTTAAGTGGAAGTTGGACTCGTAGTTGAAAGAATCTTGAGTTGGATGGGATGGAGGTGGGAGGCTGTGATGGATGTTTATTCTCCTTTTTCCTCTCTCGCACTGCCTCGGGGCTTACTTAATTTGATTCCCGTAGATTATATAAGGCCTTCTTCGGTTTAAGAGGCTCCTGGGAAATTAATAACTTTGTAGTTTTTTTTGTTTTCTTGTTCGATGCGGAGAATTTTAATTTGAGGTGTTTTCCCGGTTTTCTGCTGTTGTTTTTATTTTTCCACCCCGTCTTCCCAACAGTTTCGCCTGTGTTATTTGGCCGATTGTAGACTAGGGAGAACTTTTCCTTTATTGTAGAATGAAAGTGTGCATTATTTATGAAAGTACTTAAGTACATGGGTGAAAATTAACTTGGGTTTATGGAGGTGGACCGTTGATGAAAGATGCTGTAGGCTCGGACTGGAGCTAACACGTTCGTGACATTTCTCGCCCTTTGATCAAAGGTCAAAGTTTAAAAAGGACACGTTTCAAAGAGGAATGTCAGGAAAAGGTGGCATTAGGCTAAATCCGAAGCGTAGGCCGAAGAGGGAGGAGGTGAGGGGGTGTGGTGGTTTTTCATTCTACTCTTATTGAAATCAAACGACATAAATTTGAGAAACGTCTGAATATCGGCTGTTAAGAAGGCGGTGTTTGTTTGTTTCTTCCTTCGTCGTTTGTTTGCTCACTCGTTTTCTCGCTTTATCACGGATGCAGTCAACGGATCCAGAAAGGAGGTTCACTTCATTCATACCGTTAGGAGAAGGAAGCTTGGTCTCAAATCATTTCCATCTTCGAGCTTGGAAACTTGAGAAAAAAGTAATTGAATTCTTTTCTTATCAAGTTTCGAGGGAAATTGTTTCTACCGTCTACCCTCTTCCGTCTCTCCTCTCCATCTCGGGGGTAGAACGAATTGGTAGAACAAGAGGAATCGATTATTGGATTCTGTGATAACACACGTGCATGGTTTCCTCATCTCATTTTCATCCCTCCTGCTCTTCTACCACAGAACAGTGCTAAACGTTTTTATAATTTTTCTCTGTTTCCTGTTTCAGAAAAATCAGTGGATGGACGAGAACAAGCTATTAGTCATGCACCATCCGATCTATAGGTAAGTACGGTTTGAAAGCTCTTAGTTAAGGGTTCATCTTTAATAGGTTTTTGGGTTGTGACAAACTCTACAGGTGATCTTATGAATTATCATTTAACTGTGCATTATTTATGAAATGAGATCATTGCGATAGCACTAAATTTTATTTTAATTTAAAATTATGATCATATT